>OZ020500.1:519913-1107187 GCA_963971365.1 Lasioglossum villosulum | reverse complement strand
CGAAGATGTGGAAGCTACGGATCGGAATCCCGTCGCGTCGATGCATTCGACCGGCACTGTACGCCCTTATGCATACGTAACCACGGTAAAATTATTTTAGAAAGATTTTTGACAGCCGAGTGGATGCGCGCGAAAAGGTTTAGAGGGCTCGGCTTACTTTATCTGGCGGTATCCAAGAGAGATCCTCAAATATACATGAGTAGACTTCGTATCGAATTTCCCTAGCGGACAGCAGAAGCGGTATCAGCGATGGAGGTCCGCATCAGGCGAATAAGAAGCCCCTTTGCAGACGTGTCTTGCAGGTACACCTACGTTTGTTCGACCCAAACGCGTGCTCTGCAAAACTACGGGTCGGCAAAAGGCAGCCAGAGAGGCAGGAATGATCCGCGCTACGTGATACAGGTCTCCAGCGTGTCTTCGAATTCACACGGATATAAAAATCTCCTGAAATTCAAATTGCGCTGGCATCGCTTCGCGAGAAATGCGACTCCCTTGTGAATGATGTTTTCGTCGACGGAGGGCGGCGCTACTTCAAATATGTGTGATTCAATAATTTAAACACGTTGACGTTCCAGCTTTGCCTGTCCCGTTTCCTTCTTTTTTCGGCATACAAACAAGCTTGTTCGCCGAGGAATTGAAAAGGGAAAATGCCCCCGAACACGCGCACACGCTCACCACGCCAGCGAAAGTGATACTCGACGACCCGACAAGCGTCCGTGCTAGTTAAGGGGGTACCGTACCCATGGATATGACTAGCATATTACTAGAATATTACTAGAAAGACAAGTGAGAATCGTGTTTACGGGAAACCATTTTCTGTTTTTATACAAGCATGTTACGAGCTGTATGAGGGCTCATTGTAAAGAGGAAGGTTCATCATAGCCTGCTCATGATTTAACAAGGTTATATTTAATAATATGAGCGTCCAAAGTAGGGCAAACAAGTCGTAACAACCACCCTCAGGTTCCCATGTATTTTTCTAATACAAAACGATTTTTCTGACTTAAATCATGAGCAAGAACCTTCCTCTTTACAATCAGCCCTCATACAGCTCGTAACATGCTGATATGAAGACAAAAAGTGTTTTCTCGTGATCGCATTCAATTGTTCCCCAGATTCCGTTCATGAAGGGCAAGTGGAACCAATTTTAGTTGAGCTACTCAAACAAGATGGCGCTTAGACAGGAGAACTTGTAGGATGGCGCGTCAGGATAGGACGGTTAAATAATCACACGAGTACAGCCTACTCTATACCATGTGATGGAATCAATGAAATAACCAAACACTATATATCTAGTTCAACGAGAACCATAATATAACTCTTTATTCGACACGAGGTCTGCCTCGTGTAAAGACGTGCGAGAGAGTGTCTGTCCAAGCTGCGTCGCTTGGTCTGTGGTCTGCCAGCAGGGCAGCCAACTCTCTATTTTATTTCACCCTAGAGGTGGTCTAGGGGAATTCCCCACAAACTATCAGCTTAGACTCGTAACAACAAAAATATAAAGTGGTTGAAGCCACTCGGATCCATTAATAGCAATAGAGATATTGATAAAAAGAGAAAAACCTGTATTGATAGCGAAATTGAAGCGTTAGATTGATACAAATGTATGTTCATCGCTGTTGCCAAACTGTTTTTCCGCGTGGAGGTTGGTTACACTGATAAATACCCAGATCAGAGGGTCTGGTACCCCCTTAATGCTGGCATTATGCTCCGCGACAGTCATTTTCACTTCTGGGTTGTTGGAAAAGTCATGACGTATTTTTGGATAATTTTTACTCATTTTTTAATAACATAACAAAATTCAATCAATAATATATTGGCCACTTTGATCGATGACCTGTTGCCATCTTTCTGGAAGTTGCATGATTCCGCGCTCGTAGAAGGACTGCTGTTTTCCAGCGAAGAACTGGGTGAGATGCTCTTTGATGGCCCCATCAGAATCGAAAGATCTACCATTCGATTCATTTTGCAAAGAACGAAACAAACGATAATCTGATGGGGCAAGGTCCGGTGAGTAAGGAGCATGGGCCAAAATTTCCAATCCGAGCTGCAGCAACTTCTGACGAGTCAAACTTGTGTGTGGTCTCGCATTGTCATGATGGAACATTATGCCCTTGCGATTCACGAGTTCTGGTCGTTTCTCCGTGAGAGGTGTATTCAAATCATCCAGTTGACGACAGTACACATCAGAATCGATCGTTCGATTCCGCGGCTGAAGCTCAAAAGACACCACACCCTTGTAGTCCCACCATATTGAGAGCATAACATTTTTTGGTGATGATCGGCTTTGGATGTTGTTTGGGCTCGCTCTTTTCCTCGGCACCACGATCGTTTAGTTGAATATTGTTATGAACAATCCATTTTTCATCGCCGGTCACGAGACGCTTCAAAAACGGGTCGATTTTGTTGCGACTGAGATGAGTATCGGCGATGTCGATGCTGTTGGTGAGATGACTTCTTTAAGATCATGCGGAACCCATATATGGAGCTTGCTGATGAATCCCAGCTTCCTGATATGATCATGGACGGTTGAATGATGAAGGTTCAGTGTCTCCGCGATGTCACGAGTGGTCGAATGTGGGTTTGCCTCGATCAGTGCCTTTATTTTATCGTCATCAGCTTCAACGGGTCTTCCGCTGCGAGGAGTATCGTTCAGGTCAAAATCACCAGCACGAAATTTAGCGAACCATCTCAGACACTGACGCTTTTGTAGGGCATTGTCCCCGTAAACTTTACACACATTTTGAAGTGAAACTTCTTTGCTGAGGGTAACAATTTTCTGATGTAGCGGAAGTCGATGCGACGGAAGCTGAATGTCGAGTGGCGCGAAAATTTAAACTGAGAATTTCTTAACTTCTTAACCGCTTGGATAACCAATGATCTTATAATGAAGATTTTGGTAGTAATATCAAACGAAATGGTTATGTTACGCCTATAGATTCGTGGAGATAGACTGCACCGTTTTACTATGTATAAATAATTTACTATATTTAATATAAATTACAAAATTACATGTAAAATAAAAAAATAAACTAGCTGGTTATTGTTGCTCGCTCGCTTCGCGAGCTTCGCAGGTGGGGGTATAGTAGCTCGCTTTGCGATTTCGCGAGAGGGTTAGTGGTACGGATGTTATTTTGTGTGTGACTCTCCACGAGCCACACAAAGAACTTCCCGATTCGTTAGTTGCAGTATATTATTATCATTATTTAGTGTACGTTTTAAGAAGATTATACGTCCTCAGGGAAGTTCAATAGTTTTCTACTTATCAAAATGTTTTCTGTATGGCGTCGCATTAAACCAACATTGTATGTTCGTTGCTCGCATGCTCCATTAACCATTTTTTTATATTAACTTTCAATTTCATCTCAGTTAATAATTCGTATTGAACTGCTTGTTTTTTTAATGGATTGTAATATAAATGTTTTTGTACTTTCATCGATATTCTTTGAAAATGTATTCTCGGCAGTAGCGATGAATAACTCACTCTTGCATTGGGATAATTTTCGATTATTCTAAGCGGTAACATTAGCATTAGTTGCATAATTAAAAAAGGAAAATAAAAAAAAATTTTTTTTAAATAAATTTGTTTAAATTATAAAAAACAATATATGTAATTATTATGTTTGTTTCTTCGGTGGAAAATTTCCGTCCTCTCGTATAATTTGCATTGTTGAATGAACTTCTTTCGAAAAAAACTAAAAAACTACTTGACCAATATGGACCAACATCTAATCAGCTCTAAGTTACAGCGGGGCACATCGATTGCATCATTCATCATTCAGATCGCATCGTTACTTTTTCAGAAAACGTTAACGAAAAATTTGATACCATAGAAACGGACATAGGCGCGCGCGCGCGCACACACACACACACACACCATTTTGATAAAAATAGTCTAAAATGACTCCAAAGACCATGAAACGTGAAGATCTGATAAAAAATCGATTCTCGATTTTCGGGGTAATTACAGTAACTTCCCTATGAATTGGGAAGTTAAAAATAGTCTAAAACGACTCCAATGACCATGAAACGTGAAGATCTGCTAAAAAATCGATTTTCGATTTTCGGGGTAAAAAAACATTAATAGCTGTATGCCCCACTAGCAATGCGTACCACTAACCCTCTCGCAAGAGCAGTTCTACCCGCGAGCTCGCGAAGCGAGCGAGCAACAATAACCAGCTAGTTTTTATTTTGCTATTCGTACGTTTTAAGAAGATTATATGTTTTCAGGGAAAGTGATTATAACACTGTATTGGGCATATAGAGTATGCCCAACCACATGACGTATGTAGTCTTTTGAATTAATCAAAAAAAAAAAAAAAAATTTTTTTTTAAAAAACTAAAAAACTACTTGACCAAACTTGACCAAAATCTTATCAGCTCTAAGTTGCAGCGGGGCACTTCCAATGCATCATTCAGTATTCTGATCGCGTTATTACTTTTTCTGAAAACGTTAACGAAAAATTTGATACCATAGAAACGGACATACGCACACACACACACACACACACACACACACACACACACACACACACACACACACACACATACCGACATTTTGATAAAAATAGTCTAAAATGAATCCAATGACCATGAAACGTGAAGATCTGTTAAAAATTCGATTTTCGATTTTCGGGGTAATTACCATAACTTCCCTATGAATCGGGAAGTTAAAAATACATGGTTATGTTACGACACCACGTGCAACTGCTTTAAAATTAAATATTTTATTTTACAGAGATATATAATAATATAAATATAATTATAATTATAATATAATTATAGATATATAAAAGTATAGTAATAGCTTATCAGCTATTGCTAATAGCTAAAAAAACCTACCGTGTGTGGAACAGAATAAAAAAAATCATGTGCGTGGAAACCACGCGCGGCAGAAGTAAAAGTTGAAATGAAAAACCGAAACGTTGAAATTATGATTCTGCAAAATTGCTAATTTTTGTGTCTTTGATCGAACCTGTAGCGCCGACATTACTTGTGCATAAACAACAATTTACGATCGTTAAAACTCAAAATTAGAATCAGTTAGAGTTTCGGTCAGCGAAATGCACTGATTAGTCAAGTGTTACCAGCTTTGGAGACGAGAAGCTGGAAAGACAGGAAGGACCACCACTTTTGAGGAGTGCAGTCCAGACCCTGACAGTATTCTTCATAGCACCCTGCAAGAGCTACTTTAATTTCGTTGTCGTGGATAATTTTAATCGTGTAATTTGATAAAAAAAATTAATAAGTCAGGCAGTTCTGTCAAAAATGTTGTTATAATTTCACTAAAAAATCAACAGAATCTTTTTCACGAGCCGAACGATTTCGCCTGTGTCACTGACATAAATAAACTGACGCGAACGGTTGAACGTTTCACTACAATATTGGCAATCGAGGCTATCGACGTAGCCGCGGAGCGTTTTATTAAAAATCTATTAATATGGAGGCTGCTGCGTGCAGGTTAAATTCCGAAACTGTGCGTGACTCATTTGAAATGGCGTGCGTCGCCCGAAAGTATCACTTTGAGCACCGAAAATGTTCGTATTTTGTGTACATTCGCGTAAACTGTCAGAGCGTGGCATATACAGGGTGAGTCACCAAACGTTGGCACCTCAAATATCTTTGTTGTTTCTAACGATACGTAAAATATGGAATGGACAAAGTTGAATGGTACAATGATAGGATGCAAAAAAAGATTTTGTTTTTATGTCATTTTTTTGGAGATATCAAGGTCATCTTGACTTTTTTAAATGAAATGAGGTATTTTTTAATATGTCAATCGATGCAGCTGGACATTCATTGTAAAAAAGTACTAACCTATGTTACACGATGCAAAAAAAATGTTGTTTTTATGTCATTTTTTTGGGATATTAAGGTCACCTTGACTTTTTTAAATGAAATGAGGTATTTTTTAATATATCAATCGATGCAGCTGGACATTCATTGTAAAAAAGTACTAACCTTTGTTATACGATGCAAAAAAAATTTTGTTTTTATGTCATTTTTTTGGGATATCAAGGTCGCCTTGACTTTTAAATGACATGAGGTATTTTTTAATATGTCAATCGATGCAGCTGGACATTCGACATAAAAAAGTACTAACCTTTGTTGCACGATGCAACAAAAATTTTGTTTCTGTCATTTTTTTGGGATATCAAGGTCACCTTGACTTTTTTTAATGGAATGAGCTATTTTTTAATACATCAATCGATGCAGCTGGATATTCATTGTAAAAAAGTACTAACCTATGTATGTCGAAAAGTTAGTAGTTCAGGAGATATTTCAAATTAAATAGCTCTAAAATACCATTACAGTCGTACTATAAGACGTTAGTGTCTACTTACTTGTATTACATCTTAGCATGACTGTAATTAGTGTTCCTTCTCGAGAAAATCTCGAGAAATTTTATAATCGGTTAGGTATTTCTCATTTCTCGAGAAATTGCGGTATTTCTCAAGAAATTTAAATCTAGGAAAATTCTCATTTATTTTATAACATATTTTAGGAAATTCTCATTTATTTCTCATCAAGAAATACTCGTTCATATCATTGATTTTATAACGTATTTTCGGAAATGAATTTCAGTTAACTCAAATTGCATATTACTAATTGCATAACACAATCTGCAGCAACTTTTGGATGTTCTATATACAATGAAGCCAACATCCACACAAAAGATTTTGTTATCAGAAAAAAAGAAGTAGATTATCCGATTCTACATTAGACATAGTCGTTTCAAAACAAAAGCGTAATATTTCGTTTTATAAAAGTTTGGTTTCAGATGAATAAATTTATTCAATTTATAAATCATCTTATTATTATTATATATATTTATTCCAAGTATCATAAGTTTTCCAATTTTTTTTATTTTATTCAAAATTCTAGAGAATTCTCGAATAAGGAATAAACATTGAGTTAAAGTTTTTTGCGCTTTCGATAAATATTTCAAAATATCATCAGTTCTCCAATTTTTTTAATTTTATTCAAAATTCTAGAGAATTCTCGAGAATTCTCCAGAAATATAGTCTTATTCCTCATTTCTCAAGAAATGAGAAATGTTGAGAAATCAGAAATACTAACTGTAATGGTATTTTAGAGTTATTTAAATTGAATATATAAATATAGTCTTATTTATATAAATATATTCATATTTTTATATTTATATAAATTATTTATATAATAATATTTATATAAATATAGTCTTATTCCTCATTTCTCAGGAAATGGGAAATGTTAAGAAATCAGGAACTCTAACTTTAATGGTATTTTAGAGTTAATTAAATTGAATATATAAATATAGTCTTATTTATATAAATATATTCATATTTTTATATATATATATAATAGTATTTATATAAATATAGTCTTATTCCTCATTTCTCAAGAAATGAGAAATGTTGAGAAATCAGGAATACTAACTGTAATCGTATTTTATAGTTATTTAAATTGAAATATATCCTGAATTACTAACTTTTCGACATACATAGGTTAGTACTTTTTGATGTATTAAAAAATACCTCATTCCATTAAAAAAAATGAAGGTGACCTTGATATCCCAAAAAAATGAATGTCAGCCCCATTGTACCAACGTTGTCCTTACCATATTTCACGTATCTTGAGAAACAACAAAGATATTTGAGGTGCTAACGTTTGGTGACTCACCCTGTACAGGTGTCTGGATATTTTCACCGGGCAAAGCTCTTTTGAACGTTGGATAGCAGTGGGTGGCAGTTTCGGATGGGTATCGCCGCGCGAGACAAATTCGGATAAGCCCCGGATGATTCGCGGTTGCCGATAATGCCGGCAAAGGGCCCTCGCGTATCCCTTAGCTTGTAAAAACGATTCGCCATCTCTTTGCGAGTCTCTTTTCCCGTCGTCCCCAAGTTCCCGACGCGGTGGCCGCCTCCCCCTCTTCCCGTGACTATTTCCGTCTTCCTTATCCCCACGGTTCCTGTCCGTCATCCGTATCCCTACGGGAAGTTCGGGAACCTTTCCCGTTCGCAAATCCCTTTCCGTGCCTCGGCGGAGCAAGAAATGCAACTCTCCTTAGGGAATTAATTGCGCCGTAAAACGTAGATTCAAATCTGCGCTTCAAAGGGGAACGAAGAAGTCGAGGAACAAAGAGGGGTGGGAGAAGGGGCCAAAGGTGTGGGTGCTCCCAGTGTAGGTGTGGGTGGTTCGGCGGCCGAAGACGGAGGGAACAGAACGAAAGAAAGAAACGAGGAAAGAACTAGGAGAGGGACGTTCCTTTTCTTCAGTCGTCCGAAAGGTTTTCCCAAGATGGTTCTCATCTTGGCTGCAATCAGTGTCGTAAATTGCTTGCAATCGCCCCTGCAATTAATTCCGGCTCATCCTCCGGGGATTTATTATTCTCAATAATACCGTAATATTCTTGGGTGGAAGGACAACTCGGCGTCTTTTGCCACTGTGAGTTTCCTCACTGGGCCAACGCGATATCTCCAACCCCTTTCCACCATTGTCGCGGAAATATGCGATTCAATATTTGGAATCGTTTGTGGGATTCATTATACCTCTCTTCTATTCTTTCTTTCGTTCTTCCCTCTCCTCTTTTTTCTTTTCATCAAGTTACACGGTGAAATTAACTTCTTTCATTAATATTCCTCGTTGCATCCGCGCTCCGTTCAGAATGTTATAGTTATGTTTCTTATTTAATAGATACAAATTACTACGTTTTTTTCTCAGTTCTACTTTGTTTACGCATTTCCATTACCTTTTCATAAATTCACTAAACGATCGGAAAATTTATTGAAATTTGGACAGGGCAACGTCTGTTGGGTCAACTAGTTTCTTATGAAAGCACCTTTACAACTTCAACATTGGTAAAATAAGAAAGAACAACTCGCGGTAGGTTTACCTTATTTAATAGATACAAATTACTACGTTTTTTTCAATTTTACTTTGTTTACGCATTTCCATTACCTTTTCATAAATTCACTAAACGATCGCTAATTTATTGAAATTTAATAGATACAATGATTACTACGTTTTCATTTTGATTACGCATTTCTAATAGCTTTTCATAAAATCACAAAACGATTGCAAAATTTAAATTTGAACAGGACAACGTCTGTCGAATCAACTAGTTTCTTATGAAAGCACCTTTACAACTTCAACATTGGTAAAATAAGAAAGAACAGCTCGTGGTATGTTTACCTTATTTAATAGGTGCAATGATTACTACGTTTTTATTTTGTTTACGGATTTCCAATGGCTTTTCATAAATTCACAAAACGATTGCAAATTTATTGAAATTTGGACAGGACAACGTCTGTCGAGTCAACTAGTTTCTTATGAAAGCACCTTTACAACTTCAACATTGGTAAACCAAAAAATAAATTTACAAATCGATCGCATATTTATTGAAATTTGAACAGGACAATGTCTGTTGAGTCAACTAGTTTCTTATGAAAGCACCTTTACAACTTCAACAATGTAAAATAAAAAAAAACAGCTCGCGGTAGGTTTACCTTATTTAATAGGTGCAATGATTACTACGTTTTCATTTTGATTACGTATTTCTAATAGCGTTTCATAAGTTCACAAAACGATTGCAAATTTATTGAAATTTGGACAGGACAACGCCTGTCGAGTCAAGTAGTTTCTTATGAAAGCACCTTTACAACGTCAACATTGGTAAAATAAAAAAAAACAGCTCGCGGTTGGTTTACCTTATTTAATAGATACAAAGATTACTACGTTTTTATTTTGTTTACGGATTTCCAATGGCTTTTCATAAATTCACAAAACGATTGCAAATTTATTGAAATTTGGACAGGGCAACGTCTGTTGAGTCAACTAGTTCCTTATGAAAGCACCTTTACAACTTCAACATTGGTAAAATAAGAAAGAACAGCTCGTGGTATGTTTACCTTATTTAATAGGTGCAATGATTACTACGTTTTTATTTTGTTTACGGATTTCCAATGGCTTTTCATAAATTCACAAAACGATTGCAAATTTATTGAAATTTGGACAGGACAACGTCTGTCGAGTCAACTAGTTTCTTATGAAAGCACCTTTACAACTTCAACATTGGTAAACCAAAAAATAAATTTACAAATCGATCGCATATTTATTGAAATTTGAACAGGACAATGTCTGTTGAGTCAACTAGTTTTTTATGAAAGCACCTTTACAACTTCAACAATGTAAAATAAAAAAAAACAGCTCGCGGTAGGTTTACCTTATTTAATAGGTGCAATGATTACTACGTTTTCATTTTGATTACGTATTTCTAATAGCGTTTCATAAGTTCACAAAACGATTGCAAATTTATTGAAATTTGGACAGGACCACGTCTGTCGAGTCAAGTAGTTTCTTATGAAAGCACCTTTACAACGTCAACATTGGTAAAATAAAAAAAAACAGCTCGCGGTTGGTTTACCTTATTTAATAGATACAAAGATTACTATGTTTTTCTCTCGTTTTTATTTTGTTTACGCATTTTCAATAGTTTTTCATAAATTCACAAAAAGATTGCAAATTTATTGAAATTGGAACAGGACAACGTCTGTCGAGTCAACTAGTTTCTTATGAAAGCACCTTTACAACTTCAACAATGTAAAATAAAACAGAAGAGCTCGCGTTAGGTTTACCTTATTTAATACATGCAATGATTTCTACATTTTTATTTTGTTTACGCAATTCTAATAGCTTTTCAGAAATTCACAAAACGATTGCAAATTTATTGAAATTTGGACAGGGCAACGTCTGTTGAGTCAACTAGTTCCTTATGAAAGCACCTTTACAACTTCAACATTGGTAAAATAAGAAAGAACAGCTCGTGGTATGTTTACCTTATTTAATAGGTGCAATGATTACTACGTTTTTATTTTGTTTACGGATTTCCAATGGCTTTTCATAAATTCACAAAACGATTGCAAATTTATTGAAATTTGGACAGGACAACGTCTGTCGAGTCAACTAGTTTCTTATAAAAGCTCCTTTTCAACTTCAACAATGTAAAATAAGAAAGAACAATTTGCGGTAGGTTTACCTTATTTAATAGATACAAAGATTACTATGTTTTTCTCTCGTTTCTAGTTTCTTATGAAAGCACCCTTACAACGTCAACATTGGTAAAATAAAAAAACAGCTCTCGGTAGGCTTACCTTATTTAATAGATACAAATTACTACGTTTTTTCATTTTTACTTTGTTTACGCATTTCTAATAGCTTTTCATAAATTCACAAAACGATTGCAAATTTATTGAAATTTGAACAAGACAACGTGTATCGAATCAACTAGTTTTTTGTGGAAGCACCTTTACAACTTCAATAATGTAAAATAACACAGAACAGCTCGCGGTAGGCTTACCTTATTTAATAGATACAAAGATTACTATGTTTTTCTCTCGTTTTTATTTTGTTTACGCATTTTCCATAGCTTTTCATATATTCACAAAACGATTACATATTTATTGAAATTTGAACAGGACAACGTCTGTCGAGTCAACTAGTTTTTTATGAAAGCACCTTTACAACGTCAACATTGGTAAACCAAAAAATAAATTTACAAAACGATCGCATATTTATTGAAATTTGAACAGGACAACGTCTGTCGAGTCAACTAGTTTTTTATGAAAGCACCTTTACAACTTCAACAATGTAAAATAAGAAAGAACAATTTGCGGTAGGTTTACCTTATTTAATAGATACAAAGATTACTATATTTTTCTCTCGTTTCTAGTTTCTTATGAAAGTACCTTTACAACTTCAACATTGGTAAAATAAAAAAGAACAGCTCGCGGTAGGCTTACCGTTAGTGTTAAATTGTATTCGTGAGTGCCTCCCGGTTCTAGGAATCGAAGCAACCAAATGTTTGTTGTACGGTATAGTCGATTCGAGGAATCGGTGGCGGGCTTTTGTTTATGTTTTGGGTTCGAGGCGTTCGAGGCGTCCGAGACAAGTTCAGTTAGCGGTTAGCCCACGCGGAGAACGGTACAAATAATAAAGTGTGAATATCCCCTTTCCTCGAGTGATTCAAATTTGTATTTCCCTCACAATCCCGTTATTAGTGGTTCTATTTGAACAGTTAGAAAATCCTCAGCCGCGAACACTGAGAAAGACAAATTCCTCTGGTGTTTTCCAATCGGGAGTGCGGTTCCGGCGTTACAAGAAGAGTAGAACAGCGGATTGTGTTATCTCCATTACCGATGCGTGAAGCTCGGCTCGCAGCACTGGTTTCACGAAGTTCCAGTGAAAAACTGATCCGCGCGTGTCTGTATCGCTGTATTATATCAGCCAGTTTAACGCGGAGTTTCTGTTCGCGCGCGAGTTACCCGGCAACAAACAATCAGGAACAGTTCGCGCGGAACTTCGTTTTCATGCAATTTACAGTCGCAATCCAAACACACAGCAGCGAAGCCTAAGTAATTTTCGACCCGGGGACAGAGGATATCAGGATACACGCGAGCGATTCTCTTTCACTTCTCGTTTGCCGTAACCGGCGGTCTTGACTTTTATACGTTTCGGAGTAGTAGGAAGAATGGTCGAAAGAAAAGGAAGAGGGAAGAAATAAAAAGAGAGGGGGGACTGTGGACACTGTGTTCAGCTACGGCGAGGAGAAGGGAAAGGAAACTTGAAATACGAAGTGGCCGCGAAGAGTGTGAGGGCTCGTTGAAACTTTTGCATCAGGGAATTCTTTCTGGGTAGCCCCCCGGAATATCTGTGATAAAGTTATAAACTTTTCGGTGGGACTTGCCACCAGCATCGGCTAAATAACTGTTTGCCTTTCCCTCTACGTGACACTTAACGACCTAACTAAATTTTCTCTTACTTACCGAGAAAGGCGTGACTGCTCGGACAATTAATTTCCTCCCCGGTGGAACAGGGGTGGAGAAAGGCCAGCCGCCATGCCGAATCCTGATGGCGAGGCGAAAATCATTTTCTAAAGAAAAGCGGGGCCGGAACGCGAGGCCTGCGCGAAACGATCACAGACCTCCCCACCCGATTGTCTAACCACGGATTGTTTACACCGCTTTTGTTCGACTTTATTTCAATACGCCCGCCGCGACCGGTTAACGAATCCACTCCCGATCGAAACTTTATTCGTTTTACTGCGATACGCACCGCCGACCATTCTCTATAGATCCCGCTTTATCAAAGGGTACAGCCGGATAAGATAGTCAAAAATGTGCCATTCGATAGAGCACCAAGAAAAAACATACTGTGCAAAGTTTCAACCCTGCATCTCGATCCGGAGGGTAGTTATGGGGTGAAATCGAAAAATCAGTTTTTGGCCTATTTTCCCCAGTTAATGATGTTTAGAAATTCTGAAAAAATTGTGATACCTGTCAAGAACCCGAATACATACTCTGCAATTTTTTTCAGATTTTTAAAGTGAAAATCCTGCTTGTAAAAATTCAAAAAACTGAAAAAAATCGAAAAAATGCAGATCTCACATGGAAGTTCTAGAGTGTCCACATTTATATTTTTACAGTAGCAGTATATTGTTGTAGGTATTGTTCATGAATTTTTTCAGATTTTTTGGTTTGGTGCGTCGTTGTTGAAAAAAATAAAAACCGATTTTTTCGACGTTTTTTCCGCGAAGAACTAAGCTAACCCTAACAACGGCGCACCAAACTAAAAAATCTGAAAAAATTCATGAACAATACCTATGACAATATACTGCTACTGTAAAAATATAAATGTGGACACTCTAGAACTTCCATGTGAAACCTGCATTTTTTCGATTTTTTTCAGGTTTTTGATTTTTTACAAGCAGGATTTTCACTTTAAAAATCTGAAACCAATTGCAAAGTATGTATTTGGATTCTTGACCTGTGTCACATTTTTTTCAGAATTTCTAAACATCATTAACTGGGGAAAATAGGCCAAAAACTGATTTTTCGATTTCACCCCATAACTACCCTCCGGATCGAGATACAGGGTTGCAACTTTGCACAGTATGTTTTTTCTTGGTGCTCTATCGAATGGCACATCGTCGATAAAATTCGGTTCAAGGGAATTCTTGACTATCTTATCTGGCTATACCCTTTTCTCTTCATTCAGACTGAGGGGATAGCAAGTTCCACCCGTTATACGTTTCCACGCTAGATCGGATGAACGAAATTAATAGAATCGATAAATTCAACGAGAATATAACTAAACTTGTTACGACGCGCGTTTCCCACCGGCTTGCCCCTCCTATTCTTCACCGAAATTTTGTAATGAGCGTATTGAAATATTTATAACCCGTGCGGTCAACCTTATTCCCCGAAACCGACCAGAATATCTGCGGCGGTAAAACTGATTGAACCGAATTTATGTTATACACGTAATTCTATTCTGAACGACCGGAAAAGTCATCGCATTAAATGCGTGTCCATGGATATTCAAATATTTCGGTGACCTGGTTACACGCGAACGGTCGCCTTTTCATATTGCTGCAGCTTAAGAATATTCGCCGAGTAATATACGAACGTTGGTACTTGAAATTTTCAATTTTTAATTCTCGATTTAATTTTAATTAAAACGTGCATTTTACCTTCAGTTCGAAGTCAAAATTGACTTTTTGAACCAAGGGTTAGTTCTGATAAAGTGAGACTTCGTGTTGTGGATGAACAGCTTTCGAACAGGATCTTTATACAAAATTTTCGGCTGTTCTTCCGTTTATGGTACAACTCAGAATTCGATGAAATTTTGAAAATAGGTTCTTTTTTCACTAAAATCACGATTGCCAGAAGGATTTTTGGCGCGTCGAAAAAAAATTTTGATCATTTCAATGTTACGCTCTACCTTACCGACCACTGACTTACCGACTTTGTACTTTATGTTCGTGCTGTGCGCATGCTCGATATATATATATATATATATATATATATATATATATATATATACAACAATTGAAATTTTCTATACATTTTACATTAATATCCAGAATATATATATATATATATATATATATATATATATATATATATATATTCTGGAAATTAATGTAAAATGTATAGAAAATTACAATTGTTAAACCAAGTGAACCAATATCTACAATGGGAAGATTATGCGATGAGAATTAATTTGGATTAGGTTAACCCGAAAAGTTTATTTATTATTTAGTTATATTATTATTTATGTGATTAGAATGAGTTGTAATATTACTTAACATACTCTACACCCTATTTTATAATTAACGATATTTTTGGATATACTATAATCATCTTAAAATTCTCCTCAAATTTTAAAATTATATTGAAAATTTCATTTAATTATACAAATACTATTTCAATTTATATTAATATACAATAAAATTTTTCAAGAACTTTTAAAATAATCAGAAAAAAATTTACCACACGACAATCCAGGAGTAGTCTTTAAAAATTTCAAGTTTACCTTACATATGTATTACTTTAAACTGAAGAGGATTCGTTTATAGATGATATGTGTGAATTTTTATGGCGCTGTGAGGTAAACTAGGCTGGTGATGATCCCTTTTTACAACTAATTGAAGATATTCTATATAAAATAGAAAGTCGGTAAGTCGGTAACGTAGAGCGCGACAATGAAATGATAAAAAAAATTGTTTGGAGTCGCGAGAAATCCTTCGGGCAATCATCATTTTAGTCAAAAAAGAACCTATTTTCAAAATTCCATCGAATTCTGAGGTGTACCATAAACGGATGTTTCGCCTTTCAAGTTTACCATATATATGTATTACTTTAAACTAAAGAGGATTCGTTTGTAGATGATATGTGTGAACTTTTACAACTAATTGAAGATATTCTACATAAAATAGAAAGTCGGTAAGTCGGTAAGGTAGAGTGCAACATTGAAATGATAAAAAAATTTTTTTCGACGCGCCAAAAATCCTTCTGGCAATCGTGATTTTAGTAAAAAAAGAACCTATTTTCAAAATTTCATCGAATTCTGAGCTGTACCATAAACAGAAGTTTCGCCCAAAATTTTCTACCTGAATTGCAACGAACTGGAGTAGAATGGAAATTTATTTCACGCCTTGATACGTTTAATGCCTATACAAAAATGAAATGGAGATCTCTGAATTCGCATACGTTACGCACAGTACGCGGTCGAATTGCGCGAGCAGTGTAATTATTTGTAACAGAACAATTCAGCTGGTGTACAATTAGTCAATCACGTTACGCGTGAACTAAGTTCTGTTGCATATTAGAGAACAGCAATGTGCAGGGTCCACTTGCGATTGATCATTGGGGTGTAGTTAAGTTGTTAGCAGCTCGGATGAATTAGTGGCTACTACAAGCGATTAACCCAAATTATTATTATTAGCGATATTAGATTGACTTGATTAGGTAGTCTCTGAATCAGTGATTTTTCAGCTGAACTGTAAGAAGTATTTTATTGTTTACCGTCCCTATGCCATTTCAAGTAAACATTTTATGCGTTGTAGCTCTCGTAGCTGTCTCTTAAAATTTACAATTAAATGCCGGCTAATTCCGGAGTGCTCGCGACAAACATCGATCGTCAATGGACACGTCGTCCTTGTATGTATTCGAGTCTATTTACACTAGAAACCGAGAATACACACTCCGCAATACTCGATTCGTTCTTGCAAGAGACCAATACGGGAACAATTTCAAAACGTATCCAAATTTTGGTCATTCATCTCGGCACACGTTAAAATGTTTTAGCCTGCGAGAATGGGAATGCTTCATTTATTGAAGCGACTTCATAATTTCAATAATTGCAAGATAAAAAATATAAAACCGGTCATTTATCACACCCGGTAAAAAATCGATGAAGTAACAAGCTACACAGTTATTTTCCGACATTTTCTAATTCAAATTGATGAGTTACGATTGAATCGTAATTTCTTCAATTCTGTTTCGCGTTGAAAATATAAAAGTCACAAATTTACGAATAAACGGAAGAGTACATATCTTTTTGTTGGTGTATTTCAGTCGATTTTTTGTTTTTCCTTATTACATTCGCAAATTAATCAAGAAATTATTTTTTTTTGCATCTATTCTATACATATCCATTGTTTACAGAACAAATAGTTAATAAACAATTCCACAGTTTTGTTTGAAATTGACCAATGCACGGATACTTTCTACACCCACTGTAACTTATTTCGAGAAAAAACTGTAAAATTGACAGAAGGGACGAGGGTTAAATCGAAACTGGAACGAATTGAATAGATAAAATGTCGAAAACGTCAGATGCTTCGTGTTTTCAAAAGGTTCAACAAATACCCGTACAAGTCTCAGCGAATTTGGCAAAATGATCGCGCATAATCGTTAACAGGGAGAAGTTTAAGAGATCAAATAAGAGCGGCATTGTACTTTCTCGACAAAATGGTAGCCGCGGAAAGAACGGTGCCAGCGTTGATTCGCTTCTGCGTCCAACACAGCTCTATTATTATGATTTAATCTATGCTTAAACTGACTCAATTCCCGCGAGCCGTGAAGTTTTCACGATCTCCAGAATTCACAATAAGTCTGTTCCATTTCTGCCGGTTTACTTTTTGTTTGTAACGGAACTGGCGTTTTCATGGCGCAAGCGAAGCAGAGAGTGAGAGGGAGAGAGAGATGTCGGAATCCGCTCGTAAGCCTTAGAACTGGGTTGCGTCACGAAAGCTCCATCAACACGACATGGCTAATTAATCAAGCTTTTATGATCGACCGCCCAGTTGAACCACCGCAACGGGTTCGGCCCTCCTCTCTCACCCTTATGTACACCGGTTGTCGGCACACAATCCTACAAATTATTACGTTGTCGCATACGAAATGTCCGATTTTAGAACGCGAGTCTTATAAAACGTTTCGATCAAGAATGCTGTTATAATCTCTAGGTTTATCATATAAAACTGAGGTATAAAGACATCGGTGATTTAAATTATCCGAAGAACTACTACATGAGCGATGAACTGTTTTTCATTTCATTTCAAGACAACAATATTTACAGAAGTAATTAAAAAATGGTAAATAACCCTAACGAAGCGACAACGATCAGGAACAACTCTCGGCTGTTCTTCCGTTTATGGCAAAAATCAGAATTCGATGAAACTTTGAAAATAGGTTCTTTTTTTACTAAAATGACGATTGCCAGAAGGATTTTTGGCGCGGCGAAAAAAAATTTTTAGCGCCAAAAATCCTTTTGGCAATCGTCATTTTAGTAAAAAAAGAACCTATTTTCAAAATTTCATCGAATTCTGATTTTTGCTATAAACGGAAGTTTCGCCAAATTTTTTTTCGATGCGCCAAAAATCCTTCTGGCAATCGTCATTCTAGTAAAAAATGAACCCATTTTCAAAATTTCATCGAATTCTGATTGTTGCTATAAACGGAAGTTTCGCCAATTTTTTTTTCGACGCGCCAAAAATCCTTCTGGCAATCGTCATTTTAGTAAAAAATGAACCTATTTTCAAAATTTCATCGAATTCTGAGGTGTACCATAAACGGAAGTTACGCCAAATTATTTTTCGACGCGCCAAAAATCCTTCTGGCAATCGTCATTCTAGTAAAAAATGAACCTATTTTCAAAATTTCATCGAATTCTGATTTTTGCTATAAACGGATGTTTCGCCAAAATTTTTTTCGATGCGCCGAAAATCCTTCTGGCAATCGTCATTTCAGTAAAAAAAGAACCTATTTTCAAAATTTCATCGAATTCTGAGGTGTACCATAAACGGAAGTTTCGCCAAATTTTTTTTCGACGCGCCAAAAATCCTTCTGGCAATCGTCATTTTAGTAAAAAAAGAACCTATTTTCAAAGTTTCATCGAATTCTGATTTTTGCTATAAACGGAAGTTTCGCCAAAATTTTTTTCGATGCGCCGAAAATCCTTCTGGCAATCGTCATTCTAGTAAAAAATGAACCTATTTTCAAAATTTCATCGAATTCTGATTGTTGCTATAAACGGAATTTTCGCCAAACTTTTTTTCGACGCGCCAAAAATCCTTCTGGCAATCGTCATTCTAGTAAAAAATGAACCTATTTTCAAAATTTCATCGAATTCTGAGTTGTACCATAAACGGAAGAACAGCCTAACAACCCTTCGTAGTTCCCAAATCCAAAATATTATTAATTTTAGATAATTCTGTGATGAGATACAGTAATTTTTTTAAATATTAACATATATTTTTCACTTCATACTATTCTAACTGGTGTCGAGACGAATCCAAGGACCTAAACAGTATAACATTAAACCTTGAAATAACGCTACAGTAGTTTTGGCCACGAAAACGGGTCTCTAGACCACTGCGCGCCCCTTCCATGAAGCGCCCGTGTGCGGCGCACAACCTGCACACGCACGCGGCGGTCCTGATGACTCGAGAAAAATGTATGTCACGCGCATGACGCGATTGATACTGAAATATTCAGAACAAGGATTATGTTCGACGTATAACAATTATCTATACACCAACGAGTAATAAATTCACGCATCTCTCCACGATGCATATTCTCCGGCAAGGAAAGCAGCTTACGGGCAATTCGCATTGATGTATCAGGCGTCGCACGCGATTTAGGAATACAATTCAGCGATCAAGATTTATCTTCGGTGAAAGCGTTTGCTTCGATCCGATAATTTCTAACAAACAATTTGCTTCACTCGCTTCTTTAAGCTCGTAATGAAGATTTTTGAGCTTCCATTTGGTGCAGCACAATTATTGAAAAGCCTTTAATGAGCTACCGGTAGATAAAGTGTTAATACGTTTGACAGACTGAAAATAATATGACAGTATTTAGAAATTATTTAATGTTTTCACTATTTTAAAGCACACCTATTTATTTTTGTTATGACTACGTAAAATCCGCTGTCTATTGATCACATCGTTAGGTGAACACATGGGACGAGATCATCGTCCAGTTCCGACAAGCAATTTTCTCGACGTTTGCAAAATATGAAAAATCTTCGATTTATTCTTGTTCGAGGAAGTTGATCGGCAAGACGTCATTAAAGTTCATTCGCAGGGAAATAGATCGAGCGATCGTGAGCGTGAAATTTTATCGGAAACAGGCATTACGGTGGTAAAAATTGCGGGAATATTTGGTCGGACGAAGATGCGACTAGCAGCGACGACGGTGTTTGTATGTCCGCTTAATTAGAACCAATTAAGAGTCGCGTCGCGAAGGTTAACGACGAGAACCGAGTGTGCCGAGCTAGACCTTACAAAATTTGTTTGCCGGAGGCATTGGCACGCGGTAATCCTTGATTTGCGCCGCAGGAAACCAGGCTCGGCCGTGGCGAAAGAATAACGCGGAGCATACATAAATATTTGATCTTTAAAAGAATTTGACAAATAAGAAAGCTGGGACCCCGGCGCCTCTTCCACGCCTTTCGTCATACTTCGTCAAAACTGCGTATTCATGTGGAAATTCATTAAAAAATTATTCCTACCTACTGATAATTATCGTAACGAAAATATATTCGTAATCATTTTTGAAGTGAAACTTCTTTTGGCAGGGTGCGAGCCTGATTCACGACACGAAAAAAATTGAATAAAAAATATTTACATCGCATTTTAGCTGTCACAAGCCAATTGTTTCAGTGATGGAATTATAGAAAAAATAATGAACGATCAAAATTTGCGACGCAAAGAAGGAGAACGTATGGGAAAGAAAGAGACATGGTTGATAGCAATTCCCATACGCTCTTCTCCTTTGCGTCGCATATTTTGATCGTTCATTATTTTTTCCTATGATTCTATCATTGAAACAATTGGCTCGTGATAGCTAAAATATGAGAGAAATATTTTTGATTCAATTTTTTCTACATGACTTGCAAATACTGTATCGAGAACATTGAACATTCATTATTAACAATAATACGATCGAGATATAGAGACATACTGTATCGAGAGTTGGGCGAAATTTCCGTTTATAGCAAGAATCAGAATTCGATGAAATTTTGAAAATAGGTTCTTTTTTTACTAAAATGACGATTGCCAGAAGGATTTTTGGCGCGTCGAAAAAAAATTTTTTATCATTTCAATGTTGCGCTCTACGTTACCGACGGGCTCGTTGCACACGGGCGAGTCGCACCCACGCGGCGGCCCTTCGAGTCATATATATATATATATATATATATATATATATATATATATATATATATATATATATATTACGTGAAAAGTACGCATCAATTGGTTGTATATTCGATCGTTAAATTCTTCTTTTATTAGTAGACTGCTGATTTGATGCATTTATGATAAAAATGAGGTGTAATTTAAAATAGCAAAAATAGTTTAAACATACTATTATATTATTTTCAACATACTGAACATAATAGAAAGAATATCAATTTCTATTTCATTCTAGCATGTTGAAATTTAGGTAAGAAATTTTTTATTTTACATAGAAATCCACAGCCTATTTATTAGTCTCTTGGACCATTTTGTCCGGTGCCGTATTTTTGCGCCAAGTATAGAAAATTGTTGGAATTGTTTGCAGAAATATTGAACAGACGTGGATGCTTTGACCCTATGTCGAATTTGTTCAGTCGCTCCTGTGGCGCCTTCAGTTATCATGTTAGTGCAACATTGCTATTCCCAGGGGATGGAAGAAAGGATAACTATGTTCTGAGATATGGCTAAGACTCCCGGGGAACTCCAACCAGAGCAAACGATACACAAGATAGTTCTCCAGCCCGTCGAAACTCTTAAATCATTGTATTATACTGTCGCAATTCCTGTTCTAATACACCAACGTAACGAGGACCTCCTGATCCATTCGAAATCCTTTTAACGACGCTAACCATGCGAATAATAATACATTGAACATAATTCTCCATTAAATGACGGTGGCTCGAACCATTCTCATCAAGTACATCACGTATGACTAAAATACAGCAATGTACTCAAATATATGCTATTTAAAATGAATTCGCAAAGAGATGCATACATTTCTATTATATTATTACTTACCATTGCTTCTCAAACCGAGTGGTTTATTCAGCAAGCAGAATATCGTTACGTTAATTCAATACGTTATGACTGCCTTACTAAGTATTTTATTTAAAACTTTGAACTCAAGAATTAGGCGAAACTTCCGTTTGTGGTACACTTCAGAATTCGATGAAATTTTGAAAATAGGTTCTTTTTTTACTAGAATGACAATTGCCAGAAGGATTTTTGGCGCATCGAAAAAATTTTCTTTTATCATTTCAATGTCGCGCTCTACCTTCCCGACTTACCGACTATCTATTTTATATAGAATATCTTCAATTAGTTGTAAAAATGCACACATATCATCAATAAACGAATCCTCTTCAGTTTAAAGTAATACATATATAAGGTAAACTTGAAATTTTTAAAAACTACTCCTGGATTGTCGTGTGGTAAATATTTTTTTTGATAATTTTAAAAATTCTTGAAAAATTTTATAGTATATTAATATAAATTGAAATAGTATTTGTATAATTAAATGAAATTTTCAATATAATTTTAAAATTTGAGGAGAATTTTAAAATGATTATAGTATATCCAAAAATATCTTTAATTATAAAATAGGGTGTAAAATATGTTAAGTAATATTACAACTCTAATTTATATAATCTAAATATAATCTAAACAATTCTAATGATATAAATAATAATATAACTAAATAATAAATAAACTCTTCGGGTTAACCTAATCCAAATTAATTCTCATCGCATAATTTTCCCATTGTAGGTATTGGTTCACTTGGTTTAATAATTAAAATTTTCTATACATTTTACATAAAGTACATAAAGTACAAAGTCGGTAAGTCAGTAGTCGCTAAGGTAGAGCACAACATTGAAATGATAAAAATTTTTTTTTCGACGCGCCAAAAATCCTTCTGGCAAACGTCATTTTAGTAAAAAAAGAATCTATTTTCAAAATATCATCGAATTCTGATTTTTGCTATAAACGGAAGAACAGCCAAGAATTATTCAAGACATCCCCAAAGAGAGAGAGAGAGAGAGAGAGAGAGAGAGAGAGAGAGAGTTTATCAACATTTGTGCAACGTCTCGGAACAAAAGATGTTAGCAATGCCCTGAGAGAACCGAGAAATATACAGTCACCATTCGTCTCTAGTACCATTTAACATACGTTCATATTTTCCATAGCTCTGCTACAACACGGCAGTAAGTCATAAAATTGCGGACCTGATGAAACACATTCGAAAATGCGACCCCAGGGAACGAGCAAGAACAGCACACCGTGGGATCAATACATTCGATATATGTATCGTCACTGGAAGCGAATTCTTCAGATCCCTCGACAATGGTTACTTGATCATCCTACTTCATTACCATTTCACGTTCACCGTATCCATTTATTATCGTCCTATGTATTTTTGTAATTTCTTAGCCAAGACATTCGCAACAAGAAATGTAAAGAAACAGAAGACGGTACCTGACTGTAAACCGAGCAACACGCACATTTAATCAACAACTTTTCTAAAAAGCTTACCACATCCACAACATGAAAAAATCATAGGAATTATTCTAAACCTGATGAAACGTTTAATTTTCAATGAAAAATCGTTCCGACAGCAAAGTGTTAATAACTGAAGTTAAATGTATAATACTAATTAGAAAAAAGGGTAATTATGTAGAAAAAGTCTGCGTAAACCGATTTTGATGAAATTTTAATATGTTATGCAGCAACACATTCTGAACAACTTTTTCCTCTTCCAATATAGGGGGTCGCTTTTAGTTTTCGAGATATTTGCAAAAAACTATCGCTAATACTGTATTGAATTTGTCGTATTCCTGCAAGCTCCACAGCAACGTTTTTTGCAAATATCTCGAAAACTAAAAGCGACCCCCCTATATTGGAAGAGGAAAAAGTTGTTGAAAATGTCGAAATCTATAACATATTAAAATTTCATCAAAATCGGAGTAAGCAGACCTTTTCTATACAATTACCAAATGTTTAATTTTCAATGAAAAATCGCTCCGACTGCAAAGTGTTAATAACTTAAGTTAAATGTATAATACTAATTAGAAGAAAGGGTAATTATGTAGAAAAAGTCTGCGTACACCGATTTTGATGAAATTTTAATATGTTATGCAGCAACACATTCTGAACAACTTTTTCCTCTTCCAATATAGGGGGGTCGGTTTTAGTTTTCGAGATATTTTCAAAAAACGTTGCCGCGGAGCTTGCAGGTATACGAAAAATGTAATACAGCATTAGCGATAGTTTTTTGCAAATATTTCGAAAACTAAAAGCGACCCCCCTATATTGGAAAAGGAAAAAGTTGTTGAAAATGTCGAAATCTGTAACATATTAAAATTTCATCAAAATCGGAGTAAGCAGACCTTTTCTATACAATTACCAAATGTTTAATTTTCAATGAAAAATCGCTCCGACTGCAAAATGTAATAACTGAAGTGAAATGTATAATACTAATTAGAAAAAAGGGTAATTATGTAGAAAAAGTCAGCGTACACCGATTTTGATGAAATTTTAATATGTTATGCAGCAACACATTCTGAACAACTTTTTCCTCTTCCAATATAGGGGGGTCGCTTTTAGTTTTCGAGATATTTGCAAAAAACTATCACTAATACTGTATTGAATTTGTCGTATTCCTGCGGGCTCCGCGGCAAAGTCTTTTGCAAATATCTCGAAAACTAAAAGCGACCCCCCTATATTGGAAAAGGAAAAAGTTGTTGAAAATGTCGAAATCTATACCATATTTGAATTTCATCAAAATCGGAGTACGCAGACCTTTTCTATACAATTACCAAATGTTTAATTTTCAATGAAAAATCGTTCCGACTGCAAAGTGTTAATAACTGAAGTTAAATGTTTCCGGCGCAACGGTTCGATCCTTTAATACTGATTAGAAAGAAAGCAATTTTGCATGGGATGGGACGAGTAGGAATTGACACATCCTCTCGACCAGCCAGTTTTATGAAAGTGTTAAAACGGCGACGACCGTGGCCGGGGGCGGACGTGGCATTTCCCGTTGAAACAATTTCAGTTCGACAATTAGGCAATTCTGGGGACATCTTACCCTTAACGAGATAAGTGATTAATGCGATTGGATCGTGGCACGTCGCGTCTCGTCGGCTCCGCTGGTCCGGGCGCGGGTTGGCGAGCGGTGACAACGTGCTCGGAATCAAAAGTTACGATTACCAGCGCGGGTTCAAGACGCGGGAAGTAAGAAAGCGAGGGTGTGGGTAGAGGGTGGGTCTCAAAGAAACTGTGCGTCGCGACGGTGGCGTTACTTTGCGCCGATGGTTTAACGTTTCTATCGATTTTCTGAGAACGGACGCATTAACGGGGAACCGCGAACGCCTAGTCTCAAAGGAGCAATGTGGCTACCGTGCAGTGCTAATGCAGACCCCTCGATTGTCCCCTTCCCTCTCGCGGCCGGCTGGTTGTCTGGTTGCCTCCGCTTTCATCCCCTCGCGGATCTTTCTGTTCGCTCGAGTCTCTTGCACTTCATCGGGGCCTCACGGCTCCTAAATTTCCTACACTTTAGTAATAATATATTTGTCCCTCGGGTGTCGCTGAAAAGCCTCGCCCCCTAAGACCTTGAGCACGACCATTATCTTATATATATGTATAACCGAGGCTTCCTTCCTAGCCACTTTCAGACAACCCGACCCCGGGATATTTTCGGACGTTACCCCAACGGACTTCGCCTCGTAGCCACCCTGTGTACGTATGTACGTCTTGAACCACGCGCATCCGGAAACGAATCCTCTCCGAACGTCCTTATGACCGTAACAGCCCCTTTCAAGCATGCTAATAATCATTCGCAAGAGGGTGCGAGACCGAGGCCACTCTGGAATACACGCAAGGGTGGAAATCTTTTTCGCACCACCGACCTGCCATCCCCTTCCCTTGCTGCCAACCCCTGGCAGTATTGGACGTTCGGGACCATACGGATGGAGGTCAGGCAAATGTAAAGAAATAATTCAGACGAATGGACATTTATAGAGTTCGTAACGCTTTTGCGAAAAGTATCTACCTCCGAATTAAATGAAGGGTGTAGCAGACTAAGAATAGTGAATCGCCCCCCCCCTGGATTTTTATTGAAATTGTGTGGAAAACATTGGTTTTAGGTTGAAAGATAACCCCCCAAAATTTCAAGTCGCTAACCCTTCATATAAGGATGAGGGTAAATACCCTTAATTGTATCATTTTTTTTCTCGGTTGTTAATTAAGATATTCAGATTTAAAAAATTCGAAAATACTCGTACTTACGTCCTTCATATCATATATTTTTTTCACAATTGTGATGATATTATTAAGGGTAGAAAAAAATTATTAAATTTTTTAAGGGTGATCAATACTAAATACGTATAATCACTACTAAAATCTTCCACTAATAGTATTCCTACATTATAATGGCGTAATTTCATTTGTTTTTCAATATTTAACTATGTTCCACCCCTCCGACCATCTTGAAACTTTTGTATACATATATTAGATAGATAACAGAACATTGTTGTTGAATTTTTTGAAAGTGGTCACTCGAAGGGTTGTTTGCAATTTCCACCCCTAAAAAATTTAATAAATTTTTTCTACCCTTAATAATATGATCACAATTGTGAAAAAAATATATGATATGAAGGACGTAAGTACGAGTGTTTTCGTATTTTTTAATCTGAATATCTTAATTAACAACCGAGAAAAAAAATGATATAGTTAAGGGTATTTAGCCTCATATAATCCTTATATCAAGGGTTAGGGACTTGAAATTTTGGGGGGTTATCTTTCAACCTAAAACCAATGTTTTCCACACAATTTTAATAAAAATCCGGGGGGGGGGCGATTCACTATTCTTAGTTTGCTAGACCCTTTATAAATGAAGCAGTCTTGAATGTCGTCAATTACGCACTTCTGAAAATTGAACCCCCTGTGTGGGGGTTAATGAACCCCTTGCCCCATAATATCCAGCAATCTTCGTGAGAGGTTTGTACTTAGACTTGGCAAGCTAAATTCGTCCTCAATTTTTCTAAAACCGATGTCACAGTGACTAGAATATTTCTCGTGGCTTTCGCGTGAAACTGAAAACATTAGAAACAAAGCTCCTCCTAGGCAAGTACAGTTTTCCTCTTTGTATTAGTTCCTTCTTATGTAAACCTGATATGCAAGGTCTGAAAATAATTTTTAATTTTCTCAAACAATGTTCCGTTAGAATTTAGAAACAACGTTACACTTAGTTAATGTAAGCCAAATGGGCTGTTCTTCCGTTTATGGTACAACTCAGAATTCGATGAAATTTTGAAAATAGGTTCTTTTTTTACTAAAATGACGATTGCCAGAAGGATTTTTGGCGCGTCGAAAAAAATTTTTTTATCATTTTGTCATATATATATATATATATATATTCTGGAAATTAATGTAAAATTTATAGAAAATTTTAGTTGTTAAACCAAGTGAACCAATATCTACAATGGGAAGATTATGCGATGAGAATTAATTTGGATTAGGTTAATCCGAAAAGTTTATTTATTATTTAGTTATATTATAATTTATGTGATTAGAATGAGTTTAGAATTCAATATGTGTGAATTTTTATGGCGCTGTGAGGTGAACTAGGCTGGTGATGATCCCTTTTTACAACTAATTGAAGATATTCTATATAAAATAGAAAGTCGGTAAGGTAGAGCGCGACATTGAAATGATAAAAATATTTTTTTTCGACGCGCCAAAAATCCTTCTGGCAGTCGTCACTTTAGTAAAAAAAGAACCTATTTTCAAAATTTCATCGAATTCTGATTTTTGCTATAAACGGAAGTTTCGCCGCCAAAAGTAATAACATTGTACTTCCTATATAAAGCGCTTGATTTAAAGCAATAATAAATAAATAAATAAATAATTTCCGGAAACTACAAAGAATGAACGATTAATGCAAAAATTTCGAATCTAAAAATTATCTGCACCCGTCTAATAATAACGAGGATTTGGGTCTTGAAATGATTAGTGAGTGAATTTAACTCTGAATATTTTACAACGTTGATAAATGCAAGTTTGAAATTCGTAGAAGAATGCATGAGCCTGTTACTTCGGCTGCTGGATGGTTTAAGTGTTAAACAGGGGCAAAGTCACTAAAACCTCGTAGATGATAATTTACTACCGTGTCATCCATCTTATCGGGCGAGATAGAACATAACTTACAAGCACTGTTGCGCTAACGAGCCTTCTAAAGTTATTACGGTCACACTAATGGAAACTTTGTCAGTACTTCTGGAGGGTATAATGCCGCGCTAGTTGGTAACAACTTACCAAATTCTAGTATTATTCATTAGCAAATATTATCACTACAGAGAGCATCGAATTAACGCAGTCCTGACAGTGAGATTTACGCATGGGCCATCCCGGAAATAATGTGCAGTCTGTTTCTGTGGATCGATTCGAAGTGGTTGAAATTAAATCAAATTCTTGTTGGCAAGTTCTCGCTGTCCTGTTGCACGTTATGCATTTGCTAAGAATTTTCAAAATTTGGCTGTTTTTCCGTTTATGGCAAAAATCAGAATTCGATGAAATTTTGAAAATCGTTTGTTTTTTTACTAAAATGACGATTGCTAGAAGGATTTTTGGCGCGTCGAAAAAAAATTTGGCGAAACTTCCGTTTATAGCAAAAATCAGAATTCGATGAAATTTTGAAAATAGGTTCTTTTTTTACTAAAATGACGATTGCTAGAAGGATTTCTGACGCGTTGAAAAAAAATTTTTTATCATTTCAATGTTGCACTCTACCTTACCGACTACTGACTTACCGACTTTGTACTTTATGTTCGTGCTGTACGCATGCGTCACATATATATTCTGGAAATTAATGTAAAATGTATAGAAAATTTCAATTGTTAAATCAAGTGAACCAATATCTACAATGGGAAAATTATGCGATCAGAATTAGTTTGGATTAGGTTAACCCGAAAAGTTTATTTATTATTTATGTAATTAAAATGAGTTGTAATATTATTTAACATATTTTACACCCTATTTTATAATTAAAGATATTTTTGGATATACTATAATCGTTTCAAAATTCTCCTAAAATTTTAAAATTATATTGAAAATTTCATTTAATTATACAAATACTATTTCAATTTATATTAATATACAATAAAATTTGTCAACAATTTTCAAAATTATCAAAAAAAAAATTTATCACACGACAATCCAGGAGTAGTCTTTAAAAATTTCAAGTTTACCTTATATATGTATTACTTTAAACTGAAGAGGATTTGTTTATAGATGATATGTGTGAATTTTTACAACTAATTGACGATATTCTATATAAAACAGAAAGTCGGTAAGTCGGTAAGGTAGAGCGCGACATTGAAATGATAAAAAAAATTTTTTTCAATGCGTCAAAAATCCTTCTGGCAATCGTCGTTTTAGTAAAAAAGGAACCTATTTTTAAAATTTCATCGAATTCTGAGGTGTACCATAAACGGAAGTTTCGCCTAAAATTTCAAGTAACTTTCAATTTGAAAATTTGAATTTCAGTGAAAAGTCGAAGACATCTCGTCAAGAGTGATACGCAGAACGCAATACGATAAAAACATTAAATCCGACACGTTTTTAATCCGGCGACTTTTTCCAAAGTCGTTACAAGATTATCACGAATCCAGCGAATTCGCACGAATGCGGAACTTGAATTTCAACTGATCCTTCGTTAGAGGGTATTGAATAGATGTAAGAAGAACGGTAGGAGAGCAGAAATGGCATTAGCCGGGTCGCTTGCGAATGATCCATATTAATTGCTTTCAGCGTCTTACGTAATATCAATATAATTAAATGCCATCAGCAGCTATTCTATTCCACCAGTTGTCAGTCCTGGCGAAGCACATATATGCAAATCCCGGAATCAATTATCGTCCAAAGTGAATAATCCTATTACCATTAACACTGATGTCGAAGCCTTGAAAAAAAATTACCCTATTCGTCCCGTTCATCGTTAATTAAAAGAATCATTAATCGTGAAAGCATCCTTGTAATATCCCTAATGCACAATCAAAAATCCAGACCCACGAAGAAACATTGAAAGAATGACGTTCGACGGTTGGTACCAAGCACAAATGACACGAGTCAACTCGTCATCCCCGATTAAAGGGTTGAAGACTCGCGGAGAGGCAAAAACGAGGGCAACAAAGAAACGATCGTTCGGCTGAAGCAGTGCTGCCTGGTTCCAAAGTTCACGCGCGGTGTCAGCTTGCAAAATCTTCCGGAGGTTTCGCGTTTACGCGTCGGGGGCGCGAAGAAGGGTTTCGAAGGGAAAAAGGCGGCGCCTCGCGCAACCGTAATCTGAAATTCGCCGGGAGACTGGCTCCCCCGATCGTTTGCCGACCCATAGGGGACTCTCGGTGCTTATAAGCACCTAGCTCCTCGAACACCTCCAGACGAGAAAAACGAATACATACCTGCTCAACAAAGTTCAGCGGGTTCCGAATTTTTTTTCGACTTCGTAGTGGAACGCTCCTCGAGGGAGCCGTGGTAATTAGCGGGAAAAGCAATTACGGGCATTTAATTAAAGTAAGTCGTCGTCGTCGTTCTCTGCCCTGCCCCCCTCTCCCCCGTCCACCTCCCGCTCGTTCGCCTTCCCCCCGTTCATCCCCCACAGCATCGCAGTCGTCGGTGTGGAGGGGGTCGCACCCTCAGAGAGGTCCACCGCCGAAATTTCAGCATTTTTTTGGTAAATGATATCTTGAGACGCGACATTCGTGCCCGGGTCTTTAATTACGCGTCTGCGGGCCCTCTCTCCGCCTCTATGTCCTTTCCCTTTTCTTTGTTTTCCTCGTTTTTGTCCTTCCCCTTTTTCCAGGTGTACCGAGAAAAGCCGGCCAAAGGGGGCAAACGCGACGCCTGCCACTCCAGGCCGAATTCAACCCGAAAATCGCGCTGGAAATCGTTTTCCCTTCGAATGAACTCTCTCTGTGTTTGTGTGTGTGTGTAGTCCGGTTGCACCTTTCGTCGCGCGAGAAAAGTAACTTTAATAACTGCGCCCCTCAGACAGGGGGGCGTAAGCGGCCGAAAAACACTTAATTGGCGGAGTCGCGGCGCAACCCGCCTGGAAATAATTACTTCGAATGACAATCGAAGCCTCGCGGCTTCGTTGGATCCGCTGCTACATTAATTCGCCGTGTTTCCAGCTTTCCACCATTCAGAAGATTTTCAACCCCTATTCAAAAATAGAGGCCCTATAAATTGGAAAAATTCGGTGGTTATTCCATTCGTTGAAAATATTTCTAACGATATAAGAAGAATTTTCAAAAAAGTTGGTATTTGAACGATATTTAAAATTCAACTTTATATAAAATATATTTATATAACATAGTTTATTCGATACCGTGTGAGGGTTGCAGTAGCACATACAGTCGGTAAAAAAAGTATTGGCACACTCTTAAAAAGTCGAGAACTTTTTAAATATCGTATTATAGGATTTTAATTTTTTTGAGAAGCTGGAGCAATTAGTTTGCATTGGATGCGAAAAAAAATTTTGTCAAAAATTGCAATTGATCGGAATTGTAGCAAAAATACTAAAAGTTGCATTCTGCAACTTTTTTATGTGGGCCAATATTGAAAATTTTAAAAATGCGTTTTGTAGATCTGTGTCAATTGAACATGTTCTGAAAATTTCGTAAAAAATTGCAATTCCTCGGAATTGTAGCAAAAATACTAAAAGTTGCATTCTACAACTTTTTTATGTGGGCCAATATTGGAAATTTTTAAAATGCGTTATATGCACTGGAAAAGTTTCATCGAAATTGGTTGATGCGAAAAAAACGACAGGCATTAAAAGATGTAAGAATCTGCAGTTACAGGTCGAAAATCGTGCAAATCTGCAATTGTTAACATATTTAAACGTTTATAGCTCATTGCAACGTCAACCGATTTTGACGAAATTTTCGGAATACGTTTAATTGACCCAGGTCTACAAAACGCATTTTTAAAAATTGCAATATTGGCCCACATAAAAAAGTTGTAGAATGCAAAGTTTAGTATTTTTGCTACAATTCCGAGGACTTGCAATTTTTGACAAAATTTTCAGAATATTTTTAATTGACACAGGTCTACAAAACGCATTTTTAAAAATTGCAATATTGGCCCACATAAAAAAGTTGTGAAATGCAACTTTTAGTATTTTTGCTGCAATTCCGATCAATTGCAATTTTTGACAAAATTTATTTTCGCATCAACCGATTTCGATGAAACTTTACCAGTGCATATAACTGACACAGGTCTACAAAACGCATTTTTAAAATTTTCAATATTGGCCCACATAAAAAAGTTGTGAAATGCAACTTTTAGTATTTTTGCTACAATTCCGATGAATTGCAATTTTTGACGAAATTTTCAAAATATGTTTAATTGACACTGGTCTACAAAACGCATTTTTAAAAATTGCAATATTGGCCCACATAAAAAAGTTGTAGAATGCAACTTTAATATTTTTGCTACAATTCCGACGAATTGCAATTTTTGACAAAATTTTTTTTCGCATCCCGTGGCAAACTAATTGCTCTAGCTTCCCAAAAAAATTCAAATCGTATAATACGGTTCTCTAAAATATTATTTACAGTTTTGTTCATCTTGTGAAATGTCCAGAGTACATTATGTTTATATATACTTTCAGACGCAATTGCTCTTAAAAAGGATCCACACCTGGATCGAAACGTTGAGTTTGTTACGTATGCGGCAGCGACCGTTGGTAACCTTTGGTCCTTCTGGAGATACGCATCGAAACAATGAATCTATTCACATAAGAGCAATCATTCAGATTTCCGTTCATTAAGATTAGGGCACATAGAGACGATGCATCAAACTGCATCGTTTCCAGGAACCCAATTTTATCAATAGTCCCCACTCTCGTTTAGGCCGATTTTGGGACTATATAAGGGCACTGAATCCCTTCATATTCGGGCTTTCATCTCAAGAGTTTTATACTGTACGCGTCGAGTCACGTCGCGATTACTGTCGAGCAAGATCGGGTATTAGTTCTCTTTCGAGCAAAACTGTTACATCTCTTCCGCTACGAATCCCAAAAACGGGATTCTATAGTAGATAGCCCCCGCATCCCTCGGTGCGTAAACAGAGAGGTTAGTCCGCGACACCGCGACAATTTACACTCTAAACATTTGTATTCCTTTCGATTCAAGATTATATTATCGTGTGTTAAACTTAAACCTAGAGTCCAGTTTAATCATAACCTTTCCTATTCGATCCCAGTCGTTAGCATCCTACGACGATACACCTTTGCCGCTCAAGGTGTATTCTAATTATTTCAAATAAGTTACGAGCCAGCGGAACCACGACCCTATCCTATCCGACAGTGACACATACGGACGACCCGGTGGTGAAAGATACATCGATGGGTTCCGGAGTGTACCAGTAAAACGGTAGTTTCACTGCACCCAAAATTCCACACACACGGACGACCCGGTGGTGAAAGATACATCGGTGGGTCCGGAGTGCACTATTCCTACTTATACCAAAACTCTTAAAATCCCAAACAATCCTCGGTTTCCGCACGCTGCCAAACCTCGGCTCGTAACAAGTTAAATTTAGTTATTGCTAATTTGCTTTTATTATTGATCGAAACGGTGCGCCGAGAACATATAATATAATATAGTCTTCCAAAAGGGCCTTCGAATTCTTGAATTCTTTTCGGAACCGTTATTGAACCTTTGTTCAATGATCACGAGCTTCGATCTGAACCAACAACAATTATCTTTATTGTCTATAAAATTGTCGATTTTTTACTACTTTTTCGGTACAATAAATGAACTGCAAAATGAATGGTTGGAAGAGTACTATTATTGTCAAAGTTCATTTTCGCTATGATAATCATGGCAAAAATAGATGAATAAGAAATAAAGATTCGCAATCTAGTGATAAGCATCTTCATGCAAAATCAAAATTTTCCAGCTGAATTCCAACGAACAGGAGTGAAGTAGAAATTAATTTTCTTTCTTAATCCGTTCTAATTTTTCCAATTAATTTATACTCTTTCAATTTACATCTATTTATTTTTGTTATAAACGCATAAAACTCGCTGTCTAGTCACCACACGCAGTTTCTATACACCTTGCGAGGTGATCTTTAATTTCGCTTCTATTTTGTGATTAGGCTAGCTCGATGAAACTGTAGAAAAAGTTGACGATTTTTATGAGCAACGTTTCGTCGCTATTGCAGAAGGAACAAACATCTGTTTAATTTTTCCAAAGCAAACCGGAGAAATTTATTGGCGCTCTTTAGCAGCGTTAATGTTCAAAGTCGCGATAAATCGTCATTTAGCGACCGAGATACGAACGCGCAAGCACAGGTATAATAGAGTATTATGATAATTACGAGTGTTATTCATGTTGTTAAGCTCGCGTTGAGCTTTCCCTTTATTTTCGGCCGGAAAGTTTCAAGCAGAAAGCAATCGATGTCGCGCGTCCTGTAAATTCCCGCGGAAGAACAAACTCTGCTGATAAAAATCTGGGCGAACGGCAAACATATAAATTCCATAAAATACTGGTAATCCCGTATTAATAGTACGGATGTTCGAACAACCGGAAATGCAAAATATGGAGGCGAATGTTTCGTTAACGAAACGAATGATCGAATGTTTCTCTTTTCATTGAAAAAAATTGATGAAATTAAAATATTTCAACCCTCGGCGCTAATTATTTTCGATTTCTTTAAGCGTTGCGCACTAAAAATTTAATTTCATTGAGTTATCCTTTCGAATTATAAATTAATATTAAGTAAGGTTAAGTTAACCCTCATCCGTCCCTCATTTCACGAACTGAATCTGTTCCTCGGTGTCAAATTGACACAATGATAAACAAATCGATAAAATAACAAGACAAACAGTTACTTTTCGCCATTTTTTTCATTCAAATTGATGAGTTAATATTTACATCTCACCTTTTTGAGGTTATACGGTTCGCATTAAAAAAATTAAAGTCACCAAGTTTTGGACAAATTTACTTACAAATAACAGAACAGTATAACTTATTGCGAGAAAACTGTGTCAAATTGACACGAGGGGCGGATGAGGGTTAAGAGGCGCATTAAGACAACATGTAATACGTTAATGGACTCATGTACTGAATATTAAAATATTAAAAATTAAAATATTTCAACCCTTGGCGCTAATTATTTTCGATTTCTTTAAGCGTTGCGCACTAAAAATTTAATTTCTTTGAATCATCCTTTTGAATTGTAAATTAATATTAAGTTAAGTTAAGTTAAGAGGCGCATTAAGACAACACGTAATACACTAATGGACTCATGTACTGAATATTAAAATATTTCAACCCTTGGCGCTAATTATTTTCGATTTCTTTAAACGTTGCGCACTAAAAATTTAATTTCATTGAATTATCATTTCGAATTATAAATTAATATTAAGTTAAGTTAAGTTAAGAGGCGCATTAAGACAACACGTAATACGCTAATGAACTCATGTACTGAATATTAAAATATTTCAACCCTTGGCGCTAATTATTTTCGATTTCTTTAAGCGTTGCGCACTAAAAATTTAATTTCATTGAATTATCCTTTCGAATTATAAATTAATATTAAGTTAAATTAAGTTAAGAGACGCATTAAGACAACACGTAATACGCTAATGGACTCATTATATACCGAATAATAATAATAAAATTGAACCCTTGGCCGTCGTTGGGTCTCTGACGACCCGGAACATCTAACGTTACTTTTACGGTGAAATATTCATCATTTTGTTTGAAATTGAATTCACAACTGAGTGATTCGAAAATAAACTAGCTGGTTATTGTTGCTCGCTCGCTTCGCGTGCTCGCGGGTGGGGTTGTTGTTGCTCGCTCGCTTTGCGAGCTCGCGGGTAGGACTGCTCTTGCGAAAGGGTTAGTGGTACGCATTGCTAGTGGGGCATACAGCTCTTAATGGTTTTTTCATTTATTTTGTGTGTGACTCCACGAGCCACACAAAGAACTTCCCGATTCGTTAGTTGTAAGCGATAACATTAGCATTAGTTGCATAATTAAAAAAAAAAATTTTTTTTAAATTAAAAAAATTTTTTTTTTTTTAATTAATTTTTAAAAAATAAAAATGAAATATATATAATTACATTTGTTTATTCGGTGGAAATTTTCCATCCTCTCGTATCAATTGCATTCTTGAATGAACTTCTTTCGAAAAAAACTAAAGAAACTAAAAAATCTAAAAAAGTACTTGACCAATATGGACCAAAATCTAATCAGCTCTAAGTTACGACGGGGCACATCGATTGCATCATTCATCACTCTGATCGCATTGTTACTTTTTCAGAAAACGTTAACGAAAAATTTGATAACATAAAAACGGCCATACGCACGCGCGCACACACACACACACACACACACACACACATACTAACAATTTGATAAAAATAGTCTAAAATGACTCCAATGACCATGAAACGTGAAGATCTGCTAAAAAATCGATTTTCGATTTTCGGGGTAATTACAGTAACTTCCCTATGAATCGGGAAGTTAATTAAACATTTGAAAAATGTTTCGAAAACATTGTTCACCGTCACTGTTGTTTACGAGAGCGTAACGATACTCGAAAATAAGTTCCCAAATAATTTCTACTAGTTCTCCGTGGAAATTGTGTGTACGAAATTTCCATAGAGATGAGATACTCGACGGTAAAAAGGAATATGTATGATCTCCTGGTTAAGATTTGCAATTCTGTAATAGAACACTGAATCTCATATTCAGAATTCTACGCCATCCGATACGTTCGCTAAAACATTTCGACTAAAAAATACGTTCGAATAACACCTCGGCAAATGATCAAATTGCGAAGAAGTCGAAAGGTATTTGCGAAAAACGTGTGCTCATTGTTTCGCTCGCTTTATCGTGCACAAATAAACTCGAAAAAATGAACGATAGTCTGCGAAAGCGGAGAGGACCGTATTCGAGTATTCTTTTAACGTAATTATAACGGTTTCTCGAGAATGGGAAATTTGCAGATCAACTACTTCTTGGATTCGCTGTACATTTAATTTACCTTGGCTGAATGAATAATTTCAGCGTATATTAAATAGGAAAAACAATACTGTGTATGTGTGTGTATTAGGGTGGACCTAAGTTATACTTGGCGAAAAATTTTTATCGAGATACAAAGCACGACGCCCCCCAGAATGGTTCTCTGTGGTGAAAAAAAAATTTGTGCAAACTTTGAGATTGATCGGAAAAAAGGATCACGTGGCGCATTTAAATTGAAAATTTTGAATTTCATCGTAACTATGAAGTATTATATATCGTTGGATTTGTAATTTTTTTCTAAATAAGAATATGGAACAATTGTATGACCTTAATTTAAAAAAAAATAACGATGACCTTGAAATTTCAAAATTTTGATTTTCAAAAAAAAATTTCTTTTTACTATTATATTTGCCATATTGAACAGTGCAACTTTCTCCTCTGACATATTTTGTATAACCACAAATAACAGAGATATTTAATTTTGTATTGGACTATATACAGGGTGAGTCACCAAACGTTACCACCTCAAATATCTTTGTTGTTTCTAAAGATACGTAAAATATGGTAAGGACAAAGTTGAATGGTACAATGGGGCTGACACGATGCAAAAAAAAAATTTGTTTTTATGTCATTTTTTTGTAGATATCAAGGTCACCTTGACTTTTTTTAAATGGAACCACCCTTTCTTAAACACCTACAATGATAGTCCCTTTCATTAGGAATTCAGTGACTACAATTATTCCAAGGTCATTCAAGGTCAAGGACAGAAAAAACGTATCTGACAACCGTATGACGACAGTCATGTTGGTACCATATATCATAGTGATACTACATATATGTGGTACCAACATGACTGTTGTGATACGGTTATCAGATACGTTTTTTCTGACCTTGACCTTGAATGACCTTGGACTAATGATAGTCACTGAATTCCTATTGAAAGGGATTATCATTGTAGGTGTTTAAAAAAGGGTGGTTCCATTTAAAAAAGTCAAGGTGACCTTGATATCTACAAAAAAATGACATAAAAACAAATTTTTTTTTGCATCGTGTCAGCCCCATTGTACCATTCAACTTTGTCCTTACCATATTTTACGTATCTTTAGAAACAACAAAGATATTTGAGGTGGTAACGTTTGGTGACTCACCCTGTATATAAATGAGTATATTCTACAGAATAGTAATAAGGAACTGTTTCTTATATTCTGATATAAGACTATCAGCTTTTAGGATGGGAAGGACAGAGCGGGTTACCAAATCACACGACGATCGACGGTAAAACCGCTCGCCAAGAATGCGTTTGATTAAATGAACAGACAAACAATACAAAAGCTAGAGAGAGAATCCAAACTTGACAACAGTCATTGGAAGATCGATGTTTCACCATTCGCGATCACGGGAAGAGTGGGTCCTCAGGCCCGAAGTGGCTGTAATGACCCGCACTGCTAGCGTATTTTATAAGGCTATCCCTCTGGGTTTTTCCTGAGAGGGAGGTACCTGTGTGGTCCCTCGACGTTCGATTTTTCTTACACCAAAGAACAGAATATTGCTGGCAGTAATCTTTTACCATTTCTAGTGCCATCTGTTTTTCTTCCTCATTGCGAGCTAAAATTTCATTGTAATCCTGCATTGGCTTATCGGCTCTTTCTGCCGAATCATTGACCACAGGTAAAGCCTTAACTATATCTAAACCTAGTTTGTAAGAATCTTCATCTTGCTAAACTATTGGATCTTTTTTTAAAAATTCTGTCGGTATACAGTGACTCCCATTAATATTCGGACGCTCTAAAAAAAACGATAACTGGTTAAACATTGAACTATACAACTTGAATTTTTGTTGGGAAGCTAGAACAAATAGTTTGCTACAGAATGTGGAAAAACATTTTTTCAAAAATTGCAATTGATCAGAGTTGTAGAAAAAATACCAAAAGTTGCATTTTACAACTTTTTTATGTGTGCCTATATTGAAAATTTGAAAAATACGTTTTGTAGATCTGTGTCAATTATATGCACTGCAAAAGTTTCATTGAAATCGGTTGATGCGGGAAAAAACGACAGGCATTGAAAGATGCGAGAATCTATAGATTTACTGCAATTATAGCCCGAAAATCGTGAAAATCTGAAATTTTTACCCTCGTTAAACGTTTGTAGCTCATTGCAACGTCGAACAATATTGACGAAATTTTCAGAATATGTTTAATTGACACAGATCTACAAAACGTATTTTTTAAATTTTCAATATAGGCCCACATAAAAAAGTTGTAAAATGCAACTTTTAGTATTTTTTCTACAACTCCGATCAATTGCAATTTTTGAAAAAATGTTTTTCCACATTCTGTAGCAAACTATTTGTTCTAGCTTCCCAACAAAAATTCAAGTCGTATAGTTCAATGATAAATCAGTTATCGTTTTTTTTATAGCGTCCGAATATTAATGGGAGTCACTGTATTAAATCTACTAAAAAATGTTCGACTTTCGTCTGATATAAAACCTGAAATGTCCTCTGACATGTGATCAGCCACATTAGTTGGTAAAATGTCAAATTTTTTATAATAATCGCCGCTACTAGGATTGCTCAACGCCTGCACCATTGGTCTTTTTGTTTCTATCGAAACGTCCTTATCGAAGTATGATAACGCAGCATTCTCTAGTGTTAAATACCATAAGTGTCTGCAAAAATTGTCTAGCGTTATATCCTTATCTATTTTCTTATACTTATATGTATAAGGATTTTATAAAAGTCAAATCCTGCTGCGGAGCCTTCGTCGGGAGAGGAGCTTCTATCCATGCTTTCAGATATAGATTTGCGAAAAATATGCATGTATCGCGAATTCCATTTTTCTTGACATGTACATCTGTTTTGCGGGTGTGCGCTTACGAGTTTCAAGATAGGTAAAATTGTAAAAAAGTGGACTAAAGGTACACGGGGTACATCTGGAGGTAACGTAATAAATTACATTCGGTCGTTGAGACCTATGAATTGCCAGTCAAAAAATGTGCGAATACGCAGGGTTCGGTTGGTCCCAATTACCTGGTTGAAGCCGTTACTAAACCGCTACAGCCTAGAAAAATTGGAAAACGCATCGAAGACGAACAATCCACGTGACCGAAAGAATTTCGAGACTCGGTGAAAACCGCGTTGAAGCATCAAGAGAATTATGCGCGAGGTAACAAAAGATTTGACCGTTCGCGAGGCTGGCAGTTTTTCAGAAGCGAAGTGATTCCGAGATCACGTTTTGAAGGTATAAAACCGTAAGACGACGCACGGTGTCGGCGAAGAAACGTTTGAACGGGGAGAGAGGCCTTTTCAGGCGATTCATACTTTGCCGGTGTCGGTCTGGTGAAATTTTAAAACGGAATTATCGTTGTGTAATTAGCAGTGTTTGCGAAGAACATCTGTTAATTTCTCAGGGAACGTAAGAAGATCAAAGGCGGATCCACGAGAAAACGGGGAAAATGTTGCAAGAACCCGCATACGGTATTCGGCATTATAACGTTACAACTCGTTACAGTGTCTGGCACCACGAGGGCTTCATTGTCAGTCCCGGTACTCTAGACATTGTAGACTGATGCCTCAGCTTAATTGGAGTGTTATATACCCCGTTTTCCCTCGGCCACCCACTTCTGCCGGTAGTGTTATGAGCACGAGGCTGTACCTACCGGTGTGCTCGCCGCTGAACTTGTCACCGATGCGACGATACGTTACCATTCAGAAACCTCGATGATTGCGTCGGTTCAACGAACCCCGACCCAACGACGACACCGATTCGCGGTGCCCGCTCGAGCTAATGCATTTTTCCGCGGATTAAAATTGCCGCTCGTACAAATTTTCCCGTTAAACAGAAACGGATTTACCGTCGGTTGTATTTATTTCCGGCCGTTCCGTTGTTGCCACAGCAAATTAACTGGCAAACAACGAACCCGAACGGATCCGCCGAAATATACAGTACTAGCAGCCCCCGACGCGGCTTCGCCCGTGCTAAATGTAAGAAGAATTTAGATTATTTATCTTAAGTATATTATATATATACAGAGTGTCCCAAAACTACCCTAGGAGCCGAAAATAGGTTCCTTGGGTCATTTGAAGCGACAGTTTCCTTTGCGAAAATGGCGTCCGCGGCTTTGTTTAGGAGTTATTAACGAAAAACACGGACCAATCAGAGCGCAGCTATAGCAAACGGAGTCCGACTCTGCGACAGGTCCCGCGAGGCGTGGTGTCGCCATTGGTCGACTCAGAATCAATCCGCTGTAGCCACGCTCTGATTGAACCGTGTTTTTTGTTAATAACTCCTAAACGAAGCCACGGACACCATTTTTGTAAAGGAAAATGTCGCTTCAAATGACTCAAGGAACCTCCCATTTTCGGCTCCTAGGGTAGTTTTGGGACACCCTGTATACAGGGTGGGGCAGTAACTATTAGCACCTCAGATATCTTCGAAATTATAAGTTTCACAGAAATATTTGCTGAAATAAAATTGTACAGTACGAAGGGGGCCATCCGGTGGCTATAATAATTTTTTTGTAGGTGGAGGTACTTCGGACTTTCGAAGGTCACCTCAATTTTTTAAAATGGAATGAGATATTTTTGAATACATCAACCGATGCAGCTGGACATTCGTTACAAAAAAGTACTAACCTATGTATGTCGAAAAGTTAGTAGTTCAGAAGATATTTCAATTTAAATAACTCAAAAATACCATTACTGTCGCACTAAGACGTTAGCGTTTATTTACTAGTGTAACGTCTTAGTACGACAGTAATGGTATTTTTGAGTTATTTAAATTGAAATATCTTCTGAACTACTAACTTTTCGACATACATAGGTTAGTACTTTTTTGTAACGAATGTCCAGCTGCATCGGTTGATGTATTCAAAAATACCTCATTCCATTTAAAAAAATTGAGGTAACCTTCATATGTCCTTTACGTGTCCACCTATAAAAAAACTACTAACATCAGATTAATGCCCCCTCGAAACCATGCAAGTTCTATCTGATGCATTTCTTCCTAACGCCAATAGCAGCCGCATTATTAAGGTGACCTGTTTATAGTGCCCCACCCTGTATATACACAGGGTGTCCCAAAATTCCTCCGACACCCGAAAATGGGAGGTTCCTGCGGTCATTTGAAGCGACAATTTCGTTTACAAAACCTCCCATTTTCGGGTGTCGGAGGAATTTTGGGACACCCTGTATATGTATTACTTTAAACTAAAGAGGATTCATTTATAGATGATTGAACTTATTTTCAAAATTTCATCGAATTCTGATTTGTACCATAAACGGAAGTTTCGCCGCAAGTTCTCTCACCCATTCTAGTGTCGAGTCAAAATCTTTCATTTTTTTACAATGTAAAACAAATTTAAATGACTCATTGTTAACCTATACGACTTATACAACTCTAAAAGCATTTGACAAACTCTCACATCACACAGACGCATGCGCACAGCAAAAACATAAAGTACAAAGTTGGTAAGCTAGAGCGCAACATTGTAATGATAAAAAATTTTTTTCGACGCGCCAAAAATTCTTCTGGCAATCGTCATTTTAGTAAAAAATGAACCTATTTTCAAAATTTCATCGAATTCTGAGGTGTACCATAAACGGAAGTTTCTCCAAAATTTTTTTCGATGCGCCAAAAATCCTTCCGGCAATCGTCATTTTAGTAAAAAATGAACCTATTTTCAAAATTTCGTCGAATTCTGAGGTGTACCATAAACGGAAGTTTCTCCAAAATTTTTTTCGATTCGCCAAAAATCCTTCCGGAAATCGTCATTTTAGTAAAAAATGAACCTATTTTCAAAATTTCATCGAATTCTGAGGTGTACCATAAACGGAAGTTTCTCCAAAATTTTTTTCGATTCGCCAAAAATCCTTCCGGAAATCGTCATTTTAGTAAAAAATGAACTTATTTTCAAAATTTCATCGAATTCTGAGGTGTACTATAAATGGAAGTTTCGCCAAAAATGCTAAAAAACGTCAATTATAAAATTGTAGGAATGAATCGATATTCGACGGGTTGATCTATGAAGAAAGCCTAACTCGTCTGCGAAGGGTCCCTTAAAAATCCGTGTGAAAAATGATAAAATTGTAAGAATGGTCCGAGGGTAATTAATAAAGACCTACCAAAATGATTGTTTCAGTTTCGAGCGAGTAGCTTAGGTTGCTAAAAGCGGCAGTTGAAAAAGTGGCTGGGTAACAAGGGGAAACTTAAACGCGACGGAATTATTCGGATGTGAAACGAGAGAAAAAATCCGATTTCGCTTGTTTATGGGAGTAGACGGAGGGCGGATTGTTCCGTTGTCCCCAGAAATTCAGTCCGGGAGACTTTAAAAATGTTCGAGTCCCGTTACTTTGAGATACTATTCCGAGGACACAACGCGCTCCACCTTTTTTCCCCCGTACAAAGGGAGATCCGCCTAAATTGTCAAAGAAGTATTCGTCAGCGGTCTGTTCAGTGTTCATCAAAGGTCCTTATCTAGTAGAGGAAGAAAATTTTCGAGAAGGTAAAGAGACAAAGTGTTTTTAGCGACTCGTTTCGAGGATTAACGCTCCGCCAACTGCGGTGGTTTCGCTGCAACGAAATTCTTCCAAGGACCCTTAATGTGAACTCCAAAGCAAGGTCTGGTTATCCTTCGTTGGTCCTCTTAACATTTACTTTTCTGTGTCTGAAATTTTATATTTTCCTTTTTTCCGTCTCACTTTACTCCCTTCGTGTACAACAAAATTGTAGAACGCCGTGCCAAATATATTTACCATTCCCATGCCTGCACTTGTTTCAATGATTTTATTGTCACAGAATTTAAATTTAAATTTTTGAAATTAAGATTTTATTTGATTCCACTTTCTGAAATATTCGCCTACGAGAAGTGCAAACTGCATAAAACACCTGGTGCACGATGTTCAGCACCTTTCACCGCTTTACTCGACAATTTGTTGAAACATATTTTGGAAGGTACTTGTTGCAAACGCGTTGATCTTTCCATTGTTTCCAATGCGGCAGCTGTTCGGTTAATTAATCGATAGTAAAATGATTTTAATATGAATACACACGGTGTCGAAACACTTACGAGAATAGTATAATGCAGGGTGGATAGCGTAGTTCAGGGAAATGTCAGTTTCGAAAGTATGGCGACTAATCGATAAGGGTCAGGTCATGTGGAAGCCAAGTTTCATTAATTAAACACGCACTACGATGTCAGATTCCTCTTCTATATTTCTTTCGTAAAAATGACACGTGTCACCGAGGATGAACTACCATTAATTGACGTGACGAAAGTAATGATAAAAATGTGGATACAAAAGTCAATTTCGGTTTTTAATCGAATATTCATTTGCGAGACAAATTTTCGCCGACGAATGTGACTGTGCATGGATTTACTCGTCCGTGGAAAAAATAGAGATTTTCGCGTAACTTTGATTTACGATGACGATAACGATAATTTTTGCAGTCTATATACGGTCCGTCTTGATAACATAATTATGTCTCCGCTCGCAGGTACTGTTGTATTATTAATGTCGGAATCGATGCAACGAGTTAATAATTGCATTAAACTGAAATATGAGATATGTACGTGCGGACAGATTCAATTCGTTCGGATGCACAGTTTTGCAGCGGGGGCTGGGGTTTCGAACGCAATTTAATATCAATACATTTACAGGCATCGGCCGGTATCATCGCGTCATTATAATACGTTTCATTGACAAAAGTGTTTCTGCACTTGATTTAGGCAATAAATAAATTAATTATTGAAATAAATGAGTATTACGGAATCAGAATTTCGAAACGACATTAATCAACACAAATTTATTCGGTTCAAAATTCACAGGTAATAGTTTAACACTGAAAATGAAACGAACGTTTTCTGAATGCATTATCACTTAAATATTCATACCGCGACACAATACACGATCACCACCGAATTGTAAATGCTCTACCGAATTACTATTCGCATATTCATATAATCATTATTAATATACTTGTAGAAGAATTACCGGAAAACATCCTTTTTTCTGTTCCCATTACCGCATTTTATGTTTACAATGTTTCGAAACATTGTTTCGATGATTGTATAATTGATAAATGTTTGAACAGAATCGTCACGCTGCAGCTGTTAATAATCGTCCCACAATTTCTCAACTTATAATTTAATTGAAAATCGGTATAATAATCTTAATTTAATTACGAAGTATTTTATAAGCGTGCTGCAATTGCAGTTACGAATTGCATCGTAATTTAATCGAACGAAGATCCGAATTACGATTCACGATATGACCGAATCTCAATGTAATTCGATTACTTTGCAATTATAATTCCTGGAATGATTCAATTGCAATTCTGGACAACTCTGGTGTGTACACTAGGGTGGACCTTATTTTTTGACCAACGAATTTTTTCACGACGCATCTCAGAATTGTTCCTGTTGGTGAAAAAAAAATTTGTACAAAATTTGAGATCGATCGGATGAAAGGATCGCGTGGCGCATTTAAATTGAAAATTTTGAATTTCATCGTAACTATGAAGTATTATGTATCGTTGGATTTGCAATTTTTTTCTAAATAAGAATATGGAAAAATTGTATGATCTTAATTTTTTAAAAAATAACGATGATCTTGAAATTTCGAAAATTTGATTTAAAAAAAAAAATTTTTTTTCCAATATATTTGTCATATTGAACAGTGCAACTTTCTCCTCTGTCATTTTTTTGTATAACCACAAATAACAGAGATATTTAATTTTGAACTGGGCTGTATATACAGGGTGGTCCACGCAAATTGCACATCTATAATAATTTCCAAAGTATGCGTTCCACAATAAAGTTTTGTATACAGAAGTTGCATAGTCTGAAGGGATAAATTATGTAGTGCATTTGTCTTTTTACAGGTGGAAGCGTTTCGCAGATTCGAAGGTCGACTTTGTTTTTTTAAATGAAATGCTATATTTTTTGTACCAAAAAGTGGAAGAATGTCGAATTCTGAGTAATAAAGTATTGATCTTCATTAGCCCTAAACCTAATAATTAACGAGTCCTGTACAGATCTGTGATAAGGTTGAATTTCTTACTTGATATTACGCGAAGAAAATTTTCTTGAAATAAAGGGAAAGTACTCGTTACTAATTAGTACACTGCGGATCTTTACGCATTTATGAAGAAATTGTTTGAGTAAAATATAAAACAGTGAAGTACTAGAACAAATTTAAAAACATCATAACGTTGTCTTTAGTGTAACAAAGTCATTAAGGGATGAAATCAATTTTTATTTTATTCCTGCTTCTCAGAATCAATGCAGACCGTTTTTATTTTGCATAAAGATCCGCAGTCTACTAATTTAGGGCTAATGAAGATCAATACTTTATTACTCAGAATTCGACATTCTTCCAATTGTTGGTATAAAAAATATAGCATTTCATTTAAAAAAACAAAGTCGACCTTCGAATCTCCGAAACGCTTCTGTATACAAAACTTGATTGTGGAAAGCATACTTTGGAAATTATTATAGACGTGCAATTTGCGTGGACCACCCTGTATATACAGTCCAGTACAAAATTAAATATCTCTGTTATTTGTGGTTATACAAAAAAATGTCAGAGGAAAAAGCGCACAGCAGAAACATAAAGTACAAAGTCGGTAAGCTAGAGCGCAACATTGAAATGATAACAAATTTTTTTTCGACGCGCCAAAAATCCTTCCGGAAATTGTCATTTTATTAAAAAATGAACCTATTTTCAAAATTTCATCGAATTCTGATTTTTGCTATAAACGGAAGTTTCGCCAAAATTTTTTTCGATGCGCCAAAAATCCTTCCGGAAATCGTCATGTTAGTAAAAAATAAACCTATTTTCAAAATTTCATCGAATTCTGAGGTGTACCATAAACGGAAGTTTCGCCAAAATTTTTTTCGATACGCCAAAAATCCTTCCGGCAATCGTCATTTTAGTAAAAAATAAACCTATTTTCAAAATTTCATCGAATTCTGAGGTGTACCATAAACGGAAGTTTCTCCAAAATGTTTTTGGAATTTATTATAGATGTGCAAGTTGCGTGGACCACCCTGTATATGCAGTGCAGTACAAAATTAAATATCTCTGTTATTTGTGGTTATACAAAAAAATGTTGGAGGAGAAAGTTGCACTGTTCAATATAGCAAATATAATAGTAAAAAAAAGTTTTTTTCGAAAATCAAATTTTCGAAATTTCAAGATCATCGTTATTTTTTAAAAATTAAGATCATACAATTTTTCCATATTCTTATTTAGAAAAAAATTACAAATCCAACGATACATAATACTTCATAGTTACGATGAAATTCAAAATGTTCAATTTAAATGCCACGTGATCCTTTCATCCGATCGATCTCAAATTTTACACAAATTTTGTTTTCACCAACAGGAACCATTCTGGGCTGCGTCGTGCTTTGCATCTCGATAAAAAATTTTCGAAAAGTGTAGCTCAGGTCCACCCAAAGTGTACACGTAAGAAATTCACTTTTTGGCCAGGTTTCGGCAATTCTGAACCACGGAAGACGATGTTCGGCGCTTTTTGCTTCGAAGCCATCGCAGCGGGAAATTTTTCAGAACTGCTCCGGAGCAGTTCCGTCCGTTTTTGTGCTTGAACGCATGCTCATATTCGCCGGGTGTTCCGGGTCGTTTCGCCGGGAGCCTCGCGACTTCGCCGCAGATAAGTTTGATTGTCGGTGGTCGCAATTTGCGTGGTACGTCACGGGCAGGAGCACCGACGTGAAAATGCGTCCCGACGAGACCCGGGACAACTTTTCGCGAAGAAACTTTTTATCCCGCCCAAGAAAATCGACTTTCCCCGTCCCGCCACTCCCGGGACGCACCATTTCGACGACTGTTTAGTTCGTTTTACCATCCCGAGCGTCGTAAAACGATGTTTAGGCGGCAGTCGCGCGAACACGTGTACGCGTGTTGGCGAATTCCTCGGAATTTATACGAGCCCACACCTTTCGAAAGTTCCTGGGACTCGCGAGAAATCCGAATATTTCAAAAATCGTGTCGGAGGAACTTTTACAGAGCTCAGATATGATAATTCCGCGCGAAATATGCAAACGAGTAGGCATCCGCCGAAACTAATCATTTTCTCCTAGAAATATGCTCGTCGGAGTTAAGAAACGTCTTCCCTGTATCGTTATTCAAATTGCTGGATGGACATTTCGAAAGCCGTTGCAGTTTATCCACTTAGAAATAAAAATGTTTATTAATCGGAGAGAACTGTGTTTGTGGGTCAGGAACGTTTGCAAATTCCGTTTGTAACGTATTCGTTTCGCATTTAAGTGATTCTGAAAAATGTCACCAGACAGTGGCGAAGATGAAATTGTTGTTCTTTCTAGATGGAAAGTGTCGTAGGAAGTGGCGCGCTGGGTTTGATCAATTATAGCGTGTCGGTTACATTCGACCACGCATGTAATTCGCGTGATTAATGATAATTGCGATTACGTTTTGCGGAACCAGCAAATTAGACGCTCGTATCTTGTTCCCGATCTGCTTTCACCGAACTGGTTGGCGCGGTCTTTTAAGTGTTATCACTTGTCGCATGAATAATTCATTTGCAATGTTTATATTCAGGTGTGGTAGCATAATATCCAATCGATTACCACGCGTTTAGGTATTGCACGAGGTACTGTGCCAATTTCGTATCCATCGAATGAAAAAGATCGTGTACAACGAAATTATTTTAGTAATATAATAATTTGAATGATATCGGCGCTAGGTTCGATCATTTATAGAAAACATAAAATGTGCAATTATTTAAATATGTTTCTAACGTTTCTGAAAAATATAATGAGAAGACAACAAAGAAATTTTTTTCAATTATTTCCAATAATTAATCATTTTCTTTTTCGTTTTTAGATTCTACCTAATACGGAATTTCTCATTTCTCGTTTCTTCGCAAAATAGTATTTTTTCTTTTTGCTTATTTCTTAAATTCTTGTTTTATTTTCATACTTTACACATAATAGTTTGTTTGGTTTTTTTTTAATGGATATATTTTTTCTGTTGGCTGTTCTGTCGTTTATGGTACAAGTCAGAATTCGATGAAATTTTGAAAATAGGTTCCTTTTTGACTAAAATGACGATTGCCAGAAGGATTTTTGGCGCGTCGAAAAAAAATTTTTTATCATTTCAATGTTGCGCTCTACCTTACCGACTTTGTGCTTTATGGTTGTGCTGTGCGCTTGCGTCATATATATATATATATATATACATTAATTTCCAGAATATATATATATATATATATATATATATATATATATATATATATATATATATATATATATATATTCTGGAAATTAATGTAAAATGTATAGAAAATTTTAATTATTAAACAAAGTCAACCAATATCTAGAATGGGAAGATTATGCGATAAGAATTAATTTGGATTAGGTTAACCCAAAAAGTCTATTTATTATTTAGTTATATTATTATTTATGTGATTAGAATGAGTTGTAATATTACTTAACATATTTTACACCCTATTTTATAATTAAAGATATTTTGGATACACTATAATCATTTTAAAATTCTCCTCAAATTTTAAAATTATATTGAAAATTTCATTTAATTATACAAATACTATTTCAATTTATATTAATATACAATAAAATTTTTCAAGAATTATTAAAATTATCAAAAAAAAAATTTACCACACTACAATCCAGGAGTAGTCTTTAAAAATTTCAAGTTTACCTTATGTATGTATTACTTTAAACTGAAGAGGATTCGTTTATAGGTGATATGTGTGAATTTTTATGGCGCTGTGAGGTGAACTAGGCTGGTGATGATCCCTTTTTACAACTAATTGAAGATATTCTATATAAAATAGAAAGTCGGTAAGTCGGTAAGGTAGAGCGCGACATTGATATGACAAAAAAAATGTTGGCTGTTTTTCCGTTTATGGCAAAAATCAGAATTCGATGAAATTTTGAAAATAGGTTCTTTTTTTACTAAAATGACGATTGCCAGAAGGATTTTTGGCGCGTCGAAAAAAAATTTTTTTATCATTTCAATGTTGCGCTCTAGCTTACCGATTTTCTTTATGTTCGTGCTATGCGCATGCGTCAATTAGTAGTTTTTAAGATTAAATTAGTAGTTAATTAAATTAGTAGTTTTTAGTTTTCAATTAGTATCAAGAGTAGTTTTTAAAAATTTCAAGTTTACCTTATATATGTATTACTTTAAACTAAAGAGGATTCGTTTATAGATGATTGAACCTATTTTCAAAATTGCATTGAATTCTGATGTTTGCTATAAACAGGAGTTTCGCCTTCAATTCTTCCTTATGTCTGAATAAACAACCAAGAAAAGCTTATTTTAAAAATAATTGTATTTTAGGGTGTTTTATTTTTTTTTCGTTTTATATTAACTTGAAAATTAAACATTTCTTCAGACCTACAATAATTCAATTCTTCTTCATGTCTGAATTAATCCCTTTTTACAACTAATTGAAGATATTCTATATAAAATAGAAAGTCGGTAAGTCGGTAAGCTAGAGCGCGACATTGAAATAATAAAAATTTTTTTTTCGAATCGGGAGAAATCCTTCTGGCAATCGTCATTTTAGTAAAAAATGAACCTATTTTCAAAATTTCAACGAATTCTGATTTTTGCTATAAACGCAAGTTTCGCCTTTCTGTTTTTTAAAAAGTATTATTTTTGTTTCACAATTCCTATACTGTGTTTTGATATTTACATGCTAATCTGAATATGTTTCGGTTAAAACTGTTTTCAAATTTCCTGCTCTACATTGTACACACCATCATTAATCGATATCGATCTACCAATCATCGCACGTCACTTAGATATATGTCATAGCCTTCTTGCCTTTGAAACAGCACAAATTTCAGTTACATATCTACCATCATGGACTAAAGTGTCTTTCACGTGTAACTCCATAATTTTTGTTTTAATGTTTTTTTCCACTTTTCATACAGGAAATGTGTATATGAACTTTATTTTTTCTCTTTTTTTTTGGAACCACACGGTTGTTAAATAATGGTTATCATATTAAAAAAAATTTTTTGTCCTCTCTTTATATTTTTCAGGCGCAAAAATGTATCTTCGAAAAAGATCCACATAGGGACCGAAACGCTGGAAACATGTTTAAGTAATTGCACATTTGTTGTTTTCTATAAATGATCGAACCTAGCGCCGATTTCATTCAAATTATTATATTACTAAATTTCGATCCAGAAGAATTTACCGGAAATTATTTTAGATCAGAAACGTTCGCAACACGTAACAAAGTCATTAAAATAAAATCAATTTTCGTTTTACTTCCGTTTCGCACGATCGATGTAGAACATTTTTAACCTAATTCAATATTTGCAAACACGATCATAGATAGTCTTCGATAAAATGTTTGCCCTAATTTAATTTCACTGTCACAGAGCACGACGTAAAATGTATAACAAATGCATACAGACTAACCAAAAGCTGATGACTATTTCTCCAGGTTTTTAGTACACGTTCATTAGAAGCTGTTGCAGTTGGCTGCATGATGCAGCATTCGGGAGCCAGGCAAGTTAATAGAACTCTTATCTAGCCTTCCGCCTTGCGAGGAAAGTTCATGATAAAGCGTTTGAAGCATGTTTTATGAGGTTTCGCCGTCCACCGTGGCACCATAATGCAATCCATTTCGCTAGCAACGATTCAGATTAATGCGTCTAGGTTAGACGTCGCGGTGGAACGTGGAGTCGCGTTAAAAACGGGGTAGCCACCAAGAAGGAGAGTATTCACGTCGGAGGACAGTTTTCCCCGCGGAGTTGTTGCTTCGAGTTCTTCCTGAAGACCAACCGGGACAAAGGGAAGAAATGCGAGATATTTAGAACGAGCCTCCGTCGACGACGTTCGTAATTAGTGTAGCTGCCGGTGGTAACGACGAGTTAACAACTCGCGCAGAGCTTCAACCCCGAAGTGCTCCCCCGTCCCATAATTCCCTGAAACGCATCGTTCCAAGGAAAACGTCAGACCGGGAAAAGGTGAACGGACGAATAAAGAAAAAAAAAGGAAGAAAGAAGGAATGAATAGATAGCCCGCGACAGAGGGTACATTATCTAAATCGAAACGACGAGCGGGAAGACCTCCTCGACGATTGCCAGCTAAAACGGATTACCTCTAATCTCTGACATTAGCTCCCTCTTTTGCATTCATCGTAACTTGCGCGTTCCTATGGAAATATATCTCAATTTACTTTCTATTCTTTTTGCAGGCGTTCACTTGTGAATGCCAGAATATAAAGAATGGCCGAGATAAATCTTTGTACAGCCCGCGGACGGGAAATCGTTGGAACTCGCTAATTAGAAAATCGTATTAAGATAAGGGACGGTGTTACCGGTCCGTATTTTCGCAAGTTTCCTCGCCGTTCTCCACCCTCTTCTCCTTTTTGCTTTGTTAAATATAATTAAGACGCGCTCGCGTTACCCGCGCAACACAATTCTCCATTCTCAAAATCGACGCACAGTGGTCCCAAATCCCGAAAAAGCGGCCAAAACCTAAAAAATGAACTTCCTCCTAAGGGTTTGTAAGTTTAGGGTTGGATACAGTGACAATATGACCACTCAATGCCAGCAAGGAGAAAGGTAAAAAGTTTATGGTACGGTTCTGTAGTCAGTTCAAAGTTAGCCTTCGTTTGATGAGCAATTGTCGCGCGCATTAGTAGGAAATTGAATGCCCCCTTCTAAAGTGCATAACTTTTAAAATAGTGCATCAATTTCAATTCTACGAAATGGATGCTGTTCCTGGAAGTAAGTAGAATGTTTATCTGTTTTTGTATCTCCAAAATTTTTAGTCATTACGTTACACGATGGCAATATTCTTTGGAGAACGTAGAAGCTAAAACTTGATGCGCGTATTGTAGAAACGTAGACATAAGTTAAAAGTTCTACGTCGTGCCACCCTAATTCCTTTTCTGACGTGTTGCTAATACATCTATCTTTAAAATTTATAAAGCTCAGCTGCCCGTAGCTGCCCGTTTGCTCATACGAGGGTAAACTTTGTAAACTTTTTCACAAGAAGAAGATGGTTTCGAAGAAGGATCGCATATCGAAGACGATTCGGACGAATAAATATTATGTAAATAATTTACAATTATATTCATTGTTGATATACAAAGTGCAATTTTGTTTGTCATTTATACATATTTACCTATCAACCACTCAAAATACATTTAATGCGGACTGTTGTCTAAATTTTAATCGGCCACATTGTTTTTCAAATTTTCAACTTCATATTCGTAGTCAGCGACCCCGAAAACCCCCAAGTACGAATTTGTGAGCGCATTAAAGTACGTTTAGAGGTTTTGTCCGCTTTTTCGGGATTTGGGACCACTGTGCGACGTTTCAAGGGAACACGGTCGATTAATCGAGACTCCGTTTTTCATTCGAATCCCTCGTCCACCATATTGTAAATGGCTACGAATTGGACTGTTTTTAATTTTAACACTGAATGTACAAACGACCGGTTTCAAATTCTTTGTTTCGTTTGTTACGTCCCAAGTAAGACAAACAGAGATTCAATAGAGATTTTGATAGATTTATATGATAGGGATATGACGCAGTTTCGAACCTACCTGCATTCACCGGCTTCGGTTCGGGAAATTGAGGGTTTTATGATGTTTATGTGGCTTTATTGTAAATTATTGGTCACGAAGAAATCGAAGTTGGGTATGCGAAATGAATTTGGAGAAGCTGATATTTAGTAGAAATTAAACAAGTGTATTTAAACAATGAATTCAGAATACATTTGAGTTTTGCGAGTAGTCGATACGAGAGTTAGTAGTTATTATAAATGTTAGTAATTACCGTTACGCTGGTTCGAGTTTCGTGTAGGCGAAATGGTAGTCCTTACAATTGTAATCCTTACGAACTATTACACACGGACGATTTCACTTTTAACTCGAAATGATTCTTTGACTGATTACACACGAGCGATTTGATTTCAGACTCAAAAATGATTATTAAATTGGTATTGTCGGATTCAACTGTTGACTTTTGACTGACTACTACTTTTGACTGACTACTGACTACTGTCAGATTGAACCGTTGACCTTTTTCCTACTACTGCTCTTTTGTTACTACTGACTCGCTGGCGAGGTGTCGTCGTTTTTATATTTTCTTCTATCCTTTGTTCTAAGCCAAATCCTTGTGGAGTTGGTTCGGTTTTCACTTTGTCATCGTAATCGTAGTCTGCAGTTTGTTCACTGAATTATTCTTGTGTCTTTCTTTCTCTCAGCTGGATCCTCCGCTTCTCGCGTTCTTCCGGAGTGCTTTCGTCAGTCTATGTGTCAGCTCTATTGCGTTCTTGGTCTTCTTGGTATTTAATTTTGTTTAGGTGGTTTTCTTGTAATTTTGCGCTCCAGGTGGCCTGCAGCTGCTTCGTTGCTTAACATCGCTCGCGTATTATATTTCGGTTTATTCGCTTAGTATATGGTTACAATATTTTATTAGTTAGAGAGAATTAGTTAGAGAGAATGTTAAACAAAACTAGCTGGTTATTGTTGCTCGCGAGCTTCGCGGGTGGGTGTGTTGTAGCTCGCTTCGTGAGTTCGCGAGAGGGTTAGTAGTACGGATGTTATTTGGTGTGTGACTCTCCACGAGCCACACAAAGAACTTCCCGATTCGTTAGTTGCAGTATATTATTATCATTATTTAGTGTACGTTTTAAGAAGATTATACGTTCTCAGGGAAGTTCAATAGTTTTCTACTTATCAAAATGTTTGCTGTATGGCGTCGCATTAAACCAACATCGTATGCTCGTTGCTGGCATGCTCCATTAACCATTTTTTTATATTAACTTTCAATTTTATCTCAGTTAATAATTCGTATTGAACTGCTTGTTTTTTAAAAGATTGTAATATAAATGTTTTTGTACTTTCATCGATATTCTTTGAAAATGTATTCTCGGCAGTAGCGATGAATAACTCACTCTTGCATTGGGATAATTTTCGATTATTCTAAGCGGTAACATTAGCATTAATTGCATAATTAAAAAAGGAAAATAAAAAAAAAATTTTTTTTAAATAAAAAAAATTTGTTTAAATAATAAAAAAATTTGTTTAAATAATAAAAAAATAAAAATAAAATATATGTAATTATTATGTTTGTTTCTGCGGTGGAAAATTTCCGTCCTCTCGTATAATTTGCATTGTTGAATGAACTTCTTTCGAAAAAAACTAAAAAAACTAAAAAACTACTTGACCAATATGGACCAAAAACTAATCAGCTCTAAGTTCCAGCGGGGCGCATCGATTGCATCATTCATTATTCTGATCGCATTGTTATTTTTTCAGAAAACGTTAACGAAAAATTTGATACCATACAAACGGACATACGCACACACACATACAAACATTTTGATAAAAATAGTCTAAAATGACTCCAATGACCATGAAACGTGAAGATCTGCTAAAAAATCGATTTTCGATTTTCGGGGTAATTACAATAACTTCCCTATGAATCGGGAAGTTAATTAAGAAATATTTGTATCGTGGTTATTTATTGTTTATTAATGATGGTTGGACCACCGCACGTGACACGTTAAAATTGTCTTGTCATTTTTTCAGGCTAACGCGTTCGAATCGATTTCAGCGCGAAGGAAGAGAATGGCGGCACAGGGACCGGGTGAGAAACAGTGGAAAAGGCTCGGCGAATTGGATAGCTTGGATTTTCAATAGAGGATCGATGAATTGGAACACAGACGACTGACAATCTGAGCAATTCATTCTCAACCGTAGATAGTGCTACCGGTTAGCCCTGGATCGTGTCGATAAGCATCGATTACCAACTCGAAGCCCGTGCGTTTGTGTGTAATCGACAGAACAGTTTAGTGGAACATGAGCCGAAAACATGTACCGTTTTCGCGAGCACCGTTTCACGCACTCGGATTGTTATCGTCCAGTGATGTATCTCCCATCGTTGCAAACAATATAAATTACAACGTCCTCCTGAGACCCGAATTTTATATTGCAACGCTCTACTGTTTTCAAGCGCGATCTAGCGGCTAATCTAAATTTATTATGTCCACTCGAATTTACGAGCTCTGGAAAATATTCGACGGACCGATTACTTTTCATGTTTTCACGTGAGGAACCGTGTCAAAGCGTTTGTTTATCGATTCGATGATTGGACTGCGGATTTATCTGCGAAATCAACGTTTCCTTCAATCATTTTGATAAACCGAAGCTAATGCACGTTACTTCCATCGCGTTTCAAATTGCATTTCCGCATAATACCAGCGTAATGACGTTCTTATGCATACGGAAAACAAGATTGAACAGGTGAAACACAAAACTGTGAAGGCGGCAGATTTTTCGAGCTCCTAAAATTCAAAATTGCATCGAGAGCTTTTAATCACTTCTCACAATGTTCAGAATATGATTGCGAACGAGGATACTTGTTTGAACTGCTTTTCAATAGAAAAGTACTGCCTGTCTGCATTATTAATTTTTAATCTAAGCGTGCGCGACATTACAGCACTAATGTTATATTTATATTGGTAGGTTATATCTTTTCTATTATATAAAATAGTTCTGTCACGCTGCAACGCTGTGCGGGTTGCCTTCCGAAGGGGTACAGAAAATTGATGATAGATACTTATACGATACCTATACGATACGCATTCGATACGTATACGATATTTATGCGATATCCATTCGATACGTATACGATACTTATGCGATACGTATCCGATACGTATACGATATTTATGCGATATCCATTCGATACGTATGCGATAAGTATGCGATACGTATGCGATACGTATCCAATACCCACTTGATACGTATGCGATACGTATGCGATACGTATCCGATACAAACTCGATAAGTATGCGATACGTATCCGATACGTATGCGATACGAATCCGATACGTATCCGATACTATACGATACCCACTCGATACGTATGCGATACGTATCCGATACCCACTCGATACGTATGCGATACGTATGCGATACGAATCCAATACGTATCCGATACTATACGATACCCACTCGATACGTATGCGATACGTATCCGATACGTATGCGATACGTATCCGACACGTATGCGATACGTATGCGATACATATCCAATACCCACTCGATACGTATGCGATACGTATGCGATACGAATCCAATACGTATCCGATACTATACGATACCCACTCGATACGTATGCGATACGTATCCGATACGTATGCGATACGTATCCGACACGTATGCGATACGTATGCGATACATATCCAATACCCACTCGATACGTATGCGATACGTATGCGATACGTATCCGATACCCACTCGATACGTATGCGATACGTATCCGATACGTATGCGATACGCATCCGATACATATCCGATACCCATTCGATATGTATCCGATACGCATACGATACTTATGCAATACCCATTCGATACGTATCCGATACCCATTCGATACGTATCCGATACTATACGATACGCATCCGATACGTATGCGATACGCATCCGATACCCATTCGATATGTATCCGATACGTATGCGATACCTATACGATACGCATTCGATACGATATAAAATAATATAATATATTATCTTTTCTTCTTCTATTATATACAATAGTTAGAATATGCTTCAACCATTTGGTCTCCGGAAAGCTTTAAATACGGAATGATGATAGAGAGGGTGCAGCATAAATTACTCAGGTTTTGTGCATATAAGACAAACAACCCAATGTCAATCTACGATCATAATTACTCCACAATATCAAACACAGTCATCCTTGAAACATTGTCTAATCGTAGAACAGTTTCAGGTCAGAGCTTTATCTTCAGTTTGTTAAATAATAATATAGACTGTCCTGGACTCCTTAATTAATTAATTAATTAATTAATTAAAAAAATTAATTTGTATGTACCTGAACGTGTTTTGAGAACGAGAGCAGGATTTCAAACAATCAAATCCAAATCCTCATATGGAGCAATAAATCCTTTAAATCGCATTATTGCTAACTCCAACACATTTTATAGCAATATTGATTTTTTCAATGGCACGTTACAGGCTTTCAAAACAAAATTGCGCCGCACTATTCGATAATAGTACTTGCATTAGTTTAGTTTCGCACTGTCCATAATTAATTTATATTTTAGATTAAGACTTATGTTTAAGATTATTTTCTGTTATTCTACATTAACTGCAAACATTTGTGTTAAAGGACTTCGGTCCGTATAAAATAAATAAATAATAATAAATAGTTCTGTAGTTTCTGTCACGCTAAAACGCTCAGCGGTTTGCCTTCGGAAGGGGAACTGAAAATTGAGAATCGGGTTGCCTACTGTAGGAGAACTGAAAATTGAGCGCCATGACAGTATGTATTTTTCAGAGAGAGAGAGAGAGAAGAGAAATATTTATTTCTAACTTCATATGAATTTGACTTTCTATAATGATACGTACTTCATTGTTATTTGCAAACCAAAAGTGGTTTACGGTAGTAGGGTAACTGCACCAGTGAATAAACGGGCACCAGTAAATGAACGGTTTTGTATATTTTTAATCACATAAATTGTGATTAAAGAGTTAAACAAATAGGAGAATATTGTTTAGTAATTTTGTTCATTCATTGGACTATCTTTGTTCAATTACTAGAATGTAGTGTTCATTGACTGGTATTTTTCACATTTTTTATTTAACGTTTAATGAAGAAAAAATAATAACAATATATGAGATTCCTTCATAATTCACACATTTTTTTACATAAAATATTTTCTTGAATAATTTCTTAAATGTTCATTCACTGGTGCAGTTACCCTAATAAGTTAACGAAGTGAATATCGTGGCAAGCGTGATTCCGGTGTCGCGTCGCGTTCTTTCATGCTCGATCTAAATCACATCGGATTCTTTAGAATTAGAGGAGCTTTCATCGCTTTTCCTCGCGGTAACCAGCTTACACTGCTCCATTTAATACTTGAGCCACGCATCTTCTTCCGCCCTCGCGTACGAGGCCAGCGTGCATCAACCCCTTCCGACACCTACATGCTTTGAAACTTTGGTTAATGCTCCGCGATGCAACAGGGTCTTAAGAAAGTTGACATTCGTCTAGTCAATTTTCAACGGATTAGAAAGTTTCCGCTCAAAGTACTCGAGTTTAGAACTTCTTATACGTTTCTGCTCGAGAAACGTCCGGGTAAAAACTTGAATTTCAACCCTTGACCGGTGTACCGGGGTCTCTCGTGACCCCGATAAAATTTCTCCCCCCACTACCTTTCGCTATTACGTTGCACACGATTTCTTTCAATTATTTTTCTTCAACTACTTTAGAGCATTTAGATCATATTCTTCATATTTTTTTTATGCAGCTGTCACGTCCGGTGGTCCTATCATAAATAATAATTAATAAACTTAATCGTATATTTCTTTTCTTATTTGTTTTATTAATTTTGTGCGAGAATTGTAACCAATTATTATATCAATATTCAATATTGAATCTATCAATCTATCATAAATAATAATTAATAAACTCAATCATATATTTCTTTTCTTATTTGTTTTATTAATTTTGTGCGAGAATTTTAACCAATTATTATATCAATATTCAATATTGAATCTATCAATCTATCATAAATAATAATTAATAAACTTAATCATCTATTTCTTTTCTTATTTGTTTTATTAATTTTGTGCGAGAATTGTAACCAATTATTATATCAATATTCAATATTGAATCTATCAATCTATCATAAATAATAATTAATAAACTTAATCATATATTTCTTTTCTTATTTGTTTTATTAATTTTGTGCGAGAATTGTAACCAATTATTATATCAATATTCAATATTGAATCTATCAATCTATCATAAATAATAATTAATAAACTTAATCATATATTTCTTTTCTTATTTGTTTTATTAATTTTGTGCGAGAATTGTAACCAATTATTATATCAATATTCAATATTGAATCTATCAATCTATCATAAATAATAATTAATAAACTTAATCATGTATTTCTTTTCTTATTTGTTTTATTAATTTTGTGCGAGAATTTTAACCAATTATTATATCAATATTCAATATTGAATCTATCAATCTATCATAAATAATAATTAATAAACTTAATCATCTATTTCTTTTCTTATTTGTTTTATTAATTTTGTGCGAGAATTGTAACCAATTATTATATCAATATTCAATATTGAATCTATCAATCTATCATAAATAATAATTAATAAACTTAATCATATATTTCTTTTCTTATTTGTTTTATTAATTTTGTGCGAGAATTGTAACCAATTATTATATCAATATTCAATATTGAATCTATCAATCTATCATAAATAATAATTAATAAACTTAATCATATATTTCTTTTCTTATTTGTTTTATTAATTTTGTGCGAGAATTGTAACCAATTATTTTATCAATATTCAGTATTGAATCTATCAATCTATCATAAATAATAATTAATAAACTTAATCATATATTTCTTTTCTTATTTGTTTTATTAATTTTGTGCGAGAATTGTAACCAATTATTATATCAATATTCAATATTGAATCTATCAATCTATCATAAATAATAATTAATAAACTTAATCATATATTTCTTTTCTTATTTGTTTTATTAATTTTGTGCGAGAATTGTAACCAATTATTATATCAATATTCAATATTGAATCTATCAATCTATCATAAATAATAATTAATAAACTTAATCATATATTTCTTTTCTTATTTGTTTTATTAATTTTGTGCGAGAATTGTAACCAATTATTTTATCAATATTCAGTATTGAATCTATCAATCTATCATAAATAATAATTAATAAACTTAATCATATATTTCTTTTCTTATTTGTTTTATTAATTTTGTGCGAGAATTGTAACCAATTATTATATCAATATTCAATATTGAATCTATCAATCTATCATAAATAATAATTAATAAACTTAATCATATATTTCTTTTCTTATTTGTTTTATTAATTTTGTGCGAGAATTGTAACCAATTATTATATCAATATTCAGTATTGAATCTATCAATCTATCATAAATAATAATTAATAAACTTAATCATATATTTCTTTTCTTATTTGTTTTATTAATTTTGTGCGAGAATTGTAACCAATTATTATATCAATATTCAGTATTGAATCTATCAATCTATCATAAATAATAATTAATAAACTTAATCATATATTTCTTTTCTTATTTGTTTTATTAATTTTGTGCGAGAATTGTAACCAATTATTATATCAATATTCAATATTGAATCTATCAATCTATCATAAATAATAATTAATAAACTTAATCATATATTTCTTTTCTTATTTGTTTTATTAATTTTGGAAACATCAACGACTGTTCATCAACCATGTCACCACGAACACGAAAGAAGTCATCGCACCTCAAACATTACAACCAATGAAGGAACCCGAATGGCACTACGTTAATCCATTGTTCTTCGCTTAATCTTCTTATGGTGGATGCATGCTCATCAATTTCTTTGTAATCATATTTCTTCTTAATCCATCGTCTATCTCTTGACCGGACGCTTGATATTCGATTCATTTGCGCCGGTCTATTGTTCATCAATCTTCTATCAATTTTTATATTCTTCGATGACGAATAAATTTCAACGGAAGTTTCTTTTAGTTAATCGCTCGCATATTATGTTTCGAATTATTTCATTTGTTAACAATCCTATATAGTTCGCTGCAAAATATATCTTATAAACTTTTCTTAATTCTATCGCTCGCAGTACGGTATAAAATACAATAATTCAGTATTCAATATAATATTTGATATAATAATTGATTACAATTCTCGCACAAAATTAATAAAACAAATAAGAAAAGAAATATATGATTAAGTTTATTAATTATTATTTATGATAGGACCATCGGACGTGACACAGCTCAATGTTTTCTATGAAAAAGTATTGACCTATGCATGTCGACAAATTATTCCTTCAGCAGATACTTTAATTAGCGAAGCTTGAATTATACTTAATTATATTTTGTAAATTTCGGCAGAATTTCGAAAACGATTTCGAATCTGTCGTCTCGAAGTCGAAATTTTTGGTTCTTCGACCTCATCGCGAAACGGAGCGTAGCTTCGTTGAAATAAGTCTCGATGCTCGTGGAAGAAAAAATCATCCCGCGGCAGTTTTGAAGCGGCAATTAATTCCCCATTCAAAACCGGCAAACTTTTGTGTACAGATTTTTTTTCTCGCGAGCCATCGGAAGCACGTAAAAAATCGTAGCGTCCGGCGGGATGAATACCCGGTATAATTTCGGTCTAAAGAGGAGGAAGCTGCTTCTTTTTTTTCCTCTCGTAGATGCGCTAATATACAGTCGCTCGGACTGAAAATTGTCCGCTGCTGGTGCTAACGCATCGGTCACCGTGAAATGTACTGCATTACGAGCGTCCTAACGGAACTTTCAAATTAATATTTTTTACTTTAACTTCGGGAGCCGGTGAATCTCCTCTTTTCGCGCGGCGAGCGTTTCGTTTGTTAGAATTCGAAATGGATAAAAATTCGGAGCCACTGTGCAAGTTTCATTGGATAATAAACGACGGCGCGGATATTATTCTGCGAACGTATTAATTGCATCGTCATAAACAGATCGAGGATGAGAAACGAACAATGAGTCAGAAACGTAGTTCGTAATTCGGAATTATTGTGCAAGAGAAATAGGAGTATCGCCGAGGTAAAGAAACCCACAATGTGTTTCCTACTGACAGATCAAGGTTACGATCCAGAATCCACAATGCAGAATCATCGTAGCATGGTACAGGCTATTTCATAACGCCTACTCGCTGTTTCCAGTTACTCGGTATGACATAACAGCTCGTTATACCGAGCATAGCATTCCTCTCTATTTTAGCTTACAATTAAAAGTAAGATTCTGTTGATTTTAGGATTTTTTCTGGATTATGATTTTATGCATTCATAACAAAAATGGGTACGTACAATTTGAAGCAGTGCACAGTGCGGCATGTAAATGGACATTCGAGACAAAAATCATAACTTCTAAACTAATCAATTTTTGACATAAGTAGCTTAATAATTTTTTAAAGAGAATACAAAGATGCATCGATTAATGCACCAACGATATAAGGTTCCATTAGTAAAAAAGTTTATTTTAATTTCTTTTTTAATGAAGAGCTTTTTATGATTAGTTGTTATTGCAATTTGTTGTCAACTTTTGTTCGAAATAATTTTTAATTACACAGTTAAATTTAATTATATCTACTATAAGGCATAATTATTTGACAATACACAACACCGTATTTTTTACTAGTATTAAGTAATGGTTAGTACAAACTGCTAGATAAATCCAGGAACCGTAATACTTTTAATATAAATATAATATGTACATGTAAATAAAAAGTTTAATTATATAAAGATAAACTATTAAAACATTTAATTATTTGCTATTCTTAATATAAATATAAATAAAAAGTTTAAGTACATAAATGAAAACTATTAAAAAATTTAATTATTTGCTATTCTTAATATAAATATAAATAAAAAGTTTAAGTACATAAATGAAAACTATTCAAAAATTAAATTATTCCTTACAGTTTTTGTCTAACTTTTGATAATATCTGGGAATAAGTGTGTTCGGACATTCAAGCTTCAACCAAATCGCGATTATAAATGCATTTCTCTAACAAAAATTAAATAACATATAGTCTTGCAATTTATCGCAGAAAAAAATTATGTAGCAATATACTACAACATCTTGTTGATACAGAACAGTCAAAATTATAGGATGTCTCGAACCGTTTTTTTGTAAATTACATTTTAAGGAAAAAATGCAATTCCTAAATTGCCAGTTAAAATTATATATACCTCTGGTCAAATTCTCCACACCTAAGTTGTAATAAACAATATAAAACAAAAACGAACCTAGAAGAGCAATTGTGGCACGAGTAATCTAACTTTTTAGTATTTATACTACAATAAACTCTTGGTTGTTACCATTCCCTTATTGATTTTCTTGGATACTGCTTTTTACGTACACATTCCTCACTTACCGACTAATGATTTTGTTGGATAATTAGATTAGAATCGATCCATGATTATTTTGATTTTTGTCCATTGCGTGCCGCACTGTGCAGTGGCCATGTTAAAAATATTTCAGGACATCAATGTGTTCGTTTCAGCTTAATAGGATAATTCAAAGAAGAATACCATTTTTATTTCAGTCCTGTGTCTTGCAATCAATCTAAACATTTTTTATTTTGAGCAAAATTAAAATGTTTTCGGCGCATTGGTTCGATCAAATGTTACTCGTTACACTATTTGCAAAATAGGCACAATACTTTGTCTCAACGTTTCGATCTCAATTTAGATCATTATCAAGAGAATACAAAAAATAATATTGTGTCTGTAATGGAAATTAACAAAAAATTATTCATTGCATTAAGCCATAAAATAAACTAAAATATATCATTTCTTTTCCCCATTCCAAAAATAAAAATTAAATTTTTCTGAATAAAGACATCAATTAACAAAATTTTCATACTCACTTGCGCAGTGTACACAAATTGTATAGCATTGTATTGAATTAGAAAACTTTCAAAGAAAACATTGGGATTTAATTAGAAAACTTTTCAAGAAAGCATTAGAAAGCATTATTTTTTATTTTGCATAAAGATCCGCAGTCTATTAATTACCCTCAAGTGGTATACTCGAGTCTTCTCAGTACCCCAATAAAATTTCTGATACTTATTTCTTGTAATTAGAATCATCAAGCTTCTTTTACTTCCTCAGGACATTCGAGAAAATGTGTTAAAATTTTTAGATGGTCCTAGAATGATACTAATTGATTACTTGTAAGGTGAAATACCCTATGCCTGGACAGCATTTTTTGCTTTGCGATTTTTATTAAATCTTTAATGATATACATATGGTATGAAAATATTATTATTCTATATTCAATTCTCATTTTCTGTTGCAAAGCAAGCATTTCAATAGACAATACTCCTTCGTTCTCCATATTCTCTAATTGAATGCACAATTTTGCTTTCTCTTCTTTAATTGCAGACCTTATTTTTTTAGATTCATCATTGATTTTTAACTTTATATCTTTAAATTGTTGTGTAATTATCTTTCTTTTTTCATGTAAATTATTATTGTTCTAGTTCTTTTTTTAATTTTGTTTCTCTCTTGTTATTAACATAAAAAATTAAGTATTATTCACGTCACAGACGGTACACAGTTTCTATACATACGTTATACAAGCTAATAGAAGACTAATTATACGTACATTTATTTAAATAATTTGCAAACAACGGGTTGATTTTAGTCGCAAACAGGTGTCCGGTTTTAGGCGTATGCACATTGTGTATAATAAACTTGGACATCTAATATTTGGATTAATAATTATTATTTACGATAAGTTTGATTGCCAATTTATTTTAAAATATCAATATTATTATGCGTGATAAATAGTTTTTGTTTGAGGGCTTAAATTATATCTTCTTTTCTAACAAAAGTTCGAACTATAAATGCACATGATTCGCATGTAAATAGACAATTTTGTATACTGTTTCCAGATGAACTTTGAATTTATTTTTAAATTTCAATTGATGTCTTAATAAACTAATATTCACACCTACTCGTAGCTAAGGCCTCAGAATATATAATATAATTATTGAATCTCTTAATTATTGATTTTACTATAAAAATTCAATTGTCCAGATTTAGCTATCACTTTTGGACTGTCCAGACTTATTTGGCAATTCACCTTATGTATTTTCTGATGGTGACTCAGAGAATCAAAATTTGATTCAAATTATACAATTTGCTGGGATCTAACCAATTATTAATCATTTGTATAAATCGATGAAATTCAAAATTCATACTTCCAATATTTCGAAAGTAAAAATAAATCACGCGCAGCTAAGAAAAATAGTTTTCCTGTTGGAGTAAAAAGGTCACGGTTGCACGGGCATTAGCGTGAATCACATTGAAAGCGGCCCTTGAAATTGTTCCGTTTGGGATTCAGCCGAACCCGAAGGATAATTGGCCAATTACGAAAGAACATCGGTGAAAAGTGAATCAACACCGTGTTTCTGACATTGAGGAACACCTAAGTGCCTCTCACCGCGAAGCGGCGCGGCACGTGTGCCGAGGAAGTAAGTACCATACACCCGAAATATATTTTGTAGCCCCGCGCCGCTTCGCCTCGATCATAAATTCCAAAGACGAAGAAGGTGAGAGCAAAATCTCACGTTTTTATGTCTTTTGCATTTATATAACAAAACCACACACAGGGACACCGCGGCATGAATACCTGATTGTACGCGTTACGTAGAGCGCACGGGACTTTCTGTAGGTGGGTCGATTTGCATAACTTGCTAAAACGAATACCCGTGTCCCGCTGGGAATCATATTCGTCTTAGAATACACTAACGTAATCGCGTCGAACCATATCGCGTACGGACAATAGAAGGACCAACAAGTTTACGAGTCATCGATTATTCTTTTCACAGGGGCTTCCTCCAAGAACAGAGGGTACAGGCGACCGCAAAAATTTATGTTGCACATTGTTCGTTCCCGCGGAATATTTTCATATTTTTTACCTTTATCAGCAAACCAAATTCTCTACGATATAAAACCGATGCACTTTATACTGGGCTGCTAGGCAACGGTAATCACAAGACTGCGGACCATTATGCAGAATGTCCTAATAATTGATTTCATCCCTGGACTGGTTTACTTTAAAAACGATACTGTGATATTATCAAATTTTTTAATCTTGTACTGCTTTGTGTTCCGCCAAACGCATTTTAAATAAGAAGGTAATTTTCATTGTTAAATGAAAATCACACGTTGCAAGATGGCAACAGGTTGTTACAAACAATGGACGTTATATCATCGATAAATACGAAACCTGATAAATTGATTGAAATGTTTTCTTTAAGATACATAAGAATATATATGTCTCTATATCTTGATCGTATTATTGTTATAATAAATGTTCAATGTTCTCGACGCTACGTTTCTATAAAATTACTACTGAGAAATCAAAAAACAATTTTGCATATTATCAAATAACCATCAATGTTTCGATTCTGGTTTGAATCATTTTCTTTCCAATCAAAATAACCCTTCTTTACATTCTCGAATTAATAAACAATCTTGTATTATATTCAATTGATATACACAAATCTTTCCAATAAAAATTGAATGTGAATCATTGAATTTATCATATCTGGGTATTTTCACATAACAGAGTTAAAATACGTATTAAGTTGTTCTAATTTACCGCCCAATATTCATTGATACAACAATTGGTACAACACGTTATCATTCGTTATCACATTCAAACATTTAAATAGTATACGTTGAAAATTGTATAACTCATACATATATATTTTTACAGACGCAGTACAAATGCATCTTGAAAATGATTGAAACCAGAATTTTTTGATTTCTCAGTAGTAATTTGACCGAAACGTAGCGCCGAGAACATTGAACATTTATTATACATAAGAACACTTGAACAGTTTGTCGACTTTGCACGGAACATTGCAAACTGGGATTTCAGTGAATTAGTAAAACAGGACTGTTAACATAATGATCCCCTTCTCCACTAGCGATAAGTATCAAGATAATATCGAATAGAGAGCAGCATCATTTAAGAATCCCCGCGGCGTGGTCCATTATTACGTCACTAGAAAAGTTTGGGGAACTTTGTGTCTTTCGAGTGAAAGGACCATGGCGCGACGTTCCGGTATAAAAACCGACGGATCTTCCGTTTAAGTCACATTTCGATCCTACTTCTCACAACAAGTACAACCATGAGGACCTTCGCAGTGAGTATCATTATCACCAGACTGCGGAACTTTATGCACTCGTAGCGTGCAGCGTGGCTTCGCCTCACTTTTCGTTTACGGAGACAATTCGCGACGAGGCAACCATTTTCTTTTTAACTTCAACCGTCGAAATTCTGAAAAATCTTCTAGACTCGATTCCACGAGCAGACTACGGATGTACATGCAATTTCCAAATTTTGTAGACTTCCAAGAAGGTGGCACCGAACGAAATCCTATTTTCATTGGTAACAATTAGAAATATGAAACAATTTTATTTTGCACGAATATCCGCAGTCTAGTAATGAATTCAATCTTCACTCCAGAATTTGTTGAACATTTTTATAAACCATAAAAGCACAAAACTCCGCAACTAACTAAAGACCAATAGCTACATATGTCTCTATATCTCGATCGTATTATTGTTATAATAAACGTTCAATGTTCTCATCTCAAATTACTTTGATCGAAACGTACCGCCGAGAACATTGAACATTTATTATTAGGAGTTACAATTTGAGCCGTTACGAAGGTTACAAGATCATGACCAATATTAGTAGCTACATATGTCTCTGTATCTCAATAATACAATCGTATTATTATTATAATAAATGTTCAATGCTCTCAGCTCAAATTACTTTGATCGAAACGTAGCGCCCAGAACATTGAACATTTATTATTAGTAGCTACAATTTGAACCGTTACGAAGGTTACAAGATCATGACCAATATTAGTAGCTAAATATGTCTCTATATCTCAATCGGCACAAATTACTTTGATCGAAACGTAGCGCCGAGAACATTGAACATTTATTAGTAGCTACAATTTGAACCGTTACGGAGGTTACAAGATCATGACCAATATTAGTACCTACATATCTCTCTATATCTCGCTTATATTATTGTTATAATAAGTGTTCAATGCTCTCGGCTCAAATTACTTTGATCGAAACGTAGCGCCCAGAACATTGAACATTTATTATTGGTAGCTACAATTTTAACGGTTACGGAGGTTACAAGATCATGAGCAATATTAGTAGCTACATATGTCTCTGTATCTCAATAATACAATCGTATTATTATTATAATAAATGTTCAATGCTCTCGGCTCAAATTACTTTGATCGAAACGTAGCGCCGAGAACATTGAACATTTATTAGTAGCTACAATTTGAACCGTTACGGAGGTTACAAGATCATGACCAATATTAGTACCTACATATCTCGCTTATATTATTGTTATAATAAATGTTCAATGTTGTCGGCACAAATTACTTTGATCGAAACGTAGCGCCGAGAACATTGAACATTTATTAGTAGCTACAATTTGAACCGTTACGGAGGTTACAAGATCATTTTCGCCTGCTGAGACGATTGGAGAAAGGAGTGAAGTGGCTGTCTTTGGACTATGCAGTTGAAGAGCGAAAGAATTCCTTTGTTTGCTAACGCGTTTGCGTTCTGTTGCAGGCTTCCTTGCTTTTGGTGTTCGTCGCCAGCGCGAACGCGGGCGTAGCGAGCCTGCACAAGAGAGGGCTGGCTTTGGAGGGCAGCGGACACTACAGCAGCGGCTCTTCGCAATACCTTCCACCTGTTTCTTCGAGTTACGAAGCCACTGGATCTGTCTCCTCGTTCAAGCCTCAAACGCTGAGCACATCGTTCGTCGCTCCAGCTTCGACTTACGGCGCCCCGTCTTTCAACTCTCACGTCTCCACCTTCCAGGCTCCAGCTTCGACTTACGGCGCCCCGTCTTTCAACAGTCACGTCTCCACCTTCCAGGCTCCAGCCTATGTAGCCCCGGTTCCGACCTATAGCGTGCCAGCTGCTCACTCGCAAGTCGCGTACAGCACATCCCACGCTGCCCCAGCTGCGACCTATGGTGTCCCTGCTCCGGCTCCAGCCTACGTGGCCCCGGCTCCGACCTATGGTGCCCCTGCTCCGGCTCCGGCCTACGTGGCCCCAGCTGCGACCTACGGAGCCCCTGCTCCGGCTCCAGCCTACGTGGCCCCTGCCCCTGCACCATTGTACAGCGCTCCAGTGGCAGTCTCCCATGGCAGCACCAGCTTCAGCAAAGCACTGTCTTTAGGACACGCCAGCGTTCCCAGCACCTCTTACGGTGTACCCACCAGCACCTACAACCTGGACACCAGCGTCGTTGAAGCAGCGCCAGCCGTTCATCACGAAACCGGACACAATTTCGGACTTTCTCTCGGCTCCGTCGACTTCTCCGCTGGATCATCTCTGGGACAAGACGACGGATACTCGTACCCCGTCCCAGCGAAAGGACTCGTCATATAAGTCCCGAGAATCCGAATTATCCTTCCATCGACTTTAGAAAATACTCAACTTTGTGATATTGAAAGGGAGGTGCTGTATTGTACAGAGAATCGTGTAGTCGCCGATGAATTTCTTGCACTTCGTGTGAGGAAGTTGCAGAGTCCTCATGTCCAACCGTGCACGCGTACCTGCGGCCTGCACACCGTCCTGTGAAGCAGAGTTTCATATTTATCAGTTTTGTACATTGTTATAAGAACCCAATAAAGTTTTCTACGATCCCGTAGAGATTTTGTATTTTCTGCGATCCTCGAAAAAAGATCTCTAAGCTTCAGCGAAGAGTACGTCCTCGAGGATCGGTTCGTTTAAAAAACGATCCGCGAGTGATTTGTTCGGCTTTCGAATACCGTTTGACAAATTTCTATCGGCTACCCGCGTTACCTGGTCAGTCAATGGAGATCAGGAATTTATCGATTCTTGTGCCATCAAATAGTCGTATTTCAGCCGCCGTGGAATCCACTGAATAGAGTTACGTACTCGAAGAATTTGGAGGCCCTCGAACTTCATTTGAATACCTTTCACTCTCATCGCACGATGTCAAATGAATTCCATCGTGAACAATCGTGGAAATATCCAAACGTTGAAAATTTGTCCAGAGTTATTATAGTTTACAAATTCTATTTCACGTCATTCTTATGGACAATTTCATCGTGTACAGTTCAACAGAACTGATTGATTTCGTAGTTGTGGTGGTCCTGGCGTGTTGTTGGGAGAATGTTCGAGTACCCTTTTCAGTTACACACCTCAGTATTTTATAATAGCGCTCTGCAGGGATGGAGAAGGTACGTGGCATCCCGGTGCTTCATGGTTCAGAGTAAGTCACCGTGGGCAGCTTCTTTACGCGTTCACGTACACAAAGATTTCAGCTATGCAACGATGAAATTCTAGTCGAAAGCTTCACGTAGGAGCCGACCCACGTACGCTCCCGGCTGGTTTTTACCGAAAAAACTGGCAGTCACGCACTGTTTTACGACTTACGCCGGGCCTCTAAATTAATCCAAGCTTTCCGGACCAGCGGAGGACGCGACCCTCGACACGCCTCTCCCAGAAATGAAGTACGTTCCCTGTTTGTATACGTGGCGGTTACTGTGTCGTTAAACTGCCATCCTTGATATCACTTTGTACCGTTGCTAGAAAATCTTTCCCGCCGGGTCCGCCTTCGAATGAAGAAGTTGGCGAGATTAGATGTACCTGGCCGGGAAATTTGTTTCTGTTGACGCGGACGGAAATAAAAACAAGAATTATCTACTCTCGTAAATAACCTCCGCGCAAGATTCTTTTTCGGTGAAAGACGTGAAAAGCTGCAGTTTCAATCACCGCGCCGCTGGAATGCCCCAGTTCCTATCCAGCTCTGAATGCAGAATCGTTCTGAATGCGCGGCGCACCGGGGCGCGAAAGCGCAGCGCAACTTCCACTAAATTTGTCCCTTGCCTCGATGCAGCTACGTCGAACTCTTTTTTACACCATTTTTTTAAATAACACGCTACGAAAGAAGGGAACCAAACGTTCACGGATCAAGAAACATATCTTTCACACTAGAATATTTCTATTCCAGATCCAATCTTCTTGGCGAAACTTCCGTTTATAGCAAAAATCAGAATTCGATGAAATTTTGAAAATAGGTTCTTTTTTTACTAACATGACGATTGCCAGAAGGATTTTTGGCGTGTTGAAAAAAATTGTTTTTATCATTTCAATGTCGCGCTCTACCTTACCGACTTACCGACTTTCTATTTTATATAGAATATCTTCAATTAGTTGTAGAAAGGGATCACCACCAGCCTAGTTCACCTCACAGCGCCATAAAAATTCATCCTCTTTAGTTTAATGTAATACATATATAAGGTAAGCTTGAAATTTTTAAAGACTATTCCTGGATTGTCGTGTGCGTGGTCACAACTCATTCTTATCACATAAATAATAATATACAAGAAATAAATAATAAATACATATAAAATAATAATAAATAATATAAATAAATAAATAATAAATACACTTTTCGGGTTAACCTAATCCAAATGAATTCTCATCGCATAATCTTCCCATTGTAGATATTGTTTCACTTGGTTTAACAATTTAAATTTTCTATTAAAGGATTAATACGATTTATTAATTATTAACATATGTCAATTCGTATTAAAGGTCAGAGAACATCTTTTTATAAATCATTGAAAACTGTTTCATGACAGTGGACATTCGGCCTCACGCATATACACATGCATTTACACATATACACATGCATTCACACATATTTGCACACGTTCATACTCAAAGCCGCAATGAAATGAGTGTTGATCGCAGAATCTTTGACATCGAGAAGAAGCTCGCTGTTTCGATTCTCCACGCGCATCACACGGAACCATTTCTCAATCCATATTCCTACACTATACATTTTACATTAATTTCCAGAATATATATATGACGCATGCGCACAGCACGAACATAAAGTACAAAGTCGGTAAGTCAGTAGTCGCTAAGGTAGAACGCAACATTGAAATGATAAAAAATTTTTTTTCGACGCGCCAAAAATCCTTCTGGCAATCGTCATTTTAGTAAAAAAAGAAACTATTATCAAAATTTCATCGAATTCTGAGTTTTGCCATAAACGGAAGAACAGCCATCTTCTTTACACTATTCGCATGAAATTGAACCTATTTTGGCGAAACTTCCGTTTATAGCAAAAATCAGAATTCGATGAAATTTTGAAAATAGGTTCATTTTTTAGTAAAATGACGATTGCCAGAAGGATTTCTCCCGTTTCGAAAAAAATTTTTTATAATTTCAATGTTGCGCTCTAGCTTACCGACTACTGACTTACCGACTCTGTACTTTATATTTCTGCTGTGCGCATGCGTCTGTGCGATGTGAGAGTTTGTCAAATGCTTTTAGAGTTGTGTAAGCCGTATAAGTTAACAATGAGTCATTTAAATTTGTTTTACATTGTAAAGGAATGAAAGATTTTGACTCGACACTAGAATGGGTGAGAGAACTTGGGGCGAAACTTCCGTTTATGGTACAAAATCAGAATTCGATGAAATTTTGATGAAAATTTGATGAAACCACAACTCATTCTAATTGACGCATGCGCATAGCACGAACATAAAGAAAATTGGTAAGTCCGTAGTCGGTAAGCTAGAGCGCAACATAAAATGATAAAAAATAAAATAGTATTTACTATAATTTTGTTTCTGATTTATTTGCGTGTCTTTTTCAAATTGTATTGGAATGTTAATTTCTTTTCACTACCACAACATTCTATAGATATTCTATTTAAAATAGAAAGTCGGTAAGTCGGTAAGGTAAAGCGCGACACTGAAATGATAAAAAAAATTTGTTTGGATGCGCCAAAAATCCTTGTGGCAATCGTCATTTTAGTAAAAAAGGAACCTATTTTCAAAATATCATCGAATTCTGATTTTTGCCATAAACGAAAGAACAGCCCCTATTTTTAGCAATTTCTAGAATACAGAAAAATTGAATAATTTAGAAACTGTTCGATTCAGTTCTGCCTGTCGCGCTATTGAAAATGGTAAAAATGTATGGGTTGCACGCATGTCTAATCGGAAACACTTGGAGAGGTATTTTCTGATGGCGAGTGCAGCGAAGTGAACAATGCTTGTCGAGAAATAGACATATTCGGGGGCATTAACTGTCGATTCGTTCGAATGCGAGTAAAGAATATCGCGTCTAGCGGAATGGTGGAACGGCTCTCGTAAATAACAAGTTCGCGGGTCAACATAAAACTTGGCCGAATAGCTAACAGCTGAAGCTTAAGCCGGCGGTCGCTTACAAAAAGCTGTTGGGCATCGTTGGACGAGCGTTATGCGCGTATATCATCCGAGTTAACTGCCGATATAAAGTCCAAGCAAAAATTTAGATGTATGATCTACCGTGTTGGCCGTTTGCCGTTCCCATATTCGCAACAATGTAATTTAATGGCGGTGCAGTCGGCGTATATCATTGCCGCGATGCTCAAGTCCGGGCGAAAAACGTTTCCATTTCGTGCCATTAACACTTTTCTGCGTTTGTTGCTTCAGATTGCTCGCCTACACTCGTAACAATTAGCTTCGTTCTGCTACATTACGCGGTTCACCGAATTTCACAGCGAGTTACCGTCGCTACGGTTCCATCCTTCTTCCTAACACTGCGCGACGGTGTCACACGATTTTCATACTTCCCACTTTGGAACGCGAACAGCAGTTTTCACTTTTAATCTTCCTAGAAACAGCGTGTTGGATTTTATAGAATTTTCGAAGAAATTAAATCGTTGACCATGTGATGATTCGATGCAACATAAATTCATTGACAACGTAATTCTCCTCTTAATAATGTTAACAAATCGGTAATAGCGCAAGGACTCTGTTTCGATTCTAAATTTTACAAAATTATGCAAGAAATTCAATTGTAATCTAGGTGCACCGTAGTGCACCAGCCAAGTTCTCGCACTACCTCCTTTCACACGAAACAACTTGGCCGTTTTTTAGAGGCTTGTAACTCGGAACTGGAGGCAGATGGAGAGATGTAATTTCGTGCATTTGTTAAGTGCTATCATGTCTCCATATTGGCAAAACATTAGTAGGTTCCGAGATATAGGGTCACAGATATCGCTAAAGTCACTGACTCACTGACAGATCATCAAAACCTTTTGGGTACTTCCCATTGACCTACAAGCTTGAAATTTGGTACCTATGTATCCACCATAACAAACACCCAAAGGAATAATTATCAAAGTTTGAAATTTTTTTTTTAATTAAAACAAAATTTTTTTCTTTTTAAATTGAATTCAACTCTTGTACGATTTAGAACTTGTAAAAAGAAAGTTTGAAATAATGAACTTCGAAATTTTACACCTTCAAAAAAGGTAACCTAAGTGGTGGGGATGGTCAGCTGAGCTGGTCTTAAAAAATGGCTGCATCTCGGTAACGGTTCTTTCTACCGCAAAAATAACGAAATTTGCAAAAGGCTTAACCCAAAGCATATGGGGTATGCCCAACCACATGACGTATGTAGTCTTTTAAATTAAAAAAAAAAATAATAATAATTGCTGCATCTTAGTAACAGTTCTTACTACTGCAAAAATAACGAAATTTGCAAAAGGCTTAACCCAAAGCATATATGGTACGCCCAACCACATGACGTATGTAGTCTTTTGAATTTTTCAAGAAAAAAAATAATAAAATGCATTTATTTATTTACTTAATGTCCGCCTTAAATATAAAAAATGTTTAGGATTTAATGAATCAGGGATAAGAGTAACACCTACTTGATAATTGATGAAATTTAAACAAAAATTGATGAAATCCCAACAAAAACATCCTGTAAACAGGAACTAAGTTCTCTATGGCCGTAAAAAGTTGTGAGATCAAAAAAATACGGCCAATACAAAATCGTTTGTAAAAATTAGTTTAAAAGAACGCTATTTAATTTTTAAATAATTTAACCCTCCATGCAACTGTTTAAAAATTAAATAGCGTTCTGTTAAACTAATTTTCACAAGTTTTTCAGTGTTGCAACAGGTATTTCTAAGCTAACGAACTTGGCCGTATTTTGTTTGATCTCACAACCTTTTACGGCCATAGAGAACCTGGCTCCTGTTTACAGGATGTTTCTGTTGGGATAAGCATTTCTCAAGCCGATTGCGCAGAGCACGAGTGAAACGACAGTGTAATTATTCTTTTAATAACGTTAACGAGTCGGTAATAAAACATTGAACTCTCTTGTAATGTTCCATTTGCAAACAAGGAAGAGCATCATCGCGTTCTCGTGACGCGTCTGAATAGAAACAGACTTTTGCGGCAGACTGTGCGGGTTATTAAAAAGGAGAAGCTTGCCGCGAGGCAGTACGACAACAAATTCGCGTGTTTATCCACAATAAAGGGTCTAGTAATTAATTCGAGTTATACACGGACGAGCTTCCGCGATAATCTACATGCGTGAATTCGTATATAACTCAGACCAAAGTAGAAACTTTCGCTTTCTCCGGTGTAGCTTAAATACTGAGGGTGCTAATGATGCTTTGGAATCCGCGTAATTAAGCGAGGGTCTTGCGAATACATTTGCGCTGTCCATAAATCCTTCACGTTAGATAAATGTTTACAATTAGCTCCTACGTTGCACGCATTTCAACTTGCCGATGCCTCTTCCATTCCGGTAATAAAATAACGGCCGTGCCGACTACCCGCGTAATCAACGTTCATCTATTGTTAGCAACGTGTTTACTCGCGTTAATAATCATCTCTAATTTGCTCACGTCTCGCTGCACGAAATGAACATGACGGATACCGACCCGGCTGCACTTACAAGGAGAGGATACGGTCGTCGGGAACCGGATTTTCCTGAAACTTCCAGTATACGAAGATTACGTATCCAAATGTAATTTAGCGAAGCGGTAACGTGCGCTGCTCAAGATTTTTCGAGAAAATTGCATTTGAAAATCTGTACCCGGTCATAAGGAGTTCGCGCTCACTTTTAAACAACAACCATAATGGTCGAGGGCACTGCGAGAAAGACTGGTAATCAGCAGGTCGCCGGTTCGATTCTTGCTGTGGACACATTTTAAAAAATTTTTTTTTTCAGTTTTAATCCTAAAATTTATGGTCAACGACCATTGCCTCACTTCAAAAACCGGTTCTCGTACCGGACAACATACAGAACATAATACTTAAAAACCTAGAACGCAAATCAATAGCACAACTCACATATATAATCAATGCAACAATCAAACTATCGCATTTTCCAGTCCACTGGAAAACGAGCAACATAATGCCAATACTAAAAACTGGTAAAAATAAAACTGATCCGAGCATTTATAGACCAATTAGCCTACTACAAACCATGAGCAAACTATCGGAGAAAATAATATCAAGAAGACTGAACGAGTACGAAGAGAAAAATAAAACAATAGTGGATCAACAATTCGGATTCAGAGAGAGACACAACACAGTACAACAGGTAGTACGCATAGTCAATGACATAGCCACAAACTACAACAAGGACAATGTGACCGTAATGCTACTGCTTGATATTGAAAAAGCATTCGATAGGGTGTGGGTGGATGGACTGATATACAAAATGATACGACTCAAATATCCCAAAACATTAATAAAATTTATAAACTCATACCTCAGAAATAGAAAACTACAAGTCAAAGTGAACAACAGTACATCAAGGAAAAGAAAAATTAGAGCAGGCGTACCACAGGGATCAGTATTAGGACCGAAACTTTTCAATATATACCTAAATGACATACCAACTTTCCCTAAAGCAAAACTGGCACTCTTTGCAGATGACACAGCAATATATGCGCACTCATTTAATGCAGTAGTAGCAGCAAAACAAATTCAAATACATATAAACATACTACAAGACTTCTACACAAAATGGAAAATAGCACACAACGAAAGCAAAACCGAAGTAATTGATCGAGCCAATGCTCCGATAACATTAAATTTAGTTATGAACAATTGACGATCGAGATACAGAGAACTGATAGTTATTTCACGTATGTTTAATTATTATTAAAGAAGGCAAGTAAGAAAACAATGAAATCGATACTCGTCAGTACGCCTGGTGCGTAGTCGACGCAAGGCTGAAATTCCGGTTGCGGAGATCCAGGGGTTTTCGAGTTGCGCCACGTGGAAACAACCGGTTATTTTATTGGTTGTTTTGATATTCTAAAATACACCGTAGACGTGATGTCGCGATGCTCGTAAACAATGCGATCGCGTTTATATATGATCGAAGGTGAAACGATACGAAGTCCGACGCATTTTCACTGGAAATGTATTTTTTGCAACGATAAATATATTGTATCGTGTGCGAACTGCTCGTACATTCAACGAAATTGTACCTCGAATATTCAGTGAACATAGTTAACATAGTTCGTTGATAACATTTTTTATTACTGTTTGTTACACGCACGCGTCAACATCTGTTCAAGCTGATTCGAATTGTTCGCAATTATGGTGCAAATTCAGATGATTTACGATGTCTTCTGCGTATAGTGCGAATAATTTATCACCATGATTCGACGGTAAAGTGCGACGAGAAAAGAAGTAGGAAATAAGTAGCAAGAACGTGAAGTTAGGTGATCAGACTTCTTCTTCCTTATAAATCGCTGACTTTGCTTCAACAATTTTCTTTCGTCAAGGATAAAGATGAAGAAATCTCGATGCTTGCGGAACGCCTACCAAGTAATCTCTTCGCGATTACTCGAATTTAAAATTTACTTCTGTTCGAGTGCATTCTCTTTGAGACTCTGAAAGACTTTTAATATTTTCAACGTTTTCAATCGCACTTGCTAATTTTTGTTATAAGTGCATCAAATCCGGAAACGTTTAATGCGATCACGTTAAAACAAACTGTAAATAAATAAACAACGTCTGTTCCAAATGAGAGGTGATCGAAAGATCATGAATTTCAACATCTGTCTTTTGTAAAAATACTTTTGTCAGCAACATGATTCCATATTTGGGCGAAACTTCCGTTTATAGCAAAAATCAGAATTCGATGAAATTTTGAAAATAGGTTCTTTTTTTACTAAAATGACGATTGCCAGAAGGATTTTTGGCGCTTCGAAAAAAATTTTGGCAAAACTTCCGTTTATAGCCAAAATCAGAATTCGATGAAATTTTGAAAATAGGTTCTTTTTTTACTAAAATGACGATTGCCAGAAGGATTTTTGGCGCTTCGAAAAAAATTTTGGCGAAACTTCCGTTTACAGCAATAATCAGAATTCGATGAAATTTTGAAAATAGGTTCTTTTTTTACTAAAATGACGATTGCCAGAAGGATTTTTGGCGCGTGGAAAAAAATTTTGGCGAAACTTCCGTTTATAGCAATAATCAGAATTCGATGAAATTTTGAAAATAGGTTCTTTTTTGACTAAAATAACGATTGCCAGAAGGATTTCTCACGATTCGAAAATTTTTTTTTATCATTTCAATGTTGCGCTCTAGCTTACCGACTACTGACTGAAACTAAAAAATTTTTTTCGAATCGGGAGAAATCCTTCTGGCAATCATCATTTTAGTAAAAAATGAACCTATTTTCAAAGTTTCATCGAATTCTGATTTTTGCTATAAACGGAAGAACAGCAATTTGGCGAAGCTTCCGTTTATAGCAATAATCAGAATTCGTTGAAATTTTGAAAATAGGTTCTTTTTTTACTAAAATGCCGATTGCCAGAAGGATTTTTGGCGCATCGAAAAAAATTTTGGCGAAACTTCCGTTTATAGCAAAAATCAGAATTCGATGAAATTTTGAAAATAGGTTCTTTTTTGACTAACATGACGATTGCCAGAAGGATTTTTGGCGCGTGGAAAAAATTTTTTTTTTATTATTTCAATGTCGCGCTCTACCTTACCGACTTACCGACTTTCTATTTTATATAGAATATCTTCAATTAGTTGTAAAAGTTCACACATATCATCTACAAACGAATCCTCTTTAGTTTAAAGTAATACATATATAAGGTAAACTTGAATGGCGAAACTTCCGTTTATGGTACACCTCAGAATTCGATGAAATTTTGAAAATAGGTTCTTTTTTTACTAAAATGACGATTGCCAGAAGGATTTTTGGCGCGTCGAAAAAAATTTATTTTATCTTTATATATATATATATATATATGTCGAGGAAGTATGCGTCAATCTTGTAATCGAAAATTTAGATAGTTTTGCGATCGAAAAGAATTTGATAATAGATGTATGATGATTTCGGCACACAGGTTCGATCAATAATATTCGATCAATAGTATTTACTATAATTTTGATTCTGATTTATTTGCATGTCTTTTTCAAATTGTATTTGAATGTTCATTTCTTTTCACTACCACAACATTCTATAGATATTCTACATAAAATAGAAAGTCGGTAAGTCGGTAAGGTAGAACGCAACATTGAAATGATAAAAATTTTTTTTCGACGCGCCAAAAATCCTTCTGGCAATCGTCATTTTAGTGAAAAAAGAACCTATTTTCAAAATTTCGTCGAATTCTGATTTTTGCCATAAACGGAAGAACAGCCCACAATTGTGTTCACGCGGCAGCGTGTCATATGTATAAGTGCGCTTTTATTTCTTCTATGTCTACTGCGCGCATTTCGTTTTTTTATGCAACGAATTGTCTAGGTACGCGCCGACACGGGAAAGCTATTTTAAAAATTTTTAATAAAATGTTTAATATTGCTTTTACGAGGGGGAATGTTGCGTATGAGAAAATTAAATTGACTGATTTGCAACTCTGTCGAGTATGTGCGCTCCTAAAACGTTTTGTAATAGCTTCGTAAAGCTAAAAATTCTTCGTAACGGAATAATTTTTTAATATCACCGAATCGATAGGGCCGTGAAAATCTGGCAACGCGAGGGAAACGAGAGGCAGGAGAATGTCCCTGTAATAATGTACCCGAAGAATATCAGGAGACATAGTTACTGCTTCGGAAAGGTGACAATAACCAACCGTGGCCAATTCATCACGCTTTATTCCCATATGGGACGTAGAAGAACTTCCACGGACCGTCGATTGGCTGTCAAATAAGTCAACGATGTAAAGAATACACCTGCAGTAAGAACTACCCTAGTAGCACAAAATATTGTATACACATTCATATAATATTAATTAAAAAGAGATTCAATCTTTTTTTAACATTCAAATATTCATACAATATTTATTTTGTATTAAGTAACAAATTTTTTTTTAAATATGCAAGAACATCTATTTCATGTTACGAGAAAAATATTGTTTTTTAAACATTAAATTAATCTTTATTTCATATTAGAAATAGAATACTTTTTCCTAATGTACAGATAATAATTCTATTTCATACCATGAAAAAAATATTTCTTCTTATAAAATTAATCTTTATGTAATATTGGAAGTAGAATTTTTTTTTAATATGAAGGAAATATTTTATTTTTATCATGGAAAAATATTTGTTCCAGGATATGATACGAAGTAAAATGTTAAATAAATGTTTAATTGCACAGACGCATAGTTGCACCTGAAAAAAAATCTGTGGGTCTACGAATCATTAATCTTTCTAACTGCGAAAAAATTTCTGAATTTTTAATAAGCTCCTTTCGAAGACGAAGATAAATATTCCCTCAAGCAGTGCACAGAAAGTAGCGTTACTATGTATAGTTTCCAATTGTTGTTATAACTTTTTCTTAAATTTGAAGATTTAATTGAACATTATTTAAATATGGATTTCACGTGTTTTAAATATTTACTTTAAATTTTTTGAATATGTAATTTATATTCTCTGAATATGTAACTTATATTTCCTAAACATTCAATTTACATTTCTTGCATATGTATACTATCTAAAATCTAAAGTAACCCTTTGCACTTGTTCAATTTGTATTCGATAAATTATTAAACGTATTTAATTTATTTAATAAACTACTGAAAGCATTATGCGAGGTATTACATCAATTTTATACCGATAAAATTATGAAAATCGAACAAAATATTGGGTTGGCGAGAAAGTAATTTCGACAATGAACTTGAATCGATAAAATATGAAACAAGAAAATCAAGCTGGAAGCTACGTATTCTTTGATTACCGTTTCGTTGAAGATAAATGAGTGCCCGGTGATTTATTTAAGGGAGTGTATGACGCGACGTCTGAAATAAAGATCGTGTTCTTTCGAGAATGCGATACTTTTAATGTCGGAGATAATCCTGTTCGCGTGTGGTCGGACGGCTCGAAAGCTTCGAGACATGAAAAAATTACAGTGGTGGATAATACTCTCGCGGTACACTCCCGAGGAAAACCGGGATTTTCCTACTCTACTGTTCCGTTGCCAAGGAGACCAAGACGCCAAGTATAACGCCATCCTCTGCCATCTATGCTAAACACGTGAATCCGACCTCTCTGTCTTTTACTGTAACCGCTATCCTTTATTGCCAATTGTGACTGGAGGGAGTGTAAAACGTGTGAGGGACTCCGCTGTACAGGGTGATCCACGTAAATGGGACGGGTTATATCTCCAGTTTCATTGGGGATAGAAAAAGATTCTACGAGAAAGGTTGAAGGTCGTAGCAAGGTTTACCCTCTTACTATTTCACCATTTTCACGAGCATGGGGAAACTGAAGTTCTTTAAAAATTGAATTACCCGCGCTCAAACATCTCGAATCATTAGCGACTGCATTCTGGAGTCTTTTTGAATCGGAGAAGAGAGGAAGCTACTCAAAATTTATTTTTAACGAGAGTCGTTGGTGTTCTCTTTCAATTTCGAAAATATAATAATTATTGGAAGATTAAATTTAAACATATGAATGCATCGTTTCCAGGTTTCCGATGTCAGAATGCTGCTTCGCAATTAGCGCGAAGGATTTAAATTTTAGATAAGAATCCGTAGCGTATTCGTTACAGCGAGAAATCGATATGAAACAGCAGCGTGTACAAATTTTTTGGGAGCAGAGTTTATCGCTGTGCCAGAAATGCAATTTTCGGGGGTGCAGCACGAGGAAATGTTTATGAATCAATCGAGTGGTTAAGCAAGCTGTTCTGGAAGCTGCTTTTTACTACAAACTTCCCAGTTTCTGCTGACCACGTATGCTCCTAGTGTCCCACCCGATGGTTTTCAATAGCGCGGGCGCCATCGTAAACTGGCCATGCGGTTCTTCAGCACAGCCAGCCCGCTATTTTTCTACAACAGACCTGCATCGGATCTTTCGCACAACAAGCTTATCCATCGATTTCCGTGGTTACGCTACTCTATCCGCGGGACGTGATCGTATACGTGTTTCGGTGATTATGAAAATGGAGCCGGTTGAAGTATTCTTCGAAGCTATCGATTTAATGCGAACGTTTGAAGTTGCTGGCAATTTGCAGAAGAGGAACTTCCGTTATTGTACCACAAACTAAATAGTTATAGACAACGAATTTTATTCGTGCATTTATTGTGAAAATGAATGCGTGCAATTCAAAGAGGATAAACTAAAAGAATTTAAATAAAGAAATGTAAATAGTGAATGAGTAATCCTTTTTCTTTCGTGAGGGAAGCGTAAGTATTCCTAGTAATAATACATGGTGTTCGACTACAGGTGAGAGAGAATTTAAGGGGTGATTCTTAACGATGATATAAGACGAAAATGAAGAATAAAAAAATTGTGATTTCGGCTTTGTTATTTAGCTATTAACAATTAAAAATCAACAACGCGTCTAACAAAAGTGTACGTTATGTACGTCAAAGAGTTCAATGGTCTCCAACGATTTGTTAAACATTTTCACCTCGCTGGGGCCCCAAATGAGAACCAAATTATGCATGCATCTGTCACTTGATACTTGACTGTCACGTTGTTAATAGCTAAATAACGAAGCCGAAATTGCAATTTTTTTATTCTTTATTTTCGTCTCATATCATCGTTAAGAACCAACCCTTAAATTTTCTCCCACCTGTAGTCGAACACCCTGTATAATAATCTTTCTATTATATAAAATAGTTTTGTCACGCTAAAACGCCGAACGGGTTGCCTTCCGAAGAATACGATACGCATCTGATACGTATACGATACTTATGCGATACGCATCCGATACGTATACGATACTTATGCGATACGCATTCGATATGTATACGATACTTATGCGATACGTGTACGATACGTATGCGATACCTATCCGATACGTATGCGATACGTATCCGATACGTATGCGATACGCATCCGATACGTATACGATACGATATAAAACTAGCTGGTTATTGTTGCTCGCTCGCTTCGCGAGCTCGCGGGTAGGACTGCTCTTGCGAGAGGGTTAGTGGTACGCATTGTTAGTGGGGCATGCAGCTATTAATGGTTTTTTTTTTAATTTTGTGTGTGACTCTCCACGAGCCACACAAAGAACTTCCCGATTTGTTAGTTGTAAGCGGTAACATTAGCATTAGTTGCATAATTTAAAAAAATAAAAATGAAACCAGCAACTCGAGACGATTTCGGCCAAATTAGGTGAACATTTTACAGGTACTTCAAAAACATTTAACTTAAAAAAAATAAAAAAAAAATTTCACCAGTTTATTCATTTATATGTCGATAACAACAAATTTTGATAAATATTACACTCTGTAATTAGTTTTGGTGTGATACTTAGTAAAACAATAGCCAAGATGCATCCTTGCCACTTCACGTCGGCCGGGCGCCGCACAGTGGTCCGGATCGGAAAAGTTGGTGTCATTTTGTTATAACTTTTGAACCAGTAGAGATATTGCAATGAAATTTTCACTAAAAATATTTTTAAAATAATCTTTTTTAACTATGTGTAATTCAATATTTTTTGCATTTGTTAAACAATAATTTATACTAATTTTTCATTGATATTTTTTATTGAAAAATGAATTGTTCAAATATAGTTTTTTAACCTTTTTTATACATTTTGTGAACAATAATTTTTAGTGTTGGCGTTAATCTTTAACACACAATCGGATGCTTTCCTGTGTATAAAAGAAGAAATATTTTAAATACATGTTGCGAATAAAATAGCACTAATATTATATTCAATCAATGTTACTACAAATAAAAAAGTAAGCTAATAAAATAAATATACCATAATTTGTCTTTCGTGATAATCTATGATGGTCGATTGACTTAGTTAATTAATAACTCCACTGCCCCAGGATTGAGTTCTTTAGGTTTTCTCTTATATGTTAATCTCAATCGTGACATGCACGGGTCAGATGTTAATAATAATCTAAAAAATATATCCTTATTCGTGCATAATCTTGAAATTTTTCTTGAATTTTTTGCTCTAAATTATTTAAAATTTTTATGTCTCGTTTCCTGTGCTTCCTCAGAGAGCTGGCCGATGGGAAGCAATGCGTGTTTTATTATTTCTTGGCCATGCATAAGTATTTTATGCACAGATGCTGGCATAATAAAAGTGACTATCGAAATTAATTTACATATATCTTTATTTATTTCTTATAATGTTCATATTTGGAAAACATTTGATCAGCCATACGAGCCGTTTTACGCAAGCGAAACTCGTCACGAAGTAACATTGACAGCTTTGAACAATGATAATTTGCAAAGGGGGACGCAGGGGGACATGTTTCTTACATAATTATATTCGGGAAAGTATGCTGAAAATGATCCAATTTGTTAGAAAACGGGACTCGTTGGGACTTCCTAGATATTCGTTGTCAAATGTAAAAAATTTGGCCAATTTTTTTACTTCATTGAATATTAATTTTTAACATATTGTGAACACTAACTTTAGTATCGATGCTGATTTTATAACACAAAAGAGTGCACTTCATCGTAAAAAAAAAAAAATAAGAAATATTAAGTGGTGTCATCAGGGCACCTCGAAGAAGAGAAGCAATTTTCTTGATGAAAAGTACTATCTCTAAACAGTCTACCTTCAAGTACTCTGCCTAATTACAATTCTTGGTAAACTGCATTAATTTTTTCATTTTCGAGGTTGACGAACATTTAGGAAGCAATACAAATTTGTTAGAAATCGATATGAGAAAGTTGACTTTTGAGCTAAAAGACACCAACTTTTACGATCCGGACCACTGTGCGCCGTATCGGCACCGCTCGAGTTCAAAGGGTTAAATTTAAAAAAAATTTTTTTTTAAATAAAAATGAAGTATATATAATTACGTTTGTTTATTCGGTGGAAAATTTCCATCCTCTCGTATAAATTGCATTGTTGAATGAACTTCTTTCGAAAAAAACTAAAAAATCTAAAAAACTACTTGACCAATATGGACCAAAATCTAATCAGCTCTAAGTTACGACGGGGCACATCGATTGCATCATTCATCATTCTGATCGCGTTGTTACTTTTTCAGAAAACGTTAACGAAAAATTTGATAACATAAAAACGGCCATACGCGCGCGCGCGCACACACACACACACACACACACAAACAATTTGATAAAAATAGTCTAAAATGACTCCAATGACCATGAAACGTGAAGATCTGCTAAAAAATCGATTTTCGATTTTCGGGGTAATTACAGTAACTTCCCTATGAATCGGGAAGTTAATAATATAATATATTATCTTTTCTTTTCTTTTTCTATTACATAAAATAGTTCTATAGTTTCTGTCACGCTAAAACGCCCAGCGGTTTGACTTCGGAAGGGGAACTGAAAATTGAGAATCGGGTTGCTTACTGTAGGGGAACTGAAAATTGAGCGCCACGATATTATGTATTTTTCAGAGAGAGAGAGAGAGAGAGAGAGAGAGAGAGAGAGAGAGAGAGAGAGAGAGAGAGAGAGAGAGAGAGAGAGAGGTGGCGCCGCGGGGGTTGGCGAGCGAAGCGAGTAGGGGGCGGAGCAGTATAATAATATAATAATAATTACAACGCGAATATACGTCACGAGCATTGTAACATCGCGAACCACCAGTGTATTTTAGTTAATAAATGTTATAGAAATCCGAAACTTCAAGTTAACTCATATCCAAGGTGCTCGATATTAATTTTCATATTGAGAAGAAGGCAGCGACCAAATTAATCGCGGTCTTCGTATACACATGTAAGTGTACGGGTTTGCCGCTGACGATGCGCGTGTGTGTTTGCCGTGTTCGGTGTTCGCCGATCAAGGCACATTGCCGCGGCGACTACTCCAGCAAGAACAATTTGCTGGTTCTTTTCGGCGTGGTACCGCAAAGCAGCGTCGTGACGATGAGCAGTTTTGTTTGAGACATTGGCTGCCATAAAAGCGGGTCTCGATGACTACGAATAAAACGACATCTTAAGTTTCCGCGTAACTCAGCTTGCATAAGTAATAAAGAATAAGTAAGGTAAAGGTACTAGTAGTTGGCCAGTTAAGAGAAGCTTTCCACGCGAACAATAGTAACCATTTACTCTGTCGTCAAATAGTGAGAGTCGATGTCTAAAGACACTCTTTAAGTCTTCTAAATTATGTACCAAGGCCACATTTTTAAAAAAGTTTACTTATACAAATTTAAGAAACATATTTAGAAATCCAGTAATTGCTTCAGAAGTTGACCACACATGAAAATGAAAAATCTAGTAATTTATTCGTTAGTAGTTGACCACTTATACTAGAAAGAGGGTTAAAGCAATAATGTTGGAAATCATTTTACTAACAATTTCCAGCACAAATTATAATTAAAGAATGAAATAAGAAATAAAACAAATCAATTGCATAAAAAGTTTAATTGAGGAACAGAGTAGATGTTGCAAGTTAATAGAGAATAGTATTAGAGAAATTTAACCAACAGATGGTATGGCATCCGAGGTTCACTTTCATCAAAACTGTACAGCTTATAAAAATCTTATTTTTTATGTTTTTCTATAAAGTGATCAACTACTTGTTCATGGTCAACTACTGGTACCTTTACCTTAATCCTGCATTGAACCCGTTCGATCATTTTGGGTCTAAGAAATTTCAATTTGGCTCTGGTTCGTTGGAACCGATGCGAACAATATTAATTTGTCATAGATATAAAAGAGGCATACAAAATCCTATGTATCGGATACTTTTTGAATATAAAATTCGACAGAATTTAGATATTTATGAAATAAATTGCACGTATCAAGACAGATGATCTGACAACGAGACTAACGTGACAATCAGTTCCCGAGGAATGGAAAATTGAGAGAAAAGGAGGAACGACAGATAACGAATCGGAAGAGGTGATTGGACAGAAAGAGTAGAACGCAATGAACAGGAAATCTCGCGTTAAACGACAACTTGCGCGGCCACGGTTGCCAGACAAACCGGTATTTATCGGTACAATCGGTTCTGGTTAATTTAATTTAGTCGATCCTAGCAACTAACGCCACTTGAATATCATTTACACAGCCGAACCCGTGGCAAGTCGAGATTCTTTAATATTCAATGATCCTATTAAACTTCGCTCGCTACAAATCTTTGTTTCCATCGCGTTTCACCGTTTTCGAGATTCGAGATAAGACGACTGGCTAGAATGCAACCCTACTTCTTATGCAGTGGTTTCTCGTAGCCGAGGGTTATGCTTTATCGTAACCGGCGGACAATTATCGCGACGCTTGGCCGTTATGTATTATTCGAATTAAAATTTCAAGACGACAGATAGCTGCTGGGGATTTAGTCGAGAAAGGTAGATCCAATTTCTGATTACGTCGCACGAACCGCCAGCGAGCGTTTCAATGCAAAATTTTGTAATTAAATCATATTGTGAGTTTCGGAGAATAAAATAGTTTTCACGAAAATTCGTTGGACCGTGCGAATATATTTTTCCTCGAAAATTATTATTTATTATAAACGGACTGACGTCCTTTTACAAAACTGTTTACAATGACAAAGGAGAATAAGAAAAAATACAAAAGAAATATAAGATATATAAGATTACTCGTGCTATTATACATATAAAAATGTGCTATTATTCTGAAATTAATTAAATCAAATTATTATTATTTGCAAATATGGTATCGGCGCTACACGTTCGATCAACAAAAAAGAATTTAGCAATTTTGCAGAATTATAATTTCGACGTTTCGGTTCAGTTTTGAACCATCTTCAAGAAAAGTCCGCGTCTATGAAAATAATGTAATGAAATTTGTATTAATTGAACAGAAACTTTTTGATAGTTGTAACAAAAAGAATATATACATACTTGCTAAATGTGAAAAACAGACAGAAAACAAGTAAAACAAAATTGTGCTTCACAGAAAAACATACGAATATCGTGGATCAAACTGACCAACCAGATGTCAAGGATCAAGAACCTATAAATCGATGTTTGGCGCGAAATTTAAATTCTAAAGAAATAATCATCACAATTTAACCGTTATATTACTAAAAATTGGTAAAAAATATTAGCAAACATTTTGCAGAATTAACATAAATAATGTTAATATGTGTGTGGTTGAACCATTAAAATACTCAACTGGAATTAATAACTTAGATTATTAGAACCTCATCATAAGATCATTAACGATTAAGTAATGTAGCGTAAATTTCATTGATCTCAGGTTTTTCATACCTTAGATTGACGCTTTGATGCTTAATCATGTGTACGGTTTCTAATAATAATCTTTGGTGTAAGTTATTTTCTTTATCCAATATTTTGACATGTTCAAAATCAAATGCATGGTCTTGTTCCAATGAAATGGTTCGTCAAGGCGGTATGTTGTGATGTTGATAAGAAAATATTTCTTTTATGTTCATTGATCCTTGTAATCAAATGTCTAGAAGTTTGTCCAATGTAAGTCAAATTACAGCCTTTGCAAGGTATTTGATATACCACATTACAACACTTTAATAATGGAATTGGACCTTTAATCTGCGGAAACAATTTTCTTAAATACGCAGGAATTTTAAATATCGTATGCAAACCAACTTTTCTAAAAATTCTCCTGATGTCATTGGAGATATTTGTAACAAAAAGAAGAACAACTGTGTTCTTCCAACTAATTGGACCCCTTTTCATATATTTTTCTTCTTTCTGTTTTAAGACATAAGAAGGGTGGTAAATTTCAAAAATGCGTTGTTTAATGATGTTAGAAATTAAATTTATGGGGTAACCATTTCAAAACTGAACCGAAACGTCGAAATTATAATTCTGCAAAATTGCTAAATTCTTTTTTGTTGATCGAACGTGTAGCGCCGATATCATATTTGCATATACAAAATTTACGATCGTGAACCAAAAATTATTATTATTATTATATTAAATCTGTAGAATAAAAAGATCGGTAATTCAATTTAATTGTCAATGTATAAATTATAGAATACCGAGAATTCTTCCCATGCTTTAAATTCCTGATCTGACGAAGAATTGCATTTCCACAAAAATGATTTGTTTCCGACTCGCAATCGCTGATTCGCGAACAAGATATGCTCCTATTCGTAAGAGAATGGTATAGCGCAGCATGTACGAGACGCAATAATGAACCGAAAATTGTCGTTAGGGAGAACAAGGGAATATTGCGAGTCTTGAACGTGTACGACAATTTCGAAGGAGGCGTGCTCAAGTATGCTTTGAAATAAACGGCGCGACCGGGGCATCGAAAGTTGCTTGCAGACGCAACTAAGCATCAACTCGAGGAACAACATAAACCTGATACTTTATGCTTTTCTCGTTTTTGCCATTATCCGTTCTATTAAAAAGTATTCGGTTATTTGAATTTAAATATTGCTATCAAGAATACATTCCTTCTGCATTAACTTTGTTCTTGATCCAGGGTTTTTATTTCGATTGAAACAGCTCCTAAATTAATCGTGTTTCAACATTCTTTTTCTAGAGAGAATGAAACAAAGACTTTCATACCTTCGCAAGTCCTTGAAACCATTGGATCAAATGAATGTGATATTGTAATTGAGCATTACAAAAACTCATAGGACCCGAAGCATTCGAAGAATTTTCAATTCTGATGTCACGGCATCACAAACAAACGAATACTTTTCATTCATTCCCATTGGGAGAACTATTAAAAATATCCAGGTTTCGTAGAGTATAAAAATGAAAAATGCCGAGCACGAAAGTGCTTATACGCTTTCGATACAATTATATTTCCATTTCCCTGATTTCTGTTCCGAGAATAATATTTAATTGTATTACTTTAAACGATGCCCGTTCTACTGCAGCGTAGCAACTACATCATTTTGAAATTTTGTGTAACGTTGTCTCGAGGCGAGTATTTAAAGCGTTTTAAATTCGCTTTTAATCAATGCCGATGTAAAATGGTACTGGGTTGATTTCTCTTTAACAAAACGCTGAAAAACATTTCTATTTGCAGACACTATATATTGCAAGTGGGATGCGTGCAGAATTATGCGACGTATTAGCGATCAATGGAAGTTTGCTTTTAATGAATGTCAATACAAAATCGAGAGTAGTTTGTTTTTTCTATAACGAAGTGGCTTGCGTGAAGAATAATAACGCGGTAACGTGGTTCTTCATCCTTCGGTTTAAAATCCGAGAGTTTCTATCAGCGGACTATAATTGTTTTTGCATTGGATACGAGCCATTATTTTTAGCAAAAATATTGAAAATGAATAAAATATTTCAAGACCAAATCCCAAAAATATACGATATTCTTTAAATACCTTTTGAAAAGTTATTGCATCTAATAAAATACTTTAATTTCAGAGTTGCACGCAAACTTCAAGATAAATTCATTATTTTTTTTTATATAGTGTAGCAAGTGGATGATAACGAGACGAATTACGAATTTTAAGATGAATAGATTATTTTCTTTGATATAGTGTAGCAAGTAGATGATAACGAGACGAATTTTAAGATAAACAGATTATTTTCTTTAATATAGTGTAGCAAGTAGATGATAACGAGACGAATTACGAATTTTAAGATGAATAGATTATTTTCTTTGATATAGTATAGCAAGTGGATGATAACGAGACGAATTTTAAGATAAACAGTTTATTTTCTTTAATGTAGTGTAGCAAGTGGATGATAATGAGACGAATTACGAATTTTAAGATAAATAGACTATTTTCTTTAATGTAGTGTAGCAAGTGGATTATAACAGTTGAATTACGAATTTTAAAATAAATAGATTATTTTATTTATTATAGTGTAGCAAGGGGATGATAACGAGACGAATTTTGAAGATAAACAGATTATTTTCTTTAATGTAGTGTAGCAAGTGGATGATAAATAGATTATTTTCTTGATATAGTGTAGCAAGTGGAAGATAAATAGATTATTTTCTTTAATATAGTGTAGCAAGTGAAGGTTAATAGATTATTTTCTTTGATATAGTGTAGCAAGTGGAAGATAAATAGATTATTTTCTTTGATATAGTGTAGCAAGTGGAAGATAAATAGATTATTTTCTTTGATACAGTGTAGCAAGTGGAAGATAAATAGATTATTTTCTTTGATATAGTGTAGCAAGTGGAAGATAAATAGATTATTTTCTTTAATATAGTGTAGCAAGGGGATGATAAGGAGACAAATTTTAAGATAAATAGATTATTTCCTTTAATGTAGTGTAGCAAGTGGATTGTAACGAGACAAATTACGAATTTTAAAATGAATAGATTATTTTTTTTAATATAGTGTAGCAAGGGGATGATAACGAGACGAATTTTAAGATAAATAGATTATTTTCTTTGATATAGTGTAGCAAGTAGAAGATAAATAGATTATTTTCTTTGACATAGTGTAGCAAGGGGATGTTAAGGAGACGAATTTTAAGATAAATAGATTATTTTCTTTAATGTAGTGTAGCAAGTGGATTATAACGAGACGAATTACGAATTTTGAGATAAATAGATTATTTTCTTTGATATAGTGTAGCAAGTGGAAGATAAATAGATTATTTTCTTTGATACAGTGTAGCAAGTGGAAGATAAATAGATTATTTTCTTTGATATAGTGTAGCAAGTAGAAGATAAATAGATTATTTTCTTTGATATAGTGTAGCAAGGGGATGATAACGAGACGAATTTTAAGATAAACAGATTATTTTCTTTAACGTAGTGTAGCAAGTGGATGATAACGAGACGAATTACGAATCAATGGAGGACCTATTTAAATGGAAGGGGGAACGCCTAAACAGTGTACGTTTCGTCGAGATTAAAATCTGACAGATTGGTTGACGTCATGATTGAGTAAGCGTGCATATCAAAGGTGTCACACGAAGGAAATCCATTGTCCGCGTCGTAATAATTTCCCGTGCTGCGGAAACGAGTTAATATATTGGCAGGTGACTCGCCTTTCGATCTCATCTCCGGCCCAAAAGCAAATTACTCGACCAAAGCGAGGAAATAGCGAGGGTTGCGTTGAGGGGGTCCTTCGTGTCCATGGCACGCGATGTCATATCACGTTATTGAGAGCTACTTGTCATTCTCTGCTTTGGCGTCACAGGATGTCCGTGTGGATCATTCAATTAATTCCACCTTTACTCACATAAATACCGATGATAATCGCAGGAAAGTTCCGCGCGGCTAGCATTGCTCGTTACCGTTTGGTCGCGATCTTATGTGCGAATTTTCGCGTACCAGTTCGTCACTGGCCAAATTCCTCACGATTAATATCATCGTTCCGCTCGTTACGATTCTGTATAATTTAATGCAATCGAATCGTTCCAAGTATATCTTCATTCTGTAACATTCACAATTTTCGGTGTCAATGTTCCTCGAGATTATTACATTTTGCAGATCTGTGTCAATTATTAAATAAACAATCTGATTCAAAACACGAATCGATAAACGAATATTCGGATTTATTGTCCAACATTTAACCGCTAAGCAAACAATGATATTTAATTTCGGATGAATATAAATAATCGTGTTCGGATAATATACGAGCCTCGCGAACGGCTGAAGGTGTTAAAAATTATTGCCCTAGTAAACCGTGGACTATTTCTGTTAGACGTTCATTTATAAATGCCACAGGTATACCAAAGGCTCTGATTGCGATGCTCGCAGATAATCATCGATAGTAACTCTCCTTCAGTCGAGCTTAATGTATTCTGGGTGTGTGCTTACCGCTCTATCTAACAGGCTCGTTAAATTGAAAAAAAATTGCCACGATTACCGTGTACCTGAAATCACACCAACGAAAAATATTGTGAAAAATAGGATTTCAAAAATGTTATCAACGGAATTATGGATTTTTCAATGATTTTGGTAAATGAACTGATTGTTGTTTCTATTTAATTAAATACGAAAATAATCATTCGTATAATATATTCACATAATCAATGAAAACAAGAAACAGCGATGAATAAATTAAGTAAACAATAGTTAAGAATGCTTACCTGTCTGAAGAATAAGGGAGGAAGAAAGAACTTCCCAGTAGACCAACAGCTCCGGCATTTCCTGATCCGCATAACCTCTTCCTGGTGAAGTAAAGTGAAGAACCCATTGACAATATACACATATTTAAAGTTTTAAAAAGTTTAACATTTATATGCATTCCACGTGGCAATAAAGATACAGTGAATGTACAAAGAATCGTTTAAAAAGTCTCTACATCTGCACAAATACAACAATTTTAATTTCGAGATTGTTATGCGAAAATCTACAGTACATCTCACGAACTACAAGAATTCCAATATGGCGCAGCGGACGCAGCGCTCAAAATTGTTGCGGCAGTCGTGTGAACTACGGAACACAGAATTTCTAGATTCTAGACGAAAATATTTCGGAAACGGTAAAAGTGAAATGAAGAGTATTTAACCACACTTAAACTGTTAACTATTTAATAACCACAACCAAATTAAATTTTGCGTTAAACAGGCTTGAATAACGACACGATATTTTTATAGCGGCGCGAATGTAACTGAAACTTCGTTAGAATTTTTCGAAAATTGAAACAAGTTTTCCGAATGGTCACTCGATAAAAAATAAAGAAAAAGAGTTTACCCGTGAAGAAACGGCTCCGCCATTTCGTAATCAGTGTAATGTATTCTTGTCGAATTAAAGTAATTAACAAATTCGCTATAATTAACGTTTTAAAAAGTCTATATGTATACATATATGTGCATTCTATGTGGCAATAACTACGGTAAATGAACAAAGAATTATTTAAAAGATCTCTACATCTGCACAAATACAACAATTTTAATTTCGAAATCGTTATGCGAAAATCTACAATACACTTCACGAAGTACAAGAATTCCGGTTATGGCGAGTCGGACGCAGCGCTCAAAATTGTTGCGGCAGTCGTGCCAACTACAGTTCGCGGAATTCATAGTCGGGACGAGTGAGAAGTGCAATAATAACTGCAAACAAATTGAATACCGTCGCGTTAAACAATTCCGAATAACAACAAAATGTTTGTTCAATGGTGGAGCGTCCGAAAGGAATTCTAGATCGCATTGAAGAAGCGATATACCGGTAGAAGCTTCGACAGGATCTTTCGAAAACTGGAGCAAGTTTTCCGTAACGGTCACCATCATGGAGGAGAAGGAGTGAGATTGAGATGGATAAAAAGAAAGAGCTTACCTGTGGAGACACAGCTCCGCTGTTATTAGCACAAAAATATTGGGTAAATGTTTTTTTCAATATTTTTTAAGCCACACTTTTTCATGTGAGAAAAAATATATTTTTCACAATATGTCAAATATTATCTGCATATTTTAAAAAAATATTCTATTTCTAATATAAAATAAAGATTCATTTAATATTTAGAAAAAAATATTTTTCACGTAACATGAAATAGATATTCTCTGCATATTCAAAAAAATATTTGTTACTTAATATAAAATAAATCTTCGAATATTAAAAAAAGATTGAATCCCCTTTTAATATTATATGAATATGTATACAATATTTTGTGTTACTGGGGAACGTTGGCCTTGATAATAAAAATATTGGGTAAATGTTTCTTACAAATATTTGAAAAATATTTTTTAAGCCACACTTCTTCATGTGAGAAAAAATATATTTTTCACAATATGACAAATATTATCTGCATATTTTAAAAAAATATTCTATTTCTAATATGAAATAAAGATTCATTTAATATTTAGAAAAAAATATTCTTCACGTAACATGAAATAGATATTCTCTGCATATTTAAAAAGATATTTGTTACTTAATATAAAATAAATATTCGAATATTAAAAAAAGATTGAATCCCTTTTTAATATTATATGAATATGCATACAATATTTTGTGTTACTGGGGAACGTTGGCCTTGATAATAAAAATATTGGGTAAATGTTTCTTTCAAATATTTGAAAAATATTTTTTAAGCCCCACTTTTTCATGTGAGAAAAAATATATTTTTCACAATATGACAAATATTATCTGCACATTTTTAAAAAATATTCTATTTCTAATATGAAATAAAGATTCATTTAATATTTAGAAAAAAATATTCTTCACGTAACATGAAATAGATATTCTCTGCATATTTAAAAAAATATTTGTTACTTAATATAAAATAAATATTCGAATATTAAAAAAAGATTGAATCTCTTTTTAATATTACATGAATATGCATACAATATTTTGTGTTACTGGGGAACGTTGGCCTTGATAATAAAAATATTGGGTAAATGTTTCTTACAAATATTTGAAAAATATTTTTAAGCCACACTTTTTCATGCGAGAAAAAATATATTTTTCACAATATGACAAATATTATCTGCACATTTTTAAAAAATATTCTATTTCTAATATGAAATAAAGATTCATTTAATATTTAGAAAAAAAAATTTTTCACGTAACATGAAATAGATATTCTCTGCATATTTAAAAAAATATTTGTTACTTAATATAAAATAAATATTCGAATATTAAAAAAAGATTGAATCTCTTTTTAATATTACATGAATTTGTATACAATAGTTTGTGTTTCTAGGGAACGTTATTGGCCCAACTGCAAAAAAGAGCGACATTTCCAACGGAGGCCCAACGAAACGGCAACCATAAATGCTACTAGATATATTCCGGTAGAAGCTTCGACAGGATCTTTCGAAAACTGGAGCAAGTTTTCGGTAACGGTCACCATGATGGAGTTGTTTCTTTCAAATATTTGAAAAATATTTTTTAAGCCACACTATATTTCATATTAGAAATAGAATATTTTTAAAAAATAGGCAGATAATATTTGTCATATTGTGAAAAATATATTTTTTCTCAAGATCCATTTAATATTTAGAAAAAAATATTTTTCACAATATGACAAATATTATCTGCATATTTAAAAAAATATTTGTTACTTAATATAAAGTAAATATTCGAATATTAACAATAGATTGAATCCCTTTTTAATATTACATGAATTTGTATACAATCGTTTGTGTTCTAGGGAACGTTATTGGCCCAACTGCAAAAAAGAGCGACATTTCCAACGGAGGCCCAACAGTACGCCAACCATAAATGCTACTAAGGATATTCCAGTAGAAGCTTCGACAGGATCTTTCGAAAACTGGAGCAAGTTTTCCGTAACGGTCACCATGATGGAGGAGAAGGAGTGAGATTGAGATGGATAAAAAGAAAGAGCTTACCTGCGGAGAAACAGCTCCGCCATTCCGTAAACAGTGTAATCTACTCCTGCCGAACCGTCGAAAAAGGACATGGGCGAGCGGGAGGAGAGAGAGAAGCGTAACGAGGAGGAGATGAAGAAGGAGAGAGGACGAAGGACACGGCTGTTGCATCCTGGCGTAGGAGTGCATCAACAGGATCTCGCTGGTCCAAGTAGCTTCGGCTTGGTTCCATGGAGGGGCGGCGGAGCGGGGGAATTGCGATGGTGGGGGGATCGGCGATCGACTGGGTGGTGGGGGAACGGCACGAAGAGGAGCCGAGTGGAACAGCTCCCTCTGGCGAAGACCTCGTGTCAGTCGAGCCGTGTGCCGCGTCGCGGTAGTGTTGTGTCGTGGGGCCGCGATTCGCGTGTCGCGTCAACCACCAGCGACGCTTTGTTTCCTGTGATTAGGAGCGATGTGAGTTCAGTGAAGTCGAGTCCAGCGTGATCGTCGTTTCAATCGAATAAATCAGTGCGCAGCGAGGAGAGAGACCAGGCGGAACAGCCCGTAAAACTGCCGCACGCGAAAGTCGTTCCGTCGCCGTGTTCCGAGCGGACCGCGTGCTCCCTGCCGTGTGCTCGGTCCTCTGTTCTTTTCGGCAGGTTTCTTCAAGGTTAGTCCCGTGTTCGGTTGCCGGCACGAACGATCAGGGCCGCTTTCTGCCGGTTTTTTCCCCGCCGAGCGGTCCTCGACCGGAAAGAAAAATCTCGTTTGAACAGCGACTCTGACGTTCCTGGTTACGATCGCGTGTGTCTCAGATTCTACGTATATACCGGTGAGAGTTAGTGGTTTATTTTCAACGCGGTGTTTCTCGTTTGTTTTAGTGAAAATCACAGAGATCGCGCTCACGCGAATGGATAAATAGTGTCGGAGCGGGCTGTGCGGCGACAGGAATCCTCAAGGTCGCGGGACAACGAGCCGGGAGAGACCATAATCAGTCGGGATCGTAATAGCAACACCGGCCAGCGGAGAGAGACAGTGGTGGACTTCCAACGACCAACTTCGAATAAGCGAAACTAGAGAAAATAGAAAGAAACACGTTTGGAACCCTGTGCTTCTAGCGTGCGAAGAAGAGAGAGAGAGAGATGGATGCATAGAGAAAGAGCAAAGTTGTTTACTCGCGGACCGATTAAACCAGACCGAAACGAATCGCGCGAAGTCAGTGTCCCTTTGTCTGGTGGACCCGGTGGCCGTTGACCCTGGTGCGAGAGGCCGCTGAATGTTTCTGCAGCGCGTAAAAAGCAAGGACAACCGAAGTGACGGAGGACGACACGGTCCATACATAAAAAATTAATTTCTCGTCGCCGCGGTCACGCCGGCGTTACGTTCTCTCTCCGTGCGGCTGATAAAACTTTCAGTTGTAATTTGCAGGTCGCCCGGTGTGGCAATTCCCCTAACCTCCCCCGCGTCTCTCCCCGACCACGCCAGGAAGCACCGACGCTGGCTTCTCCCGTGTGCTCGGAACGGGACACGTGTACCAGCGCCGGTTTCGATTTTCGGTTTGAAATGATTGGTCTCTCCGCTGGAGCGGTCGCGGTTCGTGAAAACGGCGCCGGCGATTAACCGCGTTCCGTCCTTTAACTCGCACTTCTACTTCCAGAGAGAAAAACAGAGCAAGAGACACGTACCAGCTTCTCTCTCTGTCCCGTGCACATGTTCGCGCACGTATACAATCGGAGCGGAGCGTTCGAGCGAATCAGCCCGGTGGCTTTGTAGAAGCGTTCGAGAGGAGATCGTATCGATACATTGGACCAGTTGGACGGTCCGCGCCTCGTAATGAGCTAGAGCAGCGTACGTCGGGGGATCGAACGTGACCGGTGCAGTAGCCCCCGCATCCTCTATCCGGTATCCTCGAAGGAGCCGTTAATCGAGGTGCCGCCCATTACACGAAAAACCAATCGGCCCTGGGATCGTCTCTCGCCCTCGGAGGGAATCGGTCCACCCGATTGAATCGCGAATATTATACGTGATTTCTTCGTCGCCGTCGCCGTCGCCGTTTTCCCCGACGAGAACCGGGAACGTGGTCTCGGTACTGGGATCTTCTCTCCTCTCCCTCCGCCTCCTCTCTCTCGCGTTCTGTCTCTTATTCTCGCGTTCGATCGAAGATGTCGCGGTGTGCAGGAACGACGGCAGTAGCACCACCAGCAGCAGCATCATCATCCGGAGAAAGCGTCGCGTAAGGGTTGTGAACCGGCGACAGAGAGGGAGGTGAGGGAGAGAGAGAGAGAAACGCGCACAGCACGAGGGTGCTCGGAGGAAAAGGAGGCAGGCTTCGCTTAGGCGAACTTTGAGGAAGAGAGGAGAGGGACTCGAACACCGTTTTCGCGGTCGTCAAACCGGACAGAGAAGATGACGATGGCCAGCAACATCGTGGTGGAGTGGCTGAGGTCCCTCCACCTCGGTCAATACTCCGAGTCGTTCATCGACAACGGTTACGACGACCTTGAGATCTGCAAGCAGATCGGCGATCCCGATCTGGACGCGATCGGGGTCTTCAACCAGTCCCATCGCGCCCGGCTGCTGCAGTCGGTGAAGACCCTCCGGGAGGAGGGCGCCGCGAGCGTTTATTTCACGCTGGAGGAGAGCAACGACTGCCTCTGCGACAATGTCAGCTCCAAGTCCTCGAGAACGTCCTCCGAGAGACCACCCAGTGATAAAGAGGCGCAGAGAGCCTCGCCGACCGCCAGTTCTTCCAGCGGCGGTCAGGAATTAACCAAGTTCGCGGACGAGTACGAAGAGGGGAAGGCGGAGCTCGTCAGAATCCCGGGGATGCAGCTCAGGATGCTGCTGCAGGAGAAGCTCAGACACGACGGCATCAGGCTCGCCTGTCAACCGTACACAACACCGGTGAGCAACAGACCCGTCATTGTTTATTCGTAATTTCAGAGCCGCGCGCCGAGTTCTCTCGTTCGTACCTGCCGCTACGCTTCCCAGGGACCGGTCATTCGTCTTCCTAAGTAAGACACTCGCGAAAGAATCCGAAGGGAGGGAAGTTGCGCCGCGAGGACATTTCCGGATGTTCATTAGCCCACGAAATGTTTTCTTCGTTTTTCATCCTACCCTTCTCGGAGCACCACCGCTCCACGTAGCTGGGCACAGGCGCCTCCGGTCTTTGAGATTCACCTTCGCTCGCACGAGATCGTCGCAATTTCGATGTTCTCGCAAACGCGTCATTCTACCGAATTAAGGTCGCTGCCCATTCGACAGCGCAGTGCCCGAACTGCTTCTCGCCAACGTGCGAGCATTATTTACACGTATTTCGACGCTTTCGCCGAGACCTTCCCGTCGAACTTTCCGACGATGGTCCTGGCTTGGCCGGATGCGATACGAACCGCGCAAAAGTCGTGAACAATTTTTTTTTTAAATTTATTAAGCATTGAAAGCCTTCTGGGTTTATTATGCTTTATAGGAATAGTATATTTTTAGATGAATACAGGAGTAATACGATAGGAATTCTATGATAATTAAATGAATAATTATTATAGTAAATTATATAAAATTATTATTATATAAAAAATGAATTTTTCTATTCTCCATGATTTTTTAAATTTCATGGGTAGGAAATTGATATAATAATTCATACAGTACTTAAATATTTAGTAACTGATTAGATACCAACATATTTAATAGTGTAAACAATATTTTGATAATGGTACAGTAATTTTTGTGGTGCCTCAGAGTCACCACTCGAGTGCTATGATAACTAAATGAATAATTATTATAGTAAATTATATAAAATTATTATATATAAAAAATGAATTTTTCTATTCTCCATGATTTTTTAAATTTCATGGGTAGTAAATTGATATAATAATTCATACGGTACTTAAGTATTTAGTAACTGATTAGATATCAACATATTTAATAGTGTAAACAATATTTTGATAATGGTACAGCAATTTTTGTGGTGCCTCAGAGTCACCACTCGAGTGCTAAGGGTTAATATTGGAATTAGAATTTCACGTTCACCCTTTGTACTCCAGTGTGACTCGAGTTTTATTTTTTAGTTGAAACAAATGTGACTTCCTCGAATATAAATTGCGACAAAGTTTCGGATAAGTAAACGAAATTAACAAAATCTAACCTGGAACCATTATCTGCTCGAAGAACGATATCCGACCAGAGCTTTATTTTTAATTTAATTAATAATCGTTTATTTATTTATTGATGCCGTAAACCATGATTGCTTTATATAGCATACATTACAACATATATATAGCGTACATTATGACTTATAATATTTTCAGAAAACTAATTAGATATTAACATAATATAAGGAAAAATAAGTATAAATGGTGTTGATTGTTCCTCCCTGCTTAAGCAAATCAATTTTTAAGTTCCGGAACGTGAACTGAGAACCAGAACGGGCTTTCGAACACTTAAAGCGAAATCTAATTATGGATTAATCAATCCAATAAATTAATCCAAATAATTATCATAAATTTTTTATTAAATTCTCAAATACAATTACGCAGGATTGTACGATGACAACAGCTCTATTGTGCATGCCCCTTCTTCGTTGGTAAACAGTTTCGTAAAAGGACGTCAGTCCGTTTATAATAAATAATAATAATAATAAAAAATATTTTTATCTTTAATATCGTAACCCGAAACATACGTATAAATATAAGATTCCAATCAATTCAATTTCCGACAGTAAATTTGTTAATAGAAGTACACTTAACAGCAGCACAAATCGACACTCTTCTTTCTTCCTGCTCTTGATGGTAAAAGCGAATGCGTTGACTTTGGTACGACGTCGTTCAAGTGTCGTGCTGTTAAATGGGAGACGACGTTTCTTCCCGGGTGCAGCAGTGCCCGAGAAGAAAAAACAAAAGACCGTGTCCGTATCCCGGTAATGGTTGACCCCGTGCGACTAGAATCGTGCAGAAGTCGGGCTTGCGAGTATCTGAACGGGTTACGTTTGCTGGGGTTGTGGAATGGAACGGATACTGTTCTTAATTATAGATGTTTCATGGACATGCTGCTGCTAAAAGAGAGAATTTGTTTGAATAAAGGCAGTCTGGTACATTACGAATTGAAGAAGTAATAGGTTACACACAGGACAAACGTAGTAAGGTAAAGGTACCAGTAGTTGACCATTTTGTAGAAGAACATAAAAAATCAGATTTTTATAAGCTGTACACTTTTGATGAAAGTGAACCTCGGATGCCGTACCATTTGTTGGTTAAATTTCTCTAATACATACTATTCTCTATTAACTTGCAACGTCTACTCTGTTCCTCGATAAAACTTTTTATGGAATTGATTTGTTTTATTTCTTATTTCGTTCTTTAATTGTAACTTGTGCTGGAAATTGTTGAAACTAAATGATAGTAAAATGATTCCCAATGCTGGAAATTGTTGAAACTAAATGATAGTAAAATGATTCCCAATGCTGGAAACTGTTGAAACTAAATGATAGTAAAATGATTCCCAATGCTGGAAACTGTTGAAACTAAATTATAGTAAAATGATTCCCAATGCTGGAAATTGTTGAAACTAAATGATAGTAAAATGATTCCCAACGCTGGAAACTGTTGAAACTAAACGATAGTAAAATGATTCCCAACATTATTGCTTTATAAAGATTATTTTTCGCGATCGCAAATTGTTGTTAGACAAATAGAAATTGACGTTATCGGCGCCCAGGTTCGATCATTATTGCTTTAATCCTCTTTGTAGTACAAGTGGTCAACTACTAACGAATAGGTCAATTACTAAATTTTTCATTTTCATGAGTGGTCGACTTCTGAAGCAATTGCTGAATTTCTAAATATGTTTCTTAAATTTGTACAAGTAAACTTTTTTAATAAGCGGCATTGGTACATAATTTAGAAGACTTCAAGAGTCTCTTCAGACATCGACTCTCGTTATTTGATGATAGAGTAAATGGTTACTATTGTTCGCGTGGAGAACTTCTCTTAACTGGTCAACTACCTTTACCTTACGTGATGTTAGTTGGTCTAATGTAAGAAATCTTGATTACTGTAATCTTTGGCAAGTTACAGATATAATGCACCGTTAGTTTATAAACGTTTCCTATCGGTTGAAGATCTTTATCGGTTGCGAAGCACCTTCGATGGAGAAAACTTGATTCTTCGTTTCTTATTAATATTTAGTTACAACGTACAAATAGATGGAGAAATTTGAGACGCTTGAATATTAATAGGTTTTACACGTAGCAGTTGTATACTCGTGTAAAATGATGGTACAACCTTAGTAGCACAAAAATATTGGGTAAATGTTTTTTTCAAATATTGAAAAAATATTTTTTAAGCCACACTTTTTCACATGAGAAAAATATTAGATCTGAATATTGTATACATATCCAAGAAATGTAAATTGAATATTTAGAAAATATAAGCTAAATATTCAGAATATGAATTACATATTTAAAAAACATAAAGTAAATATTTAAAAAACGTGAAACTCATATTTAGATAACGTTCAATTAAATCTTTAAATTTAAGAAAAAGTTATAACAAAAATTAGATACTATAATATAATAACACTACTTTCTGTGCACTGCTCGAGGGAATATATGTATATAGTCTTCGAAAGGGGTTTATTGAAAATACAGAATTTTTTTATGCAGTTGGAAAGATTAATGGTTCGGGGAATGCTACATTCGTAGGCTCATAGATTTTTTTTTGTGCAACTGTGCATGTGCAATTAACAATTGCATCATTTCTTTAAGTAGAAATGCATATTTTTTGTTGTACTAATCGATTTCACTGTTTATTCTGTGTAAACAATGATTACCATAGCAAAAAATTATTAAATTATCTTGTTTCCAAGATACTTTAAAATTTCTATTTCTAATATTACATAAAGATTTATTTTATGAGAAAAAATATTTTTTTCATGGTATGAAATAGAAATATTATTTGTATATTAGGAAAAACTATTCTATTTTTCATATTAAATAGAGATTCGTTTTATAATGAGAAGAAATATTTTTTTCATAATATGAAATAAATATTATATGTATATTAGGAAAGAATATTCTATTTCTAACATGAAATATAGATTCATTTAATATTTAGAAAAAGATATTTTTCTCGTAACATGGAATAGATATTTCCTCCATATTTATAAAATAATATTCGTTACTTAATATAAAATAAATATTGTATGAATATTTGAATATTAAAAAAAGATTAAATCTCTTTTCAATATTATATGAATGTGTATACAATGTTTCGTGCTACTAGGGAAAAATTACCTGGAAAGTAAAAGTGGCTGGTTGTTGGATTAAATAGACTGGCACGAGGATATTGACACCTCAATTCCGCGTCGCGTTCGGATTGAAACGCAATAAACATGTTAAATAAATATATTACTGCTATAATGGAATATGCTAGAACGAACTAATTGGTTCTAAAACCACATTCATTATGGAATCTGTTGGTTCGAGTGTACACACACCGGATCACTGTATATTTAAAGGTAATCCGTTTCCAATCCACGGTATCGAAAAATATAACTACTCGATCCAATTTCAACGGATAATATGTTACGAAAATGAAACGAAACGGAAACCATACGTCTCTAGCCGACATCAAATTAATCGTATATTCTGAAAATTTCGATAATTTCAAACCGCACGTTCTTCACGGAAAAATAAATTACGATCACGCGTGTAAAGTAAAAATTACACCTCATATGAGGTAGATCACTATAAAAACGATGATCTAGGCGAGAAAATTCGACGTGCTGCAATTTAACGCTAGAACGTCGAGTAGACTTTCCGGAACAATTTTAAAGGAAGATCTGGGGGATTTGAAAGTCTCCCCAACGACCGCGCATTGATTAATATATTAAATCCTCCACGCAATAACACTTGTATCGATAAACTCGAAGCTGTCTCCTAAATTGAACACGCAGATCCATCGTTTGAAATATTAATTTCGAATTTCAAACAATTAATACATACGTCGCGTGTGCGCAAATAGAACCTTCGCAGTAATCCTTGGACGGATAAAGCTGTTGCGTACATCGAGCAATTTATATATTCAATTAATAAACTGTGTATGCAAATTATTTATGTAGCGCGTGCACACGCTAAATATTGAACGTACCCGACAGGACCAGTTTGTCGCCGTAGATACTGGAATCAACTTGTTGGGTAGTTAGAGTTGATATCGTTTCGGAAGAGAAGATGCAGAAAAGTTGTAAGCCTCGTGAGACACGCCCAGGGCGCGGATAATCCCGTGATTCATTGTTTCGTTATAGTAGCCACCGCTTCGGATAAGACAACACCGCGCTATCAAATTGCAATGCTCTCCTCGCGCGCGATTGAGTATCGCGGTGCAATTAAGGATGTTCTGGAGCTGTATAAAAAGGCAACAAAATTTTTGAAAATTTGACGAGATATAATTCTTACTAAATTAATGCAATTACCAAAGTTGGAGTTGGATTCACGTTTAATATTTATAGCAACTTAAAGTTTGCACATTTTAACACTTCTTATGGAGAATTCATAAAATTCTACTTCAAACCCTATTTAATCCTTGAAAAAACGCAACTAGAAACTCCAGTTTTTTTTCACTATATGGTAAAAATTATGTAATTGATTATGTTCAAAATTTATTAGGATTCACTAAACAGTTCCAGAGCAAAAAATTATAAACTGTTACAAATTTCACATGTTCATTTACAAACCTTGAAAAAACGCAAGTGGAATCTCCAGTTTTTTTCATTATATGGTAAAAATTATGTAATTGATTATGTTCAAAATTTATTAGGATTCACTAAACAGTTCCATAGCAAAAAATTATAAACTGTTACAAATTTCACATGTTCATTTACAAACCTTGAAAAAACGCAAGTGGAATCTCCAGTTTTTTTCATTATATGGTAAAAATTATGTAATTGATTATGTTCAAAATTTATTAGGATTCACTAAACAGTTCCAGAGCAAAAAATTATAAACTGTTACAAATTTCACATGTTCATTTACAAACCTTGAAAAAACGCAAGTGGAATCTCCAGTTTTCTCATTATATGGTAAAAATTATGTAATTAATTATGTTCAAAATTTATTAGGATTCACTAAACAGTTCCAGAGCAAATAATTATGAACTGTTACTAAACGTCAAATTTATCGTGTTGTCATTTCACTAGCAATAATTTTACGGAAATTTCACATGTTAATTTTCAATAATAACCATGAATATTGCTTTCTGAAGTATCTTTAATTTATCGAAACATTTATTTTCAACTTTTTATTGCGTAAGTATATATATTGAATTTCACAAATTTATTTTCTTCAAGTTCAAATCAGAGGGTACAATTATTCGCAAAAGTCACTCACAACTTTTTATAATATAAAAACAATTTGATTAAAAAATAAGTATAACATGAAATTCACTAATTAAACAAAAGCTTTTTTAATTAATCAATTTTTTAAAGCAAAATATACTCGTGAATGGCATTGCCACTACATATATTGATGGATTTCTAACTCTTTTTTAGCTCTAATTTCTATCCTAATACTTTTTTCTTTGTTTGATCTATCTAGTCTTGCTCTTTAGTCTATTTCACATTGTTCGAGTACCCACTCGGGGTACTTATCTCGAACTTTTCTTATTTCCATAATTAACCCCCTTTTTTTATTTTATAGATCTTTATGTTTTTTCCTCCTCATTCATTTGATGCCCCTGAAGAGGGGTCTAGCTCCTAAAATAAGAAATCTGAGCACGTCACGTGACTCAGAAACTTCTTCCGAGTTTATAAAAAATTATTTATCTCCTTTGCGCTCATTAAAATCCAGATTTTCACTTAAAAGGGTGATTTTCCCTATCCTAACCCGCTCTTTTTGGGGGTTCAGGGTAATCCAAACCCCTCAAAAATTTTTCAATTCGGGATCCTTGGCCCCCTCCTTTGCTTTACACTGTTCAGAAATCGATCCTTAATTTTCACTAAAAACTACCCTACACCTATCTCTTGTTCTAATTCTAAGCTTTCACTACTTACTACTACCTAATGCTAATTTTAAAACTAACTAACTGAAAAACTTTTTAGTTAAAAGTTTAAAAAAAAACTTTTAGCGATGTTCTCACTACTAAGGTTCGAACTGTTCTCGAATTTTCCTAACCTAACCCAATCCTAATCACACCACAACTCATTCTATTCGTATAATTTTTCCATTATTAGATCATTTTCTGGATGACAGTTACAATGCAAAGATTATACGAGTAGAATGAGTTGTGGTGTGGTTAGGTTAGGAAAATTCAATACAGTACTAGCAGTAGTGTTTTGGAATTTTCTCGAAAACTATGATCGAGCGACGGATACATATAACGACAAAAGTTGTTCAGAATGGTGTCCTTGACAACATATGTGAAGGTCAAGCTCGTCCAAGTTGAATACCCTCAACGATATATTTACCGAAATAATACATATATTTGTCACATAAGAAAATTCTGAAACAAATTAAATTTTATGCATTCACGCGAGTGTAATTTAACCATTAAGAAAAATTGAGAAATACCGTTGTATTATTTTGAACCAATTAAACGTGTTAGGACAGAAGGTCGATTTCTATTTGGTTCCGGTTCGTCGGAATACGTGGAGAAAATTTTGATTTCGCATAAAAATCCGCTGTCTAGTCATTAGTCTTCGGCATTCGAGTAACGAAGTGGATGACGCGTGCGTGGACTCTCGCAACAGTTTGTACAGGGAAGAACAATTGTTCTCCTCGACCTGCACGCCTCGATACACGACTTATTACGAGGCGGAGGGTGTAAACGTGTAACGTGACTGATAATGAAGAGCCGAGTAAGGCAAATGGAATTCGAATTAAGTGAAATACGAATTACAGAGACTCGTCATTGTCGCTGGTACGTTCGCCGGGAGTTGTTGCACGTGTGCGCGCGCGTGTATGTATACGCGTGTGCGCGTGGTCGTATCGTTATCACGAATGTAAAGCCTGGTCGCTTTATCGACTTCGAAACAACTGTAAGGTTCAGCTTCGTCGCTAATGATTCACACAGCCCGACAACGTCTTTCCAGTATCTGCGTGCGTTAATTAGCGAGCGGCGAGCTGAATGCAGATGGAAAGATAGACGCCTTATATTGGGAAGCCTGGGTGGTTTTATCGCGAGGATAAGTCTCGGCTGTTATTTACATTCGTGCCGCGACATTATGACCCCGCGTTTACGTCGAGGCTCTTATTTCACCGGTTTATGGTCACGGCTGCTTAGCTTATTGGGCAAGGTGGCGCTTGAACAAATCGCGGACGGCCGCGCCGTGTCTCCCCGTCGAATTTCAATGATAAAAGCCCCACGTGAAAATTACAGGGCTTCGATACCAAATTGACCTTTCTTCGTACCAATCGATAGCAACCCCAAAGAAAACCCTGCACTGCCAGTTTTAAGGCGGTACCTACACCACAAGGCAAGGTGCGCGGTAGCGATGGGCATCTACGACTAAAAATCATCGAGTAAATCGATTATAGCTGTTACTACTTTTTAGTAGAATAGTTTTACTGAACTATCGACTGAATTCTGCAGTGGTGGAGTAGGTAATTATACAGAAAAGGTCTGCCTATTTCGATTTTGATGAAATTTTAATGTGTTGTGCAGCAACATATTCTGAACAGCTTTTTCCTTTTCCAATGTAGGGGGTCGCTTTAGGAGGCATCTACGACTAAAAACTATCGAGTAAATCGATTGTAGCTGTTACTACTTTTTAGTAGAATAGTTTTACTGAACTGTCGACTGAATTCTGCAGTGGTGGAATAGGTAATTATACAGAAAAGGTCTGCCTATTTCGATTTTGATTAAATTTTAATGTGTTGTGCAGCAACATATTCTGAACAGCTTTTTCCTTTTCCAATGTAGGGGGTCGCTTTTAGTTTTCGAGATATTTGCAAAGAACTATTGCTAGTACTGAATTGAATTTTCTGCATTCGTACATGCTCTGTGGCAACGTTGCCTGCTCCGGCGCGGCGTTTGTTTACTTTTTGTTTCTAAACACGCTGTGGAGATGAGAGAAAAAACAGGGCCTCAAGTAGTGTTCCTTCTCGAGATATTGAAATCTCGGAAAATTCTTATGAGTTTCATTTATTTTATAACATATTTTCGGAAATGAATTTTTAATTAATTCAAATTGCATATTACTATATGGATAACCCAATCTGCAGCAACTTTTGGATGTTCTATATACAATAAAGCCGACGTCCACACAAAATGAAAGAAACTTTTCGGCGGCTGCAGATTTTGTTACAAGAAAAAAAAGAAGTAGATTGTCTGATACTACATTCGACGCATTATGCTTCTTGAGAAGTAATTTCAAAACGAAAGCGTAGTGTTTCATTTTATAAAAGTTTGGTTTTAAATGAATAGGGGCATCTTTTTTGTTAACAAAATATTTTTGCATGACCTTCGGATCTTTGTTTTTTTGGCATAGGGCACGTCGTGGAGTCTGAATGAAAAAACTTCGAAAAACTTGGATTTATGCGTAATCAACCGTTTAATTCAAGACAAAAAATAACAAAAAACTATTAACAAAGTTCAAAATTTTAAGATTTTTCAAAAATTAACATAAACTATTTTTTCGAAAACTGAACGTTTTTACTAACCAAAGTTAGTAAACAAAGAAAAAATCATCAAGATTCATCACTGGAGTCCCGAGATATTCAAATTTATGTGAACTAAAAAAATTATGGTTTTTTGCAATTTTCTGGAAATCAAGGCCGAAACAAAAAAAGTGGCAGGGGTAAAACTTGTTCCATTTGGGGTTCTTTATAGCTGGTTTACGTTTGTCCGTTTAAAAACGGATGACCCTGTATGTTGTAAATTTAACCAAAGAAGAATATGGAGGAATTTTTGCATTGGAAAGATGATTGCGTTGTTTGCGTATGTTCTAGTGTTATCTAACAATATCGAATGTGCACGTGGCGAAATGACCTTTGAGACAAACTAATATAAACATTGAGGTACGCAACTGTGAGCGAGAGTGTGTATCAGTAGACGTGAACACGCGAATACGTGTATCGAGGATACACGTCGAAAACCGTGATCTCTAGACACGCGCGTTCCCACACAGGTTCGCACGTATCGCGCCGTGCCGTGGTAGGGTAAAAAGGAGCAAGTGACGGCCGGACCACCGTGCTCTGAGAGAGAACAGGCATTTTTATTGCCTTTTTCTTGCCGCGCAGTCATTTGCGTGCGAGTATGCGAGTCTCCACAGTGAAAAACCGTTGCGCACAAAGTGGCTCGAAACGCATTGAAAAATATGAGATTCGACGCCGATCGCCGTTATAAACTTTAACCCTTTGGTTACCCTGGACGAGATATCTCGCGCCCTAATACTTCCCGATAAACGCTCTTGACGAGATATCTCGCATCCCCACCTAGACACTACCCTAGTAGCACAAAATTATTGGGTAAATGTTTGTTTCAAATATTGGAAAAATATTTTTTAAGCCACACTTTTTCATATGAGAAAAATATTAGATCTGAATATTGTATACATATACAAGAAATGTAAATTGAATGTTTAGAAAATATAAGCTAAATATTCAGAGAATATAAATTACATGTTTAAAAAATATAAAGTAAATACTTAAAAAACGTAAAACCCATATTTAAATAATGTTCAATTAAATCTTGAAATTTAAGAAAAAGTTATAACAAAAATTAGAAACTATAATATAATAACACTACTTTCTGTGCACTGCTCGAGGGAATATTTATCTTCGTCTTCGAAAGGGGTTCATTGAAAATACAGAATTTTTTTATGCAGTTAGAAAGATTAATGGCTCTAACAAATGCTACATTCGTAGGCCCACAGATATTTTTTTATTATATTAGTATATTAAGAAAAAATATTCTATTTCTAACATTACATAAAGATTCATTTAATATTTAGAAAAAAATATTTTTCTCGTAACATGAAATAGATATTCTCTGCATATTTAAAAAATAATATTTGTTACTTAATATTAAATAAATATTATATGAATAATTGAATATTTAAAAAAGATTGAATCTCTTTTTAATATTATATGTATGTGTATACAATATTTTGTGCTACTAGGGTATAGACAAATATATTTTATAAGTAACTATATCCTGATTTGTAAAAGGGAGAAATGAATGAAATCTGTATTAGAAAGATTTAAAAGTACAGTAAATTATCCATATAAGTCCCTAGCACGGGTCTGCCGAGGGACATTTATGCACCACAGTCACTATTCTTTGAGTGTTGCCGAGCGTAGAAAAGGACAGCCGAGCTCGAGAGGCGTCCGTCGCCGAGAAATGTAAACATAGCTAATCCGAATCGCCAACTTCCTTATTTTTCATCATTTTTGTATGAGACTTCGATTACCATATTTGTGGCACTTTTCTAATGCAAAATGATAACCAACATGATATAATTCCGATGATATTTAGGTGTGTAATAGACAGTCAAAGTTTCCGGCGCAAGGAAGGACAGTTAATACGCTATCCTACGCGCCCGAAACTTTAACTGTCTATTACACAAGCAAATATCATCGGAATTATATCATATGTGGTATCATTGTTCTTAGAAAAATGTCACAAATATGGTAATCACTGTCTCATAAAAAATAATGAAAAATAAGGAAGTTGGAAATTTGATCGAGCGACGGATTCATATAATGACAAAAGTTGTTCAGAATGTTGTCCTTGACAACATATGTAAAGGTCAAGGTCGTCCGAGTTGAATCCCCTCATCGATATATTTACCCTTAAATCTTAGAGAGAACGGGTTACACGTTCGTCGCCCAGTGTGATTCGGTTGTTTCTCGCGGGACCCAAATCCTGAATATTAATATAAATATAAATCCTAGATATAAATTAATAAAAAGTATAACATAATGTGTACAGTTTTAATATTTTTATTGTATATTTTATCGTGTATTGTGCATGTATATTTATGTTTCTATGCTTATTCCATTAAATTCCTTTCAAAAATCCAACTGAAAATCCAATTAAACTTGGACGAGAAGAGCGTCACCACATATTTGGGTGAATTTCACTTATAAAAATGACAAGATTGATTTTATGGTAAATGTAGCTGAGGGGACCCAACTCCGATTTTGATGAAATTTTAATATGTTATACAGCAACACATTCCGAACAACTTTTTCCTTTTCCAATATAGGGGGTCGCTTTTAGTTTTCGAGATATTTGCAAAAAACTATTGCTAATACTGTATTGAATTTTCGGTGTTCTTGCACGGCGCGTCGTCTGTTTACTTTTGTTTTGCAAACACGTTGTAGGGATGCGAGAAAAAACAGGGTATCACTTTATATAGGGTGACACATGTATAGGAGATGCTTTCAATTTGGAAAGACTTTTGGATTTTGATATTTTATATTAGGAGTTTAGGAACCTAACCATACTAAATAAATACAAAGCTTCATATCACCACGGTTTAGTGAATTATTTCTTCCGTTCGACTTGACAAAAAATTCCGAAAAAATTTGCAGACGTTCTACTCACTAGTACACGCGACTGCGAATTTTTCCGAACTCTTCGCTCGAAAATCGGTGTTTGGAAAACTCCGGAAACTAAAAATTGAGCGGCGTTATCCAATGACCAGGTTCACACGTTTATGGTTTATTTATTAATTTTTCCATCGACGACATATTTTGTTCTTTCGATTGTAGATTGGTTAGAGGATTGTCCCGGGAAAATTGTAAATTACACGGGAATTGCGATTGGCGACCGGCCGGCGGGAATTTACGGTCGCGTTTGATACATTTCCGCGGTGGCCAACCGGGCCCTATTAGTTTCTAAATTTTCATTCGATCGCGTCGCAACGCATTAAACGCCGTCGCCCCGTCGAAGATTAATATCGAATTTATGAATGCCACGCGAAGAATTTGAAAATTTTACGGGGCTCGCTTTTACGAGCCGCGGCCATGAAAAACAGTGTTTAACGCTAGGCTATTAATGAAATTGCGAACTCGTATAATTCACCGGGCTTACGGTGCTGCGGCTGATCGATAAACCGGCTGGCAAAAGAGAAAATTAAAATGCGGGGAAGTCTAGGAATTAGCGGGTTAAGGGTGATTATCTGCAGAGCGTTCGCGGTCCTCCCGCGCTGGATAGAGCTTTTTTTGTAAGTAATAGCTGCATGGGAAAAAAATCCCCGTTCTCCCACGGTCTCGTTACTTTTTATGAAGAATGTTAGCCTGGTTAAATTAATTCTCGCGGTTTATATTACATCTCGAAGTATTCAAGCGTTTCGGGTTCCGTTTAAACGTCACCGAATTTATCCTGAAAGCGGGCCGAGAGCGAATTTCCGCGACGCGCGGCTTTCAATCCCGCAACACGCTGCTGTTTAATTGCTGCCGGACCGTTGTTGGAAAGTCGGGTTATTTTTTTTTTGTTTCGGAAATCAGGATGTATAGACGGACATCCCCAAAGTAACTATGCGCGCACAATTTCTCGCGGCAATGTTCCGACAGCTCCAAACGGGCGATTACTTTTCAAGATTGAATTTCTGCCGGAAGTGATAACTAGACTGCGGATTTTATTAATTTATGATAAAAATGGGTCGGTTTAGTTTCTAACAGTAAACAAAGGGTCTAGCAGACTAAGAATAGTGAATCGACCCCCTCCTGGATTTTTATTGAAATTGTGTGGAAAACATTGGTTTTAGGTTGAAAGATTATACGAGGGTAAATACCCTTAACTACATCATTTTTTTTCTCGGTTGTTAATTAAGATATTCAGATTAAAAAAATACGAAAATACTCGTACTTACGTCCTTCATATCATATATTTTTTTCACAATTGTGATCATATTATTAAGGGTAGAAAAAAATTATGAAATTTTTTAGGGGTGGAAATTGCATACAACCCTCCGAGTGACCACTTTCAAAAAATTCAACAACAATTTTCTGTTATCTGTCTCATACATACAAAAGTTTCAAGATGGTCGGAGGGGGAACATAGTTAGATATTGAAAAATATGAAATTATATAAATAATTTATATATATAAATATTTATATAAATTATACCTAAATATCATCGGAATTATATCATCTTTGGTATCATTTTGCATTAGAAAAGTGCCACAAATATGGTAATCGAAGTCTCATACAAAAATGATGAAAAATAAGGAAGTTGGCGATTTGGATTAGCTATGTTTACATTTCTCGGTGAGACCGCCTAATCCAAATTTTCGAGAAAATTCCAAAAAACTACTGCTAGTACTGTATTGAATTTTCCTAACCTAACCCAATCCTAACCACACCACAACTAATTCTATTCGCATAATTTTTCAATTATCAGATCATATTCTGGATGACAGTCATAATGCAAAAATTATGCGAATAGAATGAGTTGTGGTTAGGTTTGCAAAGAATTTCCCTAACCATACCACAACTCATTCTATTCGCATAATTTTTCCACCATCAGATCATATTCTGGATGACAGTCACAATGCAAAAATTATGCGAATAGAATGAGTTGTGGTTAGGTTTGCAGAGAATTTTCCTAACCTAACCCAATTCTAACCACACCACAACTCATTCTATTCGCATAATTTTTCCACTATTGGATCATATTCTGGATGAAAGTCACAATGCAAAAATTATGCGAATAGAATGAGTTGTGGTTAGGTTTGCAGAGAATTTTCCTAACCTAACCCAATCCTAACCACACCACAACTAATTCTATTCGCATAATTTTTCCATTATTAGATCATATTCTGGATGACAGTCACAATGCAAAAATTATGCGAATAGAATGAGTTGTGGTTAGGTTTGCAGAGAATTTTCCTGACCTAACCCAATCCTAACCACACCGCAACTCATTCTATTCGCATAATTTTTCCACCATCAGATCATATTCTGGAAGACAGTCACAATGCAAAAATTATGCGAATAGAATGAGTTGTGGTGTGGTTAGGTTAGGAAAATTCAATACAGTACTAACCCAATCCTAACCACACCACAACTCATTCTATTCGCATAATTTTTCCACTATTAGATCATATTCTGGATGAGAATTACAATGCAAAAATTATGCGAATAGAATGAGTTGTGGCGTGGTTAGGTTAGGAAAATTCAATACAGTACTAGCAGTAGTTTTTTTTAATTTTCTCGAAAACTATGATCGAGCGACGGATACATATAATGACAAAAGTTGTTCAGAATGTTGTCCTTGACAACATATGTGAAGGTCAAGGTCGTCCGAGTTGAATCCCCTCAACGATATATTTACCAAATCGAGAACCGTTCCCTCGAGGATAATATGGGTTACAACGGGTTACAGTAACCTTCCTTGGTTAACCGGGTTCGGGTTAGGGTTAGCCGTTGGATTAGAATCGCTGAATTGTCAATACACGTGAAACGCGCGCGCGTGGAAGATGTCAGAGCCCGCGAACGCGAATCGAACTCCGTCAAAACGATTCTTACCACCTCCGGACTCTCTGGGATGCATACTTTCGTATTTATTGGTTCAATCCGGAAGGTCCGATTTGTACGGCGCCTCTCGGCCACGTATCTGGCCAATCAACATTCCAGGCATAGGGACCACGTAGCCAATTACGGTATCCGCGATACAATCAGCACCACCATGCGCCTATTTATTTGTTCAGCTGCTCGTTTATGGCGCAAAGAGTAAACACGTGGCGAATATTACATCGGGGAACCGGGGCAACATTTTCCGCAAAAAAAAAACAACTTGTTTCGCGGAACGGATCACAGTTATCCAAGCAAACTGGGAACGTCCCCGCGGGTTTTTAAACGGCACCGGGATATCTTACGGCGAATAAATAAAAGCGAAGACGGTTTCACGAGCGCATTATTAAAAAGTTACAAGATAAATACGAACGCCGGCTATGCTCGCTAATTAAGGTCATCCGAAGAGTTCGCCCTACGGACTTCCCTTAATGCATTCGAATGAAAGAGATCAAGGAGGAATTCCCAACGTAATAGATTCGGTTTTTTAACGTTGCTAACCTGATCCTCGTCTTTTCACGCGGATACATTTCGCGGAGGGAACTTCGAACCCCTTTAGGCTCGGCTGAAACACGTTCCTCAGAAATTGTTAGAGCCTAGGCTAATTTCAAGAAGAGTAACGTACATTAGATAGAAATTACGAGCCTGTATTTGTTTACGCGATTTAATTAATTTTAAAAGCAAAAGCATCTTTGTTAAGGGGGTACGGTACCCATGGATTCTAGGATATTTATCAGTGTTACCAACCTCCATGCTGAAAAACAGTTTGCAATAATAGCCGTTAAAGTATAGCGATCGTATGAAGCTTAAAGCAAAATTGAAACGTTTTCGGCGCATTGGTTCGATCAAAAATTACTATTTACACAATTTGCAAAATAGGCACAATACTTTGTCTCGACGTTTCGATCTCAATTTAGATCATTATCAAGAGAATACTAACAAAATATATATTGTGTCTGTAATGGAAATTAACAAAAATATTAATCATTGCATTTAAGCCAGAACAAAAAATAAACTAAAATAATTTCATACTCACTTGCGTAGTGTAAAGAAAATTGAATACCATTGCGGTGAATTAGAACACTTTATAAGAAAACATTGGAAATTAAATGAAGAACATTTAAAGAAAACATGCTCTTATAATGTTTTCTTTAAATGTTCTTCATTTAATTTCCAATGTTTTCTTATAAAGTGTTCTAATTCACCGCAATGGTATTCAATTTTCTTTACACTACGCAAGTGAGTATGAAATTATTTTAGTTTATTTTTTGTTCTGGCTTAAATGCAATGATTAATATTTTTGTTAATTTCCATTACAGACACAATATATATTTTGTTAGTATTCTCTTGATAATGATCTAAATTGAGATCGAAACGTCGAGACAAAGTATTGTGCCTATTTTGCAAATTGTGTAAATAGTAATTTTTGATCGAACCAATGCGCCGAAAACGTTTCAATTTTGCTTGCAGTTTGCAATAGTGATGAACATACATTTGTATCAATCTAACGCTAATTAAACTAAGTTCGCTATCATTACAAGTTTTCGAAGTGAAACTTCTTTGCTGAGGGTAACAATTTTCTGATGTAACGGAAGTCGATGCGACGGAAGTCGAATGTCGAGTGGCGCGAAAATTTAAACTGAGAATTAACGGAGAAAAATAATTCCTTACCCCGACGGGATTCGAACCCCGGTCTACCGATTGGTAGTCCAACTCCTTAACCGCTTGGACAACCAATGATCTTATAATGACAGCGAAGATTTATACCTAAATATACAGGGTGTTCAGGCTATTACTAGCCAGCATTTTTTGTGTAAATAGTAAATATTAGAAAAAAATGATGGAGGAAAAAGTATTACTGTTTTTTATGTGCAACACAATGACATATGCATTTTTGTTTTATTTACATTATTTTGATAGAACTGAAGGTGACCTTCAATTTTTTAAATGGAATGAGGTATTTTTTAATACGTCAATCGATGCAGCTGGACATTCGTAATAAAAAAGTACTAACCTATGTATGTCGAAAAGTTAATCGTTCAGAAGATATTTCAATACGAAAAACATAAAATACCATTACTGTCGTACTACACTAGTAAGTAAACGCTAACGTCTTAGTACGGCAGTAATGATATTTTTATATTTTTTACATTGAAATATCTACTGAACGACTAACTTTTCGACATACATAGGTTAGTACTTTTTTATTACGAATGTCCAGCTGCATCGATTGACGTATTAAAAAATACCTCATTCCATTTAAAAAATTGAAGGTCACCTTCGGTTCTATCAAAATAATGTAAAAAAAACAAAAATGCATATGTCATTGTGTTGCACATAAAAAACAGTAATACTTTTTCCTCTATCATTTTTTTCTAATATGTATTTACCACTTACACAAAAAATGCTGGCTAGTAATAGCCTGAACACCCTGTATACAGGGTGTCCCACTGTATCGAGAACGGCAGGATATCTCGGAAGACGGTGTCGTTATCAAAAAAATGTTCCTACAAAAGTTGTTTGGTATGACGGGCTAAGTTACGTGGTATTAATTGTTTTTTTTGTGGGTGGAGTGGTGGAGGACATTTCAAGGTCAACTTGATTTTTTTAAATGGAATAGTATATTTTTTTCTTTAGAAAATAATAGCGGGTAGTGAGACGAATCCAAAGATGTGCTACGTGATATTATTCTGATTTTTAAAAAGAATGCAGCCTAGCACAAGTCAGCACAACTTTTAATTTCCCCTTTACTCTATCATTTTTAGTCTTTCTGATCATCCGAACATAGTAATATTGCATATCTGAGTTGTGCTAGCCTAGCACAACTCAGATATACGATTATATGCTGTTTGGATAACTGTTTCTTACTTTAACGTTAATTACATGTCGAAATCGATTTTTCTATAACTTCTTTATTTATAATTTTTTTAAATAATACTTTAGCACAATCTTAGCACAACCTAGCACAACTTAGCAAAATTGAGAAAATTGAAAAAAAATGAAAAGTGGGGGGCTACTCAAAAAATCGATTTTTTCAATTTTCCATCTTATTTTTTATATTACAGTTATAATATTCGAGCACAATATAGCACAAACATAGCACAATTCAGCACAACTGTTGAAATTGTTTAATTCCACAAGTGGGGGGCTAACTTCTAGCAGGCTAAATTGTATTTGTGAGTACCGTTCAGTTCTAGGAATCGAAGCAAGCCAAATGTTTGTTGTATGGTATAGCCGATTCGAGGAATCGGTAGCGGGCTTATGTTTATGTTTTGGGTTCGAGGCGTCCGAGACAAGTTCAGTTAGCGGTTAGCCCACGCGGCGAACAGTACAAATAATAAAGTGTGAATATCCTCTTTCCTCGAGTGATTCAAAATTCGTATTTCCCTCACAATCCCGTTATTAGTGGTTCTATTTAAACAATTTCGTAATTTCAATAAGTGTTGATCGCGGGTCACAAAATGATTTTAATTCAAATTTTTAATAATCCCCAGTTGCAAGGTTAGAAGAGAAACAATTTGACGTTTGACGAGAAGTGAAATCCGAAGTTCCGTTAACGATTCATGTCAGAATGAAAATGAGGGTAAAAGAAGCGTGCTCGTTATTTGCGGCCGAACGTTCGGAGGCGTTTATTCCGGGATCTGTCGAATTTGTATCGCTCACGCGAGAGCGAGCTGGGGTACACGAAGTGGGGTGTTTGAGTAACGAAAAAGAGAATCGGAGCGCGCGGGCCAACGCGGATTTTTAACGTGCGTTCTCCACCCATGCAGCGAGGGAGAGAAAACAGCCAGAGGCAGCCGCCAACGTTGTTTAGTTATAATTTTTGGCGAAGCTTGTCCGTCAGGCTTGAAAAACACCGCGCGGAGTGAAAATAGTTTCGGGGCAGCAGCGCTCTAAATGCTCACTTGAACGCTCGCTATATGCATCCTGGCTTTCGTTCTCTTTCGATAAAAGAGCCGTTCTCTACCTCCCACGTGGCTGTCTTGCGGCTCCGATTCTTCGTGACAATTTATAGCCGCACGCATACGCTCCGACCCTGAAACGTTCCGTACCGAACATCATGACCGGACTGTGGAGAGTCATACAAATTCATAAGTTCACGCATTCGTTTATTTCGAAGGGAATCGACCCAGCCCTCTTTCGTGCATTCACGTTTCAGCTTTGTTCGAATTCTCGAATGCGTCCCGGAAGTTTGGAAATTCCGTGTCCGCATTTTCTGAACGATATTCGTTACAAATAATCGAATTTTATCGATCGTAAATTATTTTTAAATAATTTTCTCTGTCTCTGTCTCGTTTGCTATTATTATTTTAATAGAACAGGAAAAAGACATTGCTACGTTCGTTTAGTGATCGATCGAACCGTGCGCCGATAACGTTAAAGTTTAAAATTATGGCTGTTCTTCCGTTTATGGCAAAAATCAGAATTCGATGAAATTTTGAAAATAGGTTCGTTTTTTACTAAACTGACGATTGCCAGAAGGATTTTTGGCGAGTCGAAAAAAATTTTGGCGAAACTTCCGTTTATAGCAACAATCAGAATTCGATGAAATTTTGAAAATAGATTCTTTTTTTTACTGAAATGACGATTGCCAGAAGGATTTTTGGCGAGTCGAAAAAAATTTTGGCGAAACTTCCGTTTATAGCAAAAATCAGAATTCGATGAAATTTTGAAAATAGGTTCTTTTTTTACTGAAATGACGATTGTCAGAAGGATTTTTGGCGCGTCGAAAAAAATTTGGTTTATCATTTCAATGTCGCGCTCTACCTTACCGACTTACCGAATTTATATTTTATGTAGAATATCTTCAATTAGTTGTAAAAAGGAATCATCACCAGCCTAGTTCACCTCACAGCGCTATAAAAATTCACACATATACAGGGTGTCCCAAAACTACCCTAGGAGCCGAAAATCCCAAGTTCTTTGGGTCATTTGAAGCGACATTTTCCTTTGCAAAAATGCCGCCCAATTTAAATCAAACGTGACATGTTTCGTATATCGAGAAAAAGTCGAATCGCTACGCGAAGACGTCCTTTTATATTCTACTTTCTCAAATGTTTATAAATTTTCCAGAACAAATATCGATTTAACAAGATGCGTCTCAATCGCAGTATCACGGCATTCACTCACACATACACGATCCTCACATTCATACAACAAGTAACATTATACAAATCATGATGGTTGCAACGAGCTACCATCTTCAAACGTTTGTAGCTCATTGCAACGTCGACCGATTTTGAAGAAATTTTCAGGATATGTTTAATTGACACAGATCTACAAAACGCATTTTAAAAATTTTCAATACTGGCCCACATAAAAAAGTTGTGAAATGCAACTTTTAGTATTCTTTCAACAATTCCGATCAATTGCAATTTTTGAAAAAATTTCTTTTCACATCCTTTAGTAAACTAATTGCTCTAGCTTCCCAAAAAAGTTCAAATCGTATAGTACAATATTAAAAAAGTTATCGTCTTCTTTAGAGCGGCTTAAACTTTTGTCCGCTACTGTATATGACGCATGCGCACAGCACGAACATAAAGTACAAAGTCGGTAAGTCAGTAGTCGGTAAGGTAGAGCGCGACATTGAAATGATAAAAAAAATTTGTTTCGACGCGCGAAAAATCCTTCTGGCAATCGTCATTTTAGTAAAAAAAGAACCTATTTTCAAAATTTCATCGAATTCTGAGGTGTACCATAAACAGAAGTTTCGCCAAAATTTTTTTCGATGCGCCAAAAACCCTTCTGGCAATCGTTATTTCAGTAAAAAAAGAACCTATTTTCAAAATTTCATCGAATTCTGATTTTTGCTATAAACGGAAGTTTCGCTAAAATTATTTAGATATTATTTACGTCTTTGTTCGTTTTGTTGACACATTTTTAACAACAATTCTAACGTAGAATCATCCCCTTTTCAGTTGAGTGGCGTTTGAATTCTAGTTTAGCAATAAAGCGGTAGACGCGCGTCGTACGCCGATAAAATAACAAAAAGGGAGGAATGTAAAGTTTTACTGTTCCTTCTGTCGGATTTTAAGCTGGAAAAGGTTTCCAAGCGAAAGTAAGGGTAAACGGATAGGGTAAGGGTTAGGGCGAGCCCGTTACCGTGTGCGTGTATCAGAATACGCTGATGTAGGGTTCGTGTGATACGAAGCTCAGGTAACATAGGCTTTAGCGAACACTGGTTGGAAATACATGTAAGGGATTGGTAAATTGTAGTTTCAATATCCATCGTTTTCTATGGATGTACACCGTTTATTTGCTTGTCGGTGGAACGCCATTCTTTATTTAAATTTTTCAACGAATTGTATCCATCCAGTCTGAAAAAACCTTGGTCTCTCTTTCAACGTTGAAATTTTTGCGGGATGTGTAAAGTGTCCGAAGACTGTACGTATATCTTTTGATTGAAAACATGTTTTGACTATCGGGAAACAGTAACTTCGAACCGATTAAAAAGGAAAGTTAAACTATTTCGGAACAGCCGGCAATAACAAATAAACTTCAATTGGTTTTTTCTGAAGTTTCGTTACCATTTTTGTACAAATACGCGAAATGAATGCATTTTTATTACGTACACGGGCTTTCTCTCTTACGTATTTTGTTGGATCCGCAAACTCCATTTGCGCGGTTTTCATCCGTGTAAAAAGAACCGTGCGAAACGAAAACTCCGTGAAAATCGAGGAACGTGCTTGTTGGATTGTCTAATCACTTCTGGCCCGAACGAATGATCTGCCAGATTCCAATATCGTCTCAATTTCCGTCCAAGATCGGCAATCTATTTATAACAATCTTTATAAGTCAACATTTATTTGAAAAATGTATTCTAATGAATTACGAATACATTTGACAGTTTAATATGCTAAGAATGACAGTTTAAATAATGCTAATAAGCTGTAGATAACCAGATAAAAATTGTATTACGTATTTCGTTATTTTGAAAGTGCAGAGAGATATCGTTTATTATTTTGTGTATAGCATGCACTGTAGAGTGCTTATGCCTGAAACCGAATTGGCTATTGGGGATGATTTTGTTACGTGTGGTATGTTCTATGATGGCATTACGTATTAGGAGTAGGCAATATTTTTGCTGTTTTCCAGCTCTGAGGGAAGTAGCTATGATTTAAACAGTTATTAAAAAGGATTGTGCATGCAGCTATAACTATTGGGGGTAAGTGTTTAGAGGATAACTAGGGATTATTGAATTGGATCCTCAAATAAATTTATAAGACTGAAATTAACTATTTAATTTTATTTATAACTTATAACATTAAAATAAATTATTTAAAAGTAACAATTTTAAACCTTAACACTTCGACCCTTCTCCAATGAATTCAATTTATCGATTAAACACTTTTTCAAACATTTGTTTTAAAACAAAATAATTCAAAAAGCAACTTCACTTAATATTACATGGATTTAGGGCTGTGTTACTATCTGTGAATACTAATAAAATAATAAAATAATGCTAATAAACTGTAGATAACCAGATAAAAATTGCATTACCTTTGCAACGATATTAGGCTAGCGTGGAAGTAACACATTCATTCATTCATACAGATAAATTTCTTTCCTATATACAGTAACCACTTGATTTTTGTCCCAGATTCGACGACTCGATTCTTGTCGAGGCCTACTCACTCCACTGCCTGTCAACGCTGTCCCGCGCCGCAGGGCGGCGACTATTGTTCTCGGCCCGGGTACAGTAATTTCTCAATCGTAGTCCCAACACCCGTGTTATGAACGGACTACGATCAAGTAGGGTGGCTATTTTTTGATTTATGACTGCGTCTACCCTACCGCGCTGAGACTTCAAACGACAAGCCGAACGTAGAGAAGGACAGAATGAAATAGGATCGCGTGGCCGAAGCGTGTCCCCGTCGCCGGCACAGTTTAAAGGCCCGTGCGTCATCACAATAAAACACCAAGACCTTAGCTTCTTTATTTTCGATGATACCATTATGGAACTTTCACCGACATATTCGTGGCATTTCTCTGATTAAAATCATACCAAACACGATATAATTTGGCCAATATTTAGTTTTTATTTTTTTTCACTCGCTGTCTTCTTCCATTCCCTACAGTTACTCCACTAAATATTGGCCAAATTATATCGTGTTTAGTATGATTTTAATCAGAGAAATGCCAGGAATAAGCCAGTAAAATCTCATAAAAAAATAATGAAAATTAAGTAGTTTGAAAATTCGATTCACTCGAGTCAATGTAGTGGTGTTCACACCGATATACCCGAGCCGACATCAAACATCGCCGTCCTGCTGCCCGGCGCAGCGTTGACAGGCGGTGGAATGGGTAGGCACTGGACTACGATTGCAGAGGCGACCGAGGACTACGATTCAGAAATTACTGTATTAAAGTTGAAAAATTTAATTTTGGCCACGAAAACGGTGTCTCCAGACCACTGTGCGTCGCCGATACCGTTGCTCTATTGTAGTCTCGCTCGGCGCGATCGGAGCGGTAGACCCAGCTACATCGCGATTCTTGTCCGCTCCACGAACAGCCCCTGGGACAAGAATCAAGCAATTACTGTAACATGTAAGAAAAATAAGTTTATTTTCGAGTTTAAAACATTGTTTTCCTTTTCTTTTAAAATACGGTTATCTTTGCAATGTTACATTTTGTTTCGGACGCAAAAATCTCTGAAAATGATCCTCATCAGGATCAAATTTGTTATAAAACATGGAATTGTTAGTTTATTTTTGATCGAACCTGTGCGCCGAAACCATCTATCAAAGCAAAACTATCTCAATGGACATTAGGCTACGTTTCCCCAACGTGGCAAGTGTTTCCGAACATTTCGAAGAGAAAGAGAATCGCAGGAACCGCAATATTTTTCGTTATCTTGATTTTGGATCCCATAAATATGTGCCCGGCGCAAACAGCGAGCCCCCGACTCGACGGTGGTTTTGGTGGATCCCAATCATGCTTGGTAAGTGATCGATCAGGTGAGTTTCTGATATTCCAGGGGAGACTGAGCAGTACAGCGACTAAGTTGTTCGTGTGGTACAACTACACGCAGACCGGCGGTAATAGCGTTTAAATATTTGAACGAATGTTCAATCGATATCCCTTAGCCATCCCCGTCACAGCTCTTTCTGAACCGCTCGTTCTCTTCTCCGTTCCTTTCGAACTCGTTCTATCTTGCAGGCGGCTGGCCGAGCACGTTTCAATGAAATATCAAACGCGGCGAATGAGATTCTCTTATTCCGGAACGCAGAATGGGACCCTGGAGGAAGAGAGCGTGGAACGGAAAACGTTATACATTATACGACGACAACACTCTGTAATTGATCGGAGATAGCCGACGGAATCGACTGACTACGATAATGAACTTGATATTTTCCATTAACTGCAACTCGATCCTGCTGTCAAACAATTCTTCGCTGTGTTTCTTTTCGTGCTTTGATTATACCGAGCTCGTAACGGTAATATCGGTAGAAAAACGGTACTTTTCTCCGAGAGTTGTATTCAATATTTGTTCGAACGTCCAGGAACAAAATCAGTACAACGACGGGGTTTCTTACCAACATGTTCGTGAAAGCGTTATCAGTGTGTTCGAAATTTTAACAAAGAAGTCGAGGCAAAGTTTAAACAATGGGATACCGCGCTGCGATGCCGCGAGTTTCTCCGCATCGCGAGATAATTGCAAATGTGTATTTCAAGAAATTTCTGCAGAATTTTTAAACAGATCCCACTGTGACCTTCCGCAGTCCAAGGAAACTCGGATATTTCGCAGGTTTAATTAAGCGAGGGCGTTTCTCGCAGCTGCGTGAGCAATTCAAAAAATTCAAGATACGGTCGACGGGGTTTTTTTTTTGCTTCTATTTGAAACAGTGATATCTGGGAAAATGGATGAGCCGAAGACGCATCTGCGGGAATAATTCAAAAAATTCGAGACAGTTGACGGAGAAGTTTATCTGCAAGTTTGATCCTGGAAAAACGAAGATATTTGGAAAGATGCACTCGATTAGTGTTACTGATTTCTCAACACTTTTCAGTTCTCGAGAAATGAGAAATGAGACTATATTTCTAGAGAATTCTCCAGAATTTTTAAGAAAATGGGAAAATATTGTCAGAATGTACTAACAGGATTATTAGTCATCATCAGTCGTTGCATTTAATCTTGTCATTTTTAAAAAATTTACATTGTACTTAATATTATATTTATCTTGATAGTGATATTATTAGTGTTCCTGATTTCTCAACACTTTTCATTTCTCAAGACTATATTTCTAGAAAATTCTCCAGAATTAAAAAAAAATAGAAAAATATTGTCAGAATGTACTAACAGGGTTAAAAGTCGTTGCATTTAATCTTGTCATTCTTTAAAAATTTAATTCCCTAAAACATTGCACGCGTGAAACATAAATATAAACTAGCTGGTTATTGTTGCTCGCTCGCTTCGCGAGCTCGCGGGTAGGGTTGTTGTTGCTCGCTCGCTTCGCGAGCTCGCGGATAGGACTGCTCTTGCGAAAGGGTTAGTGGTACGCATTGCTAGTGGGGCATACAGCTCTTAATGGTTTTTTTTATTTATGTTGTGTGTGACTCTCCACGAGCCACTCAAAGAACTTCCCGATTCGTTAGTTGTAAGCGGTAACATTAGCATTAGTTGCATAATTTAAAAAAAAATTTTTTTTTTTAAATAAATAAATTTTTTTATATTAAAATAAAAATGAAATATATATAAATACATTTGTTTATTCGGTGGAAAATTTCCATCCTTTCGTATAAATTGCATTCTTGAATGAACTTCTTTCGAAAAAAACTAAAAAAACTAAAAAATCTAAAAAACTACTTGACCAATATGGACCAAAATCTAATCAGCTCTAAGTTACGACGGGGCGCATCGATTGCATCATTCATCATTCTGATCGCATTGTTACTTTTTCAGAAAACGTTAACGAAAAATTTGATAACATAAAAACGGCCATACGCACACACACACACACACACACACACACACACACACACACACACACACACACACACACACACACACACACACACACACACACACACTAACAATTTGATAAAAATAGTCTAAAATGACTTCAATAACCATGAAACGTGAAGATCTGCTAAAAAATCGATTTTCGATTTTCGGGGTAATTACAGTAACTTCCCTATGAATCGGGAAGTTAAATACACTCTTAGACAGAAAAAATGGTTTTGGAAGATCGCATTTAAACAATTTTTTTTTTCGTGAAAATTATCGATGAAAATTAATTGAAAATTATTATTTAACAAATGAAAATTAATTTGTCTGTAGTTCAAATTGACAATTTTTTCAATGAATTTTAGTGCAAATTTCGTCCCGATGTCTCTTATGGTTGAAACGTTGTAACAAAATGTCAATAAGTTTCCCGATTTCGACCACTGTGCGGCGGCCTCTGAAAAATGTTTAACATCTGCGCTATCATTCTGCCGCGTTCTTGTGATAATCCAGCCGTGAAGAAGTGCGCATACAAGGATTCCGCGGAGCCGGAACAGGCTGCAGGAAGAACGGAGATGAGGATAGGATTACGTTAGGTCGACCGTGTGTACACTCGCGCAAGTGTAAATCGAGCATACGTTGCCGGAGAGATGCAGATATATCCGAATACCCATGATGACGCTAAAAGTACGGAGAGGGGAGCTTGCTCTTTGTCGTTCCTCTCGTTTTACCCACCACCCTTTCTTTCCGCGTCCGTTTGTTTTTCGCTCGAGTGTGGTCGATGTCCATCTCGGCGATTCGCTGAAGTCTTGCTGAAGTCTTGCTTTCAGCCAACCGTCTCAGCTCCATCTGGTCCACTCGAGCGACTCAAATAGACCAATGCACGCGTCATTTTCCCTTATCCGAATGAATTAAACACTCGACCGATCGATTATGGTATTCATCTATTTTTACCACGTTTTTTCAAAATAACTTTGCTTCTATAGGAATATTATTATTGTTATTATCATTATTATTATTATTTATTTATTTATACGGACCGAAATTTTTTTATACAAATGTATGACAGAAAACAAAATAAAAAAAGAAAAAAATACAGTAAACAATCTTAATCGTAAGTCTTAATCTAAAATTACCCAAATCTGGACAGAATATTTATTACAATGATCAGAATATGTAATTCAATGCGTCAATGTCTATTCAACTTAAAAATTCTGGAGAATTCTCTAGAAATATAGTTTTATTTCTCATTTCTCGAAAAATGAAAAGTGTTGAGAAATCAGGAACACTAATAATATCGCTATTAAGATAAATACAATATTAAGTACAATATAAATCTTCAACAGAATGACAAGATAAAATGCAACGACTGAAATTCTGACTGATGATGACTAAACTGCGGATCTTTATGCAAAATAAAAAATGTTTGCATCGATTGGAAGACGCAGAAATCAAATGAAAATTTAATTCTTCTTTTAATTATCCAATTAAGGTAAAACTAATATACTGGTGGCATGAAATCTTTTTAATACTTCCACTGTTTTAAATTGTGCGCACCCATTTTTGTCATAAATGCATAAAATCCGCAATTTAATGGTGACTGATAACCCTGTTAGTACATTCTGACAATATTTTTCTATTTTTTTTTAAATTCTGGAGAATTCTCTAGAAATATAGTCTTATTTCTCATTTCTCGAAAAATGAAAAGTGTTGAGAAACCAGGAACACTAATAATATCACTATCAAGATAAATATAATATTACGTACAATGTAAATTTTTTTAAAATGATAAAATTAAATGCAACAACTGATGACTGATAACCCTTCTGACAATATTTTTCTATTTTTTTTTTTAATTCTGGAGAATTCTCTAGAAATATAGTTTTATTTCTCATTTCTCGAGAACTGAAAAGTGTTGAGAAATCAGGAACACTAATAATATCGCTATTAAGATAAATACAATATTAAGTACAATGTAAATCTTCAAAGAATGACAAGATAAAATGCAACGACTGAAATTCCGACTGATGATGACTAAACTGCGGATCTTTATGCGAAATAAAAAATGTTTGCATTGATTGCAAGACGCAGAAATCAAATGAAAATTTAATTCTAAAAAATTCTGAATAATTAATTCTAAAAAACCTAATCCACAAATTAATCGAATAAAATTGAATCGATAGTTCGTTTCGAGATCGAGCCGAGAATACCGAGGGAAGAAAGTTTCGGGACCCGATGCTGCCTCGATAAAAATAGCGCGCGTTCATAGTTGCCCGTAATTGAACCCACAAATCCCTTGTCTTGAAAAACTTTTGAAGCGGCACGGCAGTCGGATCGTCGTCTGCGTTCGATTTCCACAAACAGATTCGCTGTAAAATGAGAGAGAGGAGAGAGAAGAGACGACGAGAGGGAACGAGTCGGCACACACAGGCAAAGAGGGGATTTCTGGCGAAATCCTCTACAAGGCACGGCGGCCTGGCTACGCATTTGCTTTCCTAATCTGAGTAGACTGTTACAGGACTACGAGATAGATTTCTCTGCTAATTCTTGAAAACACCGACGCGTCGCTGGGCTTGCTGAACAATGATTAATCGCACCACTTTCGTCGGGGCAACACTATCGGAAATGTAACTCGATTATGCGCGGCCGGCCCGGAGAACGGCATAAATGAACTACGTATTATTCATTATCACGAGAAATTCAATTTCTCGTTAGTGCGCCAATAAATTTCATTTCGAAACGTCGACTCGGTCGAGGAGGTTATACCCTCAATAATCGAATAATTAATGCGTCGATCCGCGATAAATAACATTCCCGCCTGTCCTCGTTTCAGTCTTTATTCTTCGCCAGAAATTATCCCTAATTACTCAAATGGTATTTCAATCTCTATCGATTTGTACAACAGGTCTTCTTCCTCTTGGGCACCGTCTGGTTAGCAAACGGCACTCGCGCGTTGACGTGTGTGAGTGCACACGTCGCTATATCACATATACGTACACGAAAATTGTAAGGGTCCGGGAGTAAACGTCTGAGATCTTTATAATGCAATGACTGGATTTCTTAGTAGTCAAAATCGCTAGATGAAAGATCAATCTAGGATGCTATTTGGCTGAAAAGTCGTACTTCTAGAAAAAATTATGTAGCAATATACTACAACATCTTGTTAATACAGAACAGCCAAAATTATAGGATGTTTTGTACCGTTTTTTTGTAAATTGCATTTTAAGGAAAAAACGCAATTCCTAAATAGCCAGTTAAAATTATGTATACTTGTGGTCAAATTCTCCACACCTAAGTTGTAATAAACAATATAAAACAAAAACGAACCTAGAAGAGCAATTGTGGCACGAGTAATCTAACTTTTTAGTATTTATACTACAATAAACTCTTGGTTGTTACCATTCCCTTATTGATTTTCTTGGATACTACTTTTTACATACACATTCCTTACTTATCGACTGATGATTTTGTTGAATAATTAGATTAGAATCGAACCATGATTATTTTGATTTTTGTCCATTGCATGCCGCACTGTGCGACGACTCAATGTACAGTAATTTCTCAATCGTAGTCCCAACACCCGTGTTATGAACGGACTATGATCAAGTAGGGTGGCTATTTTCTGATTTATGACTGCGTCTACCCTACCGCGCTGAGACTTCAAACGACAAGCCGAACGTAGAGAAGGACAGAATGAAATAGGATCGCGTGGCCGAAGCGTGTCCCCGTCGCCGGCACAGTTTAAAGGCCCGTGCGTCATCACAATAAAACACCAAGACCTTAGCTTCTTTATTTTCGATGATATCATTATGGAACTTTCACCAACATATTCGTGGCATTTCTCTGATTAAAATCATACCAAACACGATATAATTTGGCCAATATTTAGTTTTTATTTTTTCTCACTCGCTGTCTTCTTCCATTCCCTACAGTTACTCCATACCGTCAATGAAACCACTAAATATTGGCCAAATTATATCGTGTTTGGTCTTGTTTTAATCAGAAAAATGCCAGAAATAAGCCAGTCAAATCTCATAAAAAAATAATGAAAATTAAGTAGTTTGAAAATTCGATTCACTCGAGTCAACGTAGTGGTGTTCACACCGATATACCCGAGCCGACATCAAACATCGTCGTCCTGCTGCCCGACGCAGCGTTGACAGGCGGTGGAATGGGTAGGCACTGGACTACGATTGCAGAGGCGACCGAAGACTACGATTCAGAAATTACTGTATAGCGACGTGTGCACTCACACAAGTCAACGCGCGAGTGTCGTTTGCTAACCAGACGGTGCTCTTTCGTTCGAGCACACGTTGTGAAAATTGCGAGAGGTTTGACGAAATTCGGTTCTGTGTTTTGGTATGAAACCAATGCAAGCCAATGTTGATAAAATCGCATCGAAGAAAACGTCTCCACGAGTGAAGGTGAAAAATAGGCGCGGTAAATGCAACTTTAAATAATATTTTATCCAGGTTATTCATTCGCGAAGGAAGCGCGAGCCATTTCGAGCCATTTTCACAGTCGACTGGGCGAATAAAGTAACTAAGAAAAGAAGGTAGAGAGAGAGAAAAAGGAAAAGAGAAGAAGGGAATAAGCCGTGCTTCAAGGAAGACGCATAATGTAACGTAATGTGGCACCGTGGAGATGCCGGTCCGTGTAAATAAACGCTTCATCGCTGGCGCTCGGCTTGTACTTCCTTTCTTTTCATCCCCCGAACCGTTGTCTTGCTTCTCTCCCGATCCTCTTGCTCCCGGAGAAAGAGAGAGAGAGAAAGAGAGAGAGAGAGAGAGAGAGAGAGAGAAGGAGAATATAATACGAATACTGCAGTGGCCTGGTGTGCAATAAACTGTAACTCAGTAAGTAGCCACTTGAACCAATTTGCGGAGCATGCGAATTGTTAGACGGGAACACCGCTTTCCTGACTCTGATACGGATTGTCGAAATATCGAGCAACTTTGAAACACTGGTCCCGGTCCGTGACGTTATAATGTTCCGACACCATTCCGAGCACCGTTTGTCCTGCGTTATCGAAACGTTACCTGAACTTTCCACTGTCCGGAACTAGCGTCATCCTATCCCCCACACAAATTTCTCCGTTTCATACTCGAAAACACTCTGCCCTCGATTTTCCCCAACTCTATCCTATTACGATCTCCACGAAAACCCCGGAACCGTCATTATCGCAGGCAGAATTCTCCAACCACTGGACACATGATTTTTTATAAAGAAACTACTCGGTTTAGAGCAATAATAAATAAATGTACACGTACAGATAATAGTTACACAACGAATCTTTACGGAAAATTGAAATTTTATTTTTAAAGTGCAGCAGGTGAAATGGAAAATCATTTTCTTTCTTAATATATTTAATGGGTTGGAAATTTTGTAATAGCATTTATAATTCCTTCTAATGTTTTACCGTTTTAAATTGTACGAATCGAATAAATACTATTTTAAATTACAGTAAACTAGAGTAAAATAGAAAATCATTTTCTTTCTTAATATGTTTAACGGGTTGGAAATTTTGTATTAACATTTATAATTCCTTCTAATATTTTACCGTTTTAAATTGTACGAATCGAATAAATGCTGTTTTAAATTGCAGTAAATTAGAGTGAAATAGAAAATCATTTTCTTTCTTAATATGTTTGACGGGTTGGAAATTTTGTAATAGTATTTATAATTCCTTCTAATGTTTTACAGTTTTACATTGTATGAATCAAATAAATGCTATTTTAAATTGCAGTAAACTAGAGTGAAATAGAAAATCATTTTCTTTCTTAATATGTATATTTAACGGGTTGGAAATTTTGTAATAGCATTTATAATTCCTTCTAATGTTTTGCCGTTTTGAATTGTACGAATTCAATAAATACTGTTTTAAATTGCAGTAAACTAGAGTAAAATAGAAAATCATTTTCTTTCTTAATATGTTTATTGGGTTGAAAATACTGTAATAGCATTTATAATTCCTTCTAATATTTTGCCGTTTTGAATTGTACGAATCGAATAAATACTATTTTAAATTGCAGTAAACTAGAGTAAAATAGAAAATCATTTACTTTCTTAATATATTTAACGGGTTGAAAACCCTACATGTAGTAGCATAGCTATTTCTAATGCTTCACTGCTGAAAAATTTTTCTGGCGGCTGTAACTACCGTAGATTTAAAGGTTGAAGCTTCCCAATTTGAAGGAATGCTCGACACTTGTTTCACGATTTTTCCTAGTTCATTTATCGAGCAATAATATGACCAAATTTGTTCATCTTATGCTCGTGTTTAAAGAATTAGTAAAATATTTCGATGGACGTGCAGAGTCAGCATTTTGATCTGCTAGAAATGTTTCATGCTCCCCGGTTTAATTATTTGATGTTAACGTTGAATGCACGTTCGACCGACTCGGAAATTCTGAGAGAAACGAATTCGCTGATAACTTGGGCACAGTAGAGATGACAAAAGAGTCGGACTGTTCTCGTCCGCATACTCCTTTCAGTGAAAGGTCCTTATTCTTCCGTTCCTCTTTCACAAGGCACATTTGTACCGCGACGTATCCCTGCATTCTCGGAATTAAAGCGATCCTTTGTAAATTCAGTTACCATTATTTGTTCGCGACCCAATGTCCACGTTCGTTAATCAAAACCGAGCATAGTTTTTGAAGTGAAACTTCTTTGCCGAGGGTAACAATTTTCTGATGTAACGGAAGTCGATGTAGCGGAAGTCGAATGTCGAGTGGCGCGAAAATTTAAACTCAGAATGAACGGAGAAAAATCATTTCTTACCCCGACGGTCTAATGGTACGACAGCATGTGCAGCCACGTTTTTATTTTTATTTTATTGAAGTGTTTTATTGAAGTGATTATTTTATTATTCTACTAATGGTGTTTTTATTATATGTATTAGATATATATTTAAAAAACAGGCGGTATGTGTATAAATTATAAAATTACATGTAAAATAAAAAAATACATGGTTTAAAATTAAATAAATATTTTATTTTACAGAGATATATAGCTTATCAGCTATTTCTAATAGCTAAAGAAACATACCGTGTGTGGAACAGAATAAAAAAAATCGTGTGCGTGGAAACCACGCGCGGCAGAAGTAAAATTTATTGCTTATTAAGTATAGATACAGATAAATTATTATACCTAATAAGCAATAAGTTTCACTTCTGCCGCACATGGTTTCCACGCACATGATTTTTTGATTTACATGTAATTTTGTAATTTATATACACACCTCTTGTTTTCTAAATATATATCTAATATATATAATAAAAACACACATTAGTATAATAATAAAATAATCACTTCAATAAAATAAAAACTTATTGCTTATTAAGTATAGATACAGATCAATTATTATACCTAATAAGCAATAAGTTTCACTTCTACCGCGCGTGGTTTCCACGCACATGATTTTTTGATTTACATGTAATTTTGTAATTTATATACACGCCTCTTGTTTTCTAAATATATATCTAATATATATAATAAAAACACACATTAGTATAATAATAAAATAATCACTTCAATAAAATAAAAACTTATTGCTTATTAAGTATAGATACAGATCAATTATTATACCTAATAAGCAATAAGTTTCACTTCTACCGCACATAGTTTCCACGCACATGATTTTTTTATTTACATGTAATTTTGTAATTTATATACACACCTCTTGTTTTCTAAATATATATCTAATATATATAATAAAGACACACATTAGTATAATAATAAAATAATCACTTCAATAAAATAAAAACTTATTGCTTATTAAGTATAGATACAGATCAATTATTATACCTAATAAGCAATAAGTTTCACTTCTACCGCACATACTTTTCCACGCACATGATTTTTTGATTTACATGTAATTTTGTAATTTATATACACGCCTCTTGTTTTCTAAATATATATCTAATATATATAATAAAAACACACATTAGTATAATAATAAAATAATCACTTCAATAAAATAAAAACTTATTGCTTATTAAGTATAGATACAGATCAATTATTATACCTAATAAGCAATAAGTTTCACTTCTACCGCACATGGTTTCCACGCACATGATTTTTTTTATTTACATGTAATTTTGTAATTTATATACACACCTCTTGTTTTCTAAATATATATCTAATATATATAATAAAGACACACATTAGTATAATAATAAAATAATCACTTCAATAAAATAAAAACTTATTGCTTATTAAGTATAGATACAGATAAATTATTATACCTAATAAGCAATAAGTTTCACTTCTACCGCGCGTGGTTTCCACGCACATGATTTTTTGATTTAATTCAACGTAGATTTGTACAGTTAATTGCAAGTTCATCGAGCTGGCAGTGTAATCGTATCAGCAGCATTTCTTATGGGTATCATGTCGCTTCTCTCTGGTTTATCGTTCGCGAGAACAATGGATGCGGTTAGTAATCGCTTCCTAGAACCGAAGGCAATAAAAAGTTGAACGGAGTTTATTGAAAATATAACTTGTCATCGAGTCTGGCAGAAAGCTCTCGACGAGACGATAAGAAAAATATCATTTGCGATTGAACTGCGACTATTTCTAGGCGACGTTGCAATTTATAAGAATCCAGGGCAAGTTGTACCAGAAGTTCATGTTACAGGATTACAAATGCATGAAGTTCTACGAGAAATAATACGTCTTCGAAGAGTAGAATAGGAAACGGTCGTTCGATTCGGCCCAGCAATAATTTCGGCGTTCGTACACAATTCGGTCGAGCCGAGTTGAATTTATAAAAATAGGGGTAGGCACGGAATGTCCGATTCTATTATTACTGGCATCGAACACTGTCGTGCTTTCAGCGTTCGAGTCATCGGCGAAGAAAGTTGGAAGGGGTAGAATTCTCCTGAACAAGACTGGCGGCAGGCCTCCCAAGTCGATTCTTTCGTCGACCCATGTATAGCTTAATTGGTTAAAGCAGTTGGCCGGCAAGCGAAAAATACGGGTTCACATCCGGATTCGGTAATTCGATCCACGAATTCCTTCGCTCTCTAAAACAGGGAACCCGCCCGCCAACCTAAATCCTGCGAATCCTTTTTCCTTAAAAATAATTATTTAAATAAAAATTGAAACGAACTAAAAATAATTATTTAAATAAAAATTAAAAAGAACTAAAAATAATTATTTAAATAAAAATTAAAAAGAACTAAAAATAATTATTTAAATAAAAAAAAATTTTAAACCACGTTTTTAAGACGGACTAAAAATAATTATTTAAATAAAAATTGAAACGAACTAAAAAAAATTTTAAACCACGTTTTTAAGACGGACTAAAAATAATTATTTAAATAAAAATTGAAACGAACTAAAAATAATTATTTAAATAAAAAAAATTTTTAAACCACGTTTTTAAGACGGACTAAAAATAATGATTCACATAAAAATTGAAACAAACTAAAAATAATTATTTAAATAAAAATTGAAACGAAGTAAAAATAATTACTTAAATAAAAATTGAAACGAATTAAAAATAATTATTTAAATTTAAAAAAAATGAAACAAATTTTAATATACGGACTAAAAAGTACAATTAAGACTAATAATTATTTTTAGTCCGTTTTAATTTTTATTTAAATAATTATTTTTAGTCCGTCCTAAAAACGTGGTTTAAAAATTTCTTTTTATTTAAATAATTACTTTATATTTTTTAGTGCATTTTAAATTATACTTTTTAATCCGTCTTAATTGTACTTTTTAATCCATATATTAAAATTTGTTTTATTTATTTTTTTTATTTAAATAATTTAAATAATTATTTTTAGTCCGTCTTAAAAACGTGGTTAAAAATTTTTTTTTTATTTAAATAATTATTCGTTAATAACTCGTTATTAAACAAACGGACAGACATGAAACCGATTTAATATTGCATTGTCATCTAGTTCTGAGCTACGTTTCAAATTTCAAGTCTCGATTACAAGACTGACAGACAGACAAGAAAGCGACGTAATAAAAACGTGGATTGATCAAATACAAAATTGTGAATAATGCTGTTACACCGTTTTCGCCCTTTTCGAATGATTAAAAGAGGAAACCTATTTCTATTCTTAAAAATTACAACTAAAAGAGTCGAAGAAAACAATTTTCCAGTATGTATTTCACTAAACTTACACGCGACGGTCTCACGACAGAAGCCCGGAAATAATTAACGGATCGATTGAAGCTCTGCGAGTGTTTGAGCAATTAAAAATGGATTCCGTCGTTTCCATTGAGAACAGAAAGAATAAATTCGTACTCCATTGACCACGTTCGAAAGAACGAATTCATATTTCAGTTTACATTGGTCAACGCGAATATGCATTATTTTCGAGTTTTCTAGACCGAAAAGGATGCTAGTAGCGATAGTCTCTTTAGCTAACAGTTTTTATAGTCGGAGGCACCTGAAAGATTTTCTGAAAGTTCGAAAGATTACTTCCCTCCTTCCGGTGCGGATTCCAAGACTCGCCGTTATGGCAGTGTGGGAAATGTTGCTCGGAGAATTACAATGCGCATCCTGATCCGAGCCACGGGTTGCCATGATTTCCGAGGAATCCTGTGTGGCGAGAAAGTTCAGGGATTTGACCGGAACCAATCATTTCCTGGCCCGAGATATATTTCTGGTATCCCCAAAACCGCGTACGTTAAATCTGTTATTCGCGATCGGCATCTAACTTTCCCAGAAACTTCTCCTCCGAAACTTTAATTAACCGACTGGAGTTTGTAGGAAATATTGTTTTCAGATTGTACGCATTTAAAAACAGCCAGAACGTTATAAGAATTTTTAAAAAACTACTATTGCGTTCAAATACTCGTCGGACCCTCTGGATTAGTTTGAGAAATACAGTGAGGAGCATAACTGAACCAATAACCACTAGTTTTGTATAAATCTTTATTTATTGCTAAGAATATTAAAAAAATGAACATTATAGTAAGTTTTATTACTTTTAGAAATAACATCAGAAATTTTTTCAGCAAATAACGTCTCCTTGTTTAGCAATGGCAAAAAAATTGACTCGGTTTTGCACCACGTCCAATATTTGGCAATATTTAATACATTATTTATTTTTAATATTTCGTCCACAACCCTTTTGCTTGCAAAACTGCACTAATTCGCTTCGACATACTTTCTATTAATTTTTTGCAATAGCCCGCTCTGCTCATGATTTAATTATGTTTATATTTAATAATACGAGCGTCCAAACTAGGGCAAACAAGTCGTAACAACCACCCTCAGGTTCCCATGTATTTTTCTAATACAAAACGATTTTTCTGAATTAAATCATGACCAGAGCGAAGCGGGATCAACCTTCCTCTTTACAATGAGCCCTCACACAGCTCATTATTATTATTATTATTACATTATTATAAAAGAAATATAATATTATTATAAAATATATTATTATAATTATGTTTATATTTAATAATATGAGCGTCCAAAGTAGGAGAAAAAATCGAGACGACCACCCTCAGGTTCCCATGTATTTTTCTAATACAAAATGGTTTTTCGACTTAAATTATGAGCAGAGCGGGCTATGATCAACCTTCCTGTTTACAATGAGCCCTCACACAGCTCGTAACATGCTTGTATAACTACAAACAATGGTTTCCCGTGATTGCATTCAACTTCCCCATATTTCGTTCATACAGACATAGTCTAGAGCAAGTCTAGAGCCAATTTTAGTTCCGCTAGTTAGACCAGATGGCGCCTAGTCAGGAGAACTGTCAGCGGAGATTCGTAACAACAAAAAAAACATGTGCGTGGAAACCACGCGCGGCAGAAGTGAAACTTATTACTTATTAAGTATATGTAGATACAGATAAATTATTATACTGATTTTTTATTTTACATGTAATTTTGTAATTTATATACATACCTCTTGTTTTCTAAATATATATATGTAATATATATAATAAACACACATATTGGTATAACAATAAAATAATCACTTCAATAAAACACTTCAATAAAAATAAAAACATGTATTTCTAACCATTTCGTTTGATACTACTACCAAAATCGTCGCTGTCGTTCTAATATCATTGGTTGTCCAAGCGGTTAAGGAGTTGGACTACCAATCGGTAGACCGGGGTTCGAATCCCGACGGGGTAAGAAATGATTTTTCTCCGTTCATTCTCAGTTTAAATTTTCGCGCCACTCGACATTCGACTTCCGTCGCATCGACTTCCGTTACATCAGAAAATTGTTACCCTCAGCAAAGAAGTTTCACTTCAAAAACTTGTAATGATAGCGAAACTTGGTTTAATTAGCGTTAGATTGATACAAACGTATGTTCATCACTGTTGCCAAACTGTTTTCCAGCGTGGAGGTTGGTTACACTGATAAATATCCTAGAATCCATGGGTACCGAAACACGTGTGAAATATGTTGGCACAGTTCCATTAAAAATGAAGAAGTCTCGTTGCTTAAAAAGTCGATAGAACCACAGGATCTGAAAACAGTTGATCGATTTGTGTTGCGATTGGACCGAACGCGGAAAATAAATTAGAAAAATGGCGTTGGCGACGCTCGAAGCGAGAGCAAAGAACGGGAACCGTAGGTAGGAAGTTGGAGGTTGTCGTCGACGCGATAATAGCGGGAACAAGGTGGGTTCGGAACGGTTCTTCATTTCCATCGGTCCGGTAAGTTGACGGTAGTTTCGCCCGGTTCACAATTATTGCCATCGTTACAGGGGACTTGTGATCACGGGGAACGTTACATAAATGGAGACACTCGACGAGCCGTAAACTCTGATCACGGGGCGAAATATCGTGCCGGTAAAGCTTTTAGAACAGGAACGCACAACACGACACAGCCCGAACGTTCCCTCCGATCGATTTGATCGTATTTTCCGTCGCGATCGATTGCCGATGTCCCTCCTCCTTGCCTTTCAACGGTAACGATGGCATTCTGCTCGGAAAGCAAAGCCGACGCAATGGGTTTAGACTGTTGCAGGGACACGAGACAGGCTGCACCCCCGCCTTAACCATTAGCGTTGCAATTAAACATGTTTATTACCCGGCAACCGTAATACAACCCGGCGAGTCCTTAATGTTTCCTAGATAGCGCTGCATGCGTTGCGTGCCAACCCTCCCGACCCGACAAGGGAATACCGTGTGCACGGTAATGCTTCTACTTAACTGCAGCTCCGCGTGTGCATCAACCGGGCACACGAAAAAACCAAATTTATACATATATTAGCTCGCGTATTCCGTGTACGCGTGTCCTCGTACTCCGCTCCGCTCGATTTCCTCGATTAAGTATCGCTCTAATGACAGCCGTGTTTAATTACTTGATTCGCTGTTCCGTTATCGCGATCACGCACTTGACGCGTTCACCGCGCGAATGTTTGCTCGAAACCACCGACAGCCCGGCAAACTGTTCCACGCTTTAACCGGACGTTGTCTGATAGTTTTGCAGGATCTACAATTCGATAAATTCTTACCGATTATTTCTCAACTTCTGTTCTTTCGACTCATTTTTCTTCCTTAAATCCTTTTTATTTCTGGTCACTCTTTGATTAATTTTATATATATACATTTACATGTATATTCTTTGATGTCAAGAAATAAAAAGGATTTATTTTTCTAAATAAACCCTTTTTATTTCTGATCACTCTTTGATTAATTTTATATATACATTTACATGTATATTCTTTCATGTCAAGAAATACAAAAGAATTTATTTTAAAAAATAAATCCTAAATTTTTCTAAATAGTTGCTTACATGTATATTCTTTGATGTCAAGAAAGAAAAACGATTTATTTAGAAAAATTTAGGATTTATTTTTCTAAATAAACCCTTTTTATTTCTGGTCATTCTTTGATTAATTTTATATATACATTTACATGTATATTCTTTGATGTCACGAAATACAAAGGGTTTATTTTAAAAAATAAATCCTAAATTTTTCTAAATAGATCCTTACATGTATATTCTTTGATGTCAAGAAAGAAAAACGATTTATTTAGAAAAATTTAGGATTTATTTTTCTAAATAAATCCTTTTTATTTCTGGTCACTCTTTGATTAATTTTATATATATATATATATATATATATATATATATACATTTACATATATATTCTTTGATGTCAAGAAATAAGAAGGATTTATTTTAAAAAATTTAGGATTTATTTTTTAAATAAACCCTTTTTATTTCTGATCACTCTTTGATTAATTTTATATATACATTTACGTGTATATTCTTTGATGTCAAGAAATACAAAGGATTTATTTTAAAAAATAGTTTCCTAAATTTTTCTAAATAAATCCTTACATGTATATTCCTTGATCTCAAGAAATGAAAAGGATTTATTTAGAAAAATTTAGGATTTATTTTTCTAAATAAACCCTTTTTATTTCTTGACATCAAAGAATATACGTATAAATGTATATATAACATTATATATACATTTACATGTATATTCTTTGATGTCAAATCACCTGATGTGTTTATATCACGGAATTACCGCAAAAAGTTTATTGAGGTACAAGGTATAAAGGACAAAATTTTTGTTCGTTACAGACACAACATTTCTGATGTGAATCCCTTGAAAATGATCTGAATCTAGATCGAAACGTCGGGATAAAATGTTGTGGTAATTTGCAAATAGTGTGTAAAGTATTTAATTGATCGAACCAATGCGCCGATAACATTTGAATTTTGCTTGATTTTTATCTCGTTTGTACGTTTCGACAGTGATTCAATTTATCGATTCTTCTAACGTACAGTGGATAACAAGAGTAAGTTGATGCGCAGTTCGTACGGTATGATAACATCACTGATAACAGATAATAGTTAAATTGTCTAGCTTGCAACCCGTTTTTAAATAATTCGACGACGCGAGGTACGCGTCGGTGATTATTCTGAAAGAACGATGCTCGAGAAAGATCGAGGGCGTAACGGCCAATCGTATCGCGTCGAACATCTCAATTGGACAGCTCGGTACACTTTGACCAATGACTGGTACAAATGGTATGCGGATGGAAAGGATATTATCGCGGTTAAAGCGTTTCGCTGGCGATAACTCCGCGGCTCGATGGTCCCTACGTGAATGGCGCTGGCTGCGCGATCCGTATTTTAAGAACAATAGCCTAATATATTGGCTACGTTCGCGTAAACACTTTTCTACGTTTCCGGAGGTTGCTTAGCATGCTCGATATCGGTGTATCGCGTACGCGCCTCGATAAATCGTGTTTTACAACCGGCCTGCACGTCACAGTCGCTCGGAACGGTGCACCAATACCGTGAAAAATGGCGAACAGTTTGCTGCGTTTGCTCTTAATGGTTCTTGGTGCGGGGAAACCGTTTAAATGTACACAGCCACGCGAACACACCGGGCTCGCATCCCCATCTTTGATTCTCCGCCACAGTGCGGACAAATGGCCTAATATTCGGCACTTCTCTACATTTGGTTATTAATGTAAATATAGAGGGTGTTCACGCTATTACTAGCCAGCATTTTTTTTGTAAATAGTAAATATTAGAAAAAAATGATAGAGGAAAAAATAGTACTGTTTTTTATGCGCAACACAATGACATATGCATTTTTGTTTTATTTACATTATTTTGATAGAAATGAAGGTGACCTTCAATTTTTTAAATGGAATGCCATACATTTTTTTATGTCGTATGAAAGCGTCTGTCAAGACGAATTCATCCATGTACCATACAATGACCTTCAAGGTCATGCAAGGTCAGAAATGGAAGAAACAATTTGAATATTGCGTACCAATGTGTTAACAAGTACTCTTTATTAATGAGGCTACAACAAACGCTTTCATACGACATAAAAAAATGTATAGCATTCCATTTAAAAAATTGAAGGTCACCTTCATTTCTATCAAAATAATGTAAATAAAACAAAAATGCATATGTCATTGTGTTGCGCATAAAAAACAGTACTATTTTTTCCTCTATCATTTTTTTCTAATATTTACTATTTACAAAAAAAATGCTGGCTAGTAATAGCGTGAACACCCTGTATATAGGTACTTTTCTACAGAAAATGATATTTACCAATATAATTAATAAATTAACAATTTTTATTTAAACAGAAATATATTTTTAATAACTAACAAATTTAAAACGAAATTAATAATAAATGAACCGTATTTAATATTAATAATAATAAACTTAGACAAATTATAATAGTATAAACAAAATTAACAAACTTAACAAAACGCTATTCGCTATAAAGATTTTATAACCCCCCAGGAGGTGGGGGTGCGAGAGGGAATTACATATTTCAAATTATAGTGTTATTGAATAGCATTTTTTATAACTAATAAATTTAAAAAGAAATTAACGAATTCATTATTATATTGCCCCCCCCTGCAATAGCGTCACTTTGTCCTCTGAAGTTTTCTGATAGGACTGTAAATACGAAAGATATTTAGGTGTTATCATTCATATATTTTACATTAAAAATAGATTAATTTAAAAAGCTTTCGTTTAATTATTGAATTTCATGTTATATTTATTGTTTAATCAAACTGTCTTCAAATTATAAAAAATTGTAAATGAATTTTGTGAATAATTGTACCCTCCGAATAGTAGCTATATTCAGTGGTCTATACATTTGAAGTTTTGTAACAGTTTATAATTTTTTGCTCTGTAACTGTTTACTGAACATAATTAAATACATAATTTTTACTATTATAAAAAAACTGGAGTTTCTAGTTGCGTTTTTTCAAGGTTTAAATAGGGTTTGAAGTGGAATTTTATGAATTCTCCATAAGAAGACGTGTTAAAATGTGCAAACTTTAAGTTGCTATAAATATTAAACGGTGTAGCGAATCTAACTGAAACTCTGGTAATTGCATTAATTTAGCAAGAATTATATCTTGTCAAATTTTCAAAATTTTGTTACGTTTTTATATAGCTCCAGAACATCCTTAATTACAATTGTCAAACAGTGAGAAACCAAATCAGTTTTTATAATAAGTGACTTCCACTAATATTCGGACACTCTTAAAAAGACAATAATTTTGTTAATATTGTACAATACAATTTGAACTTTTTTGGAAGCTAGAGTATATACTTTGCTGCAGGATGTGAAATAGAATTTTTCAAAAATTAAAATTGATTGGAATTGTAGAAAAAATACTAAAAGTTGCATTTTACAACTTTTTCATGTGGGGTAAAAATTGCAGATTTTCACGATTTTCGACCAATATTACAATAAATCTAGGGATTCTTATATTTTTCAGTGCCTGTCGTTTTTCCCCATCAAGCGATTTCGATGAAACTTTCACAGTGCATATAATTAACACAGATCTAGAAACTGTATTTTTTTAATTTTCAATGAAGGTTTACATAAAAAAGTTGCCAAATGCAACTTTTAGTACTTTCTCTGCAATTCTGACAACTTGTAAAATTTTTCAAAAATATTATTCACTTTTTGCAGAAAACCAATTGTTCCAACTGCCCAAAAAATTAAAAATCGTATATTCCAATATTAAAAATTTTGTCGCCTTTTTGTAAGTGTTCCAATATTAGTGGGAGTCACAGTAAGTATTTAGATGATTAAATTCGAATAGAAAATCACCAGATTTTATGTACTAACTGAAGTTAAATGTTTTCTTACTAATTAAAGAGAAAAGCAATTTTGCAAATAGTCAAAGAATGGACGCGTCGTTGCTAGGTTGGATCTTTTTCAAGATTTATTCGAATCGCGTCTGTACCGTGCGATTTCGACTCTACGAAGTTCTGCAAAGTTATTAAGAAATTGAAATACAGTGTACACGTGGCTCGTGTGTCTCGCACGAGAATTTGAGAAAACAAAATCGTGGAGGCAGTCTGAACGTAAGAAGTGGAAAATCGAGCGAGTTCTGTTGCGCCCTGTTCGTTGATTTTATAAGTGTCTAGCTTCTTCGCGAATGATTTAACGTCGACCGGATTTCGTAGAAAGTATTTCTGCCTCGGTTCGCTTTTCCTGGCTGCTCGCTCCGGCCGTCGGGTAACAAATATAGATACTTGCGGGAACTTCTGCGGTTTGACACTTATATCAAAGTTTGCGAGTTGGCTCGAAGAAAAGGAACCTATAATACCCCCAGACATAGAATTCCAGTCTCGAAAGTTTCGGCATGCCGTACACGTACCGGCTCCGTTTCATTCGGCCCTTTCTTCTAAACGATCCTGTATACTCAAAGGCACAATTAATTCGCCTCCGAACAGCTGTCGCAATTCCTGACTCGAATTGACGTCGTCTGCGCCATCGACGCGTCGCGCCGCCGCTTAATTTCAGCGATATGACGGCCGGACGAATAACCAATTAACGAGAAATGCTTCACAGGTCATTCCGTGGAAAACGAGGGACACGCTGGGGAAAAATATGCGACGTCATCGAACCACGCCTTTTTCGCATTTGTTCGTCCCGCTACATACGGCCTTGGAACCCGACATTTTTCGGGCTCGGATCGCGAAACTTGCGCGGAATCGGTTCGGGCACTTGAAAGTTTGTAAACGTCCGGGTACGGGAACAATTTGTATGCTGCCTATAGTAATTGGATGAGTACTAATTTCTGAATTGCAGCATACTCTGGCGGGAGAAAAATATGGATTGAAACTCGTTCGTAACGTAAACGAAACGCGCACGATAGGACGCACAGTGCGGACAAACGTGGCGTATCTCACTACACGTGTATATCACGATGTACGATCAATTCTTTTGGCAAAACGTTTTATTAGGTGGTAATTGACATTATCTTTTCTATTATATGAAATAGTTCTGTCACGCTAGAACGCCGAGCGGGTTTCCTCCCAAAGGATACGATACGATATACAGGGTGTCCCAAAACTACCCTAGCAGCCGAAAATGAGAGGTTCCTTGGGTCATTTGAAGCGACATTTTCCTTTACAAAAATGTTGTCCGTGACTTTGTTTAGGAGATATTAACGAAAAACACGGACCAATCAGAGCGCAGCTATAGCAAACGGAGTCCGACTCTGCGACAGGTCCCGCGAGGCGTGGTGTCGCCATTGGTCGACTCAGAATCAATCAGCTGTAGCCGCGCTCTAATTGGTCCGTGTTTTTCGTTAATAACTCCTAAACAAAGTCACCGACACCATTTTTGTAAAGGAAAATGTTGCTTCAAATGATCCAAGGAAACTCCCATTTTCGGCTCCTAGGGTAGTTTTGGGACACCCTGTATATACGATACGTATCCGATACGTATACGACACGTATACGACACGTATACGATACCTATGCGATACGTATGCGATACGCATCCGATACGATATAAAATTGCAATGTCACCGATGTTTTTTTAAATGGAATACAGTAATGTCGCGATAGTTGTCGCAAGAGCTGTACACGATAGTTGCCGCAGTGCCTACCCATTCCACCAGCTGTCAACGCTGCGCCGTGCCGCAAGGCGGCGATGTTTGATGTCGGCTCGGGTATATCGGTGTGAACACCACTACATTGTCACCATGAATCGAATTTTCAAACTGCTTAATTTTCATTATTTTTTAATGAGATTTTACTAGCTTATTCCTGGCATTTTTCTAATTAAAACAACACCAAACACGATATAATTTCAATTTTATTTAGTGGTGTAATCGACGATGAAAGTTTCATTTGCAAGGAATAACAGCGTATGGGAAAGAGAGAGACGTGCATAGTCGTCGTCGCCGGCACAGATCAAAGGCCCACGTGTTCGCACAATGTAATGCCAATTAAAAATGCCTTATTCTCCATTATTTTTTAATGAGATTTTACTGGCTTATTCCTAGCAAAATTCTGATTAGAACAAGACCAAACACGGTATAACCCATCACTAGACATTACTGATGGGTCAAAGTATACCGTGTTTGGTCTTGTTTTAATCAGAATTTTGCCAGGAACAAGCCAGTAAAATCTCATAAAAAATAATGAATATTGAGTAGGAAATTCACTAGTAGGCACTACGACAACTTTCGTGTATAGCCCTCCGACAACTTTCAAGACATTACTATGTAATGGGCCAAATTATACCGTGTTTGGTCTTGTTTTAATCAGAATTTTGCAAGGAATAAGCCAGTAAAATATCATAAAAAATAATGAATATTGAGTAGGAAATTCACTAGTAGGCACTACGACAACTTTCGCATACAGCCCTTCGACAACTTTCAAGACATTACTATGTAATGGGCCAAATTATACCCTGTTTGGTCTTGTTTTAATCAGAATTTTGTCAGGAACAAGCCAGTAAAATCTCAGTAAAAAATAATGGAGAATAAAGTATTTTTAATTGGCATTACATTGTGAGGACACGCGGGCCTTTAAACTGTGCCGGCGACGGCGACACGTTCGGCCACGCGATCATTCTGTCCTTCTCTACGTTCGGCTTTCGATTGATGTCTCGGCGCGGTAGTCTGTAGGGGCCAGTCATAAATCAAAATACGAGCAGTTGTCTTGGATGTTGTCGCTCCAGAGAACAGCTCCTACGGCAACTATCGCGACATTACTGTAGTATATTTTTTTGCGATAGCATGATAGACAATAAAAAACTGAATTTAGTGGATACCACCTGTTTGACCTTGAATTGACCTTGATATGATATGTAAAGGTCAACCCGATGTAAACAACGCGCAATCTTTGCTGAAACACGTAAGTTTTAAACTTCCACATTTCATCCGCTTCAACATGATTATTCTTGCTCAAGGTCATTTCAAGGTCAAAAAGGTGGTATCCACTAAATTCAGTTTTTTATTATCTATCATGCTATCGCAAAAAAATATACTATTCCATTAAAAAAAAAAAAATATCGGTGACATTGCAATTTCATTTAAAAACACGACATAAACAAATTTTTTTCTTCATTATTATATTGCACCCCTGCAATAGCGTCACTTTGTCCTCTGAAGTTTTCTGATAGGACTGTAAATACGAAAGATATTTAGGTGTTATTATACAGAGTGTCCCACATAAATGAGATATATATATATATAGAGAGAAACAAATTCTAGTAAATTAATTAAGTCCTCAATAAATTGTCTTATAAAACGACAATTAGAGTTAATTAATTTATCCTTCTCTCGATTAAGTCCTTAATAAATTGTCTTTTATATATATATATATATATATATATATATATATATATATATATATACTTTATTATACAGGGTGTATAAAGTATAAATATAACATGCTCGTGAATGGTTTTCATTGCCAATATATTGATGAATTTCGAATTTCTTGTACTTTTGTCTGCCATTGTACCTCCAGAACATCCTTAAAAAAACAATTACACAGAATTATAGGATAATATCATATACTTAGTACCATTAGTTTTTGTGCATGTCCCTTCTATGTTATTATAAGAGTAGTCCTTTAAAAAAATTTTTTTTTCTCTCTATTGTAAACATTTATGCAAGAGGGCTTCGGTCCGTTCATAATAAATAAATAAATTGTGAATCTCGGTAACAATGAATTTGCGACGCATGCTCTATCCAGAAAAGCAATCGGTAAAAAGTGAAACGGTCTTGCGAAGGAAAAGTTGGTAAAAAGTAGCATTGAAAATCAGAATACCCCCTTAAACATAAAGTCGAGGCCGTGAACGCGGCGTGGAGAGTCTTCAGGGTTGGACAAGCCGGATCTTAAAGATTCATTTTACATTCTCCTTAAAAAGTTAAGTAACTCTTGTGTTGCGGACAAAAACGCGGACTGCGGAAAGAATAAAACAAGAGTCACGGAAGTAATCAGAAACCTGAAGGATCTCGGCCGGTGGAAGACGAGGTAATGGTGTTGGTTCGACTGCTCTCCGTCTTTCTCTCGGTCCCCTGTTCCCGATCGTCGTCCGAGTAACGAAGGTTGCATAGATGGACGACGGGGGCCGCAGAGTTTCGCCGATTTTCACGGCGCCGGTTTTCCTGGCCGCTAGACGGAAATAAATCTGCGTCGTTCGCAAATCGGAGGAAATCTTGCTTGGTAAGAGAGATGTCTAGGCAGCAGCTGAGTCTTCGCCGCGAAACGAAGTTAAAGAGGCGTGATATATTGTAGCGGGCCCGTACGAAGCTACCCGGAAACGGTAATAATTCATGACCGGTTAACGGAATAGCATTAAGGATCCTCCGAACTTACTGTTATTCGCGCATCGGCCGCTCGCCCAGCTCCCTCGGGAACCCTCGCATCTTCGCGCGTTTCCAAAGAAATCGAAACTCTACGGTATCCAATTCGCGCTGTTCGAATTACCCGATACATACTTTATCTGGGTCAACTAGCCGGATTTCACGGGCGATGCGTAGTTCTGCCCCCGAGTAAGGCCGCACGCGTTTCCGCTGCAACACCGCACAGTGGCCGAAATCCGGCTGAAATGGACAAAATTCGAGAAATCGGTGAATTCTGCAGTAAATTTTTAGAGAGTTGGTATCTCTAGGTTGTTTTGGACGTAGATTTCAAATTTTTAATCAAAATTATAAAATTCAAAGGGTCGATTCAATATGGCGGACCGAAAAATTAAAACTGAATTTTTTTTTTTGAAAATTGATATATATATATTTTTTTTAAACCATTCAGTTTTAATTTTTCGGTCCGCCATATTGAATCGACCCTTTGAATTTTATAATTTTGATAAATTAAAACTGAGTGGTTTTTTTTGAAAAAAAAATATATATATCAATTTTTAAAAAAAACCATTCAGTTTTAATTTTTCGGTCCGCCATATTGAATCGACCCTTTGAATTTTATAATTTTGATTAAAAATTTGAAATCTACGTCCAAAACAACCTAGAGATACCAATTTTCTAAAAATTTACTGCAGAATTCACTGAGTTCACGAATTATACATATATATATATATATATATATATATATATATATATATATATATATATATATATATATATATATAATAAAAATATATATAAAAAAATTAAAAAACACAAGGAACCTGATTTCGAATACAAATTCAAAATCATATATGAGTTATTGGGGATGCTGATTTTGAATTTGTATTCGAAATCAGGTTTTCTTTTTATTTATATTAATGCGAGAATATTTAATTTTATGTTTTATGTGGTTAACACAATTTTATTCTGCCTCTATCTAAGTAATATTATGTTCTTCAAGATTTTAAAAAGTTTAATAATTTTTTTCTACCTTTAATAATATGATCACAATTGTGAAAAAAATATATGATATGAAGGACGTAAGTGCGAGTATTTTCGTATTTTTTTTATCTGAATATCTTAATTAACAACCGAGAAAAAAAAGTGATATAGTTAATTCCACAGCATTAGCAATTTCCATCCCTAAAAAATTTAATAATTTTTTTCTACCCTTAATAATATGATCACAATTGTGAAAAAAATATATGATATGAAGGACGTAAGTAGGAGTATTTTCGCATTTTTTTATCCGAATATCTTAATTAACAACCGAGAAAAAAAATGATATAGTTAAGGGTATTTACCCTCATACAATCATTATATGAAGGGTTAGCGACTTGAAATTTTGGGGGTTATCTTTCAACCTAAAACCAATGTTTTCCACACAATTTCGATAAAATTCCAGGGAGGGGGGGGGTCGATTCACAATCCTTAGTGTGCTAGATCCTTTCGAACGAATCGCCGCTTTTTCTGTTCCTCCTGTTATTAACCCGCCGCTTTGGAATCGCTTTTTTCCCGCGAGAACGCTCATCAGAGTCCGCACGCTTTCGCGTTTAATAATTTACCGGAAGAAAAAGGATTTCTATGTCCGCCGTGAGTCTACGTTTACGCCGGGGGTTAAATATTGACGACTGGGATTTTTATACATTTATGGTAATTTTAATCCTCTGAAACTCGCCATCTCGCAGAACCTTTAAAATGCAACGAGATTTCAGCCCCGTCGAAACACCTAGCGCTGCAAAAGAAATTGCTCATGATAAACTATAAGACGCGCGAAGGCTGCTACGGATATAAAATAATTTTAATGGATAATGCCCCACTTTTGATTGCCAGCCTTTTATTAAACCCTAAATATAAAATCTCAGTGAAATTTTAATATTATTCCTCGTCTGCTATTAAATTATGTCCAATATTGCTAATGGGTATACATCAGAGACACTTAAGAACGTTTTAAAAGGTTCTATCTATTTTTTAGCAATATTCATTTAGTTCTAACGATCCGCGACTCAGGCAGAGAGAAGTATTTACGTTCTACAGTAAATTATCCATATAAGTCCCTAGCAAGGGTCTGCCGAGGGACATTTATGCACCACAGTCACTATTCTTTGAGTGTTGCCGAACGTAGAAAAGGACAGCCGAGCTCAAGAGGCGCCCGTCGCCGAGAAATGTAAACATAGCTAATCCAAATTGCCAACTTCCTTATTTTTCATCATTTTTGTATGAAACTTCGATTATCATATTTGTGGCATTTTTCTAATGCAAAATGATACCAAACATGATATAATTCCGATGATATTTAGTTGTGCAATAGACAGTCAAAGTTTCGGGCGCAAAGAATGCGTTTCTTTCTTTCCCATACGCTATCCTACGCGCCCGAAACTTTAACTGTCTATTACACAAGTAAACATCATCGGAATGATATCATGTTTGGTATCATTTTTCTTAGAAAAATGCCACAAATATGGTAATCGCAGTTTCATAAAAAAATAATGAAAAGTAAGGAAGTTCGAAATTTGCTCCGGGACTTTTAAAGGCCTCACTTTTAAGACATTTATGGACATTTTACTGTGTTTCGTTTTGCGTTTGAATATTTGTGGTGATCGTGTGCGAACGATGATCGCGAGCTTATAATTTGCATTCGGATCACGAAGAATCGAAGTCGTCTGAAATTAATGCATCCGATGATGCCTATCTGAAAAATTCAAGACACATTTCCTCGCTGCGAACTGTTTCGGATTATTCTTTCCTCCGTAACGAAGCATTCGCCGTGAGCGACGTGTAATAATTTCGCTCCGTTCAAAGTTTTTACTTAAAACTTTCCCCCGAATCACTTCGACGTGCGAGATTAATTTTAAATCAGCGTTCACCGCATTTAAAACATTTCCTTTCGAAGCCAGCTAAAGTTTTGCACACTTGAAAGATGCTTACACGTTCATCAATTATAGCGACGCATTATAATCTGAGCATCTTAGTATTTAGAACGGATTTTCAAGGATGAGTTCGTTGTTGGTCGTTCCTCGGTAAATGAGTTCAACGAAATTGGAGACTGGAATTGAAATAGGCTACGAGTGCCATTTTTTAAAATTCGCAGAGGGTCATAGCACCCCCAATTAGTAAATTAAAATAAAACACGAAATACATGCAAAATCAGACTTTTATTAACGAGAACATTTCAACTTGCATATTAATCGATTAATCAACTCAACTGTTAAACTTCTCCTTAATTATAATAAACAAATGGAAATCCGTTTTGGGGTGTGCGACACCCAACGCGACCAATCAAGGGTTAATCTTCGTCCGCAAAGGGCTCTGAGGCGACGGAGAAAATGTCGTTATTGGAAACAGTTTTAATATTATTAAATTCGTCCGTGTACTATAAATTGCAAGAAGCTAAAATGTTGTATGAGAAAACAGGTTCAATTCGACGCGCACGATGCAAAAAGATTACGTACACCGGAACGAAAATGATCTGGGTTGAAAGAAATGTGTTGGAATGAAAATTGCTTCGAGTGGAAAGGGTTAATGGTTATAAACGAGTGTGTCGCGTTCACACGGTCATGCGGTCCCCCATTAGGAAGGGTTTTTCGATTTTCGAGATAGGGCAGCTAGGCGTGACGTTGAAGAGGGCCAGGGACACGGACAGCTGTGGGCTGACCCTCCGTTAAGCCTCTTCGGCCACTGATCATACCCCAGTCCAGCAATCCTTGTTTCGAAGAAATCCGTCCTTGACGGTGTGCGCCCTCTCTTCGGGTCGCGACCCTCCCCTTTTCTCGGTATTAGACCACGAAGCTTTTTAGCTTCGCCGGTCTTAGCCCCCCGGTAACGAGACTATGCTTTTGTTTCACGTCGGATCGGAGCTTCGTGGTGTCCCACCCCTTCGACCGATCGATCGGTTACAGCTGATAAGTATGCCAGACTCGCCGACGATTTTATCGGTATTCGGTGCGTGACGCTACTGATATACTGCTATTGATAACGCTGCCAACCGTTGCACTGCGAAATCACTTAAGGTCACCTTTCTTTCATACCCAACCGTGCATCGTACTGCACGCTGCTGCATCTACCGATTTCAATCTTCCACCGGGTACATCGACTCTCTGCGAACGGACTCTGTTCTCTGGAAAATCCCTGCGTCGGTGTTTCTTTCGATAAACGGAATCTGTATATACAAAAATGGATGTTTGTATATATACAGTGACTCCCATTAATATTCGGACGCTCTAAAAAAAACTGGTTTAACATTGAAGTATACAACTTTAATTTTTTGGGGAAGCTAGAGCAAATAATTTGCTACAGAATGTGGAAAAACATTTTTCCAAAAATTGCAATTGATCGGAGTTGTAGAAGAAATATTGAAAGTTGCATTTTACAACTTTTTTATGTGGGCCTATATTGAAAATTTAAAAGAAACGTTTTGTTAATCTGTGTCAATTATATACACTGCAAAAGTTTCATCGAAATTGGTTGATGCGAAAATAAATTTTGTCAAAAATTGCAATTCATAGGAATTGTAGCAAAAATACAAAAAATTGCATTTTACAACTTTTTTATGTGGGATAATGTTGAAAATTTTAAAAATGCGTTTTGTAGATCTGTGTCAGTTATAGGCACTGGTAAAATTTCATCAAAATCGGTTGATGCGAAAATAAATTTTGTCAAAAAATGCAATTGATCGGAATTGTAGCAAAAATACTAAAAGTTGCATTTTACAACTTTTTTATGTGGGCCTATATTGAAAATTTGAAAAATACGTTTTGTAGATCTGTGTCAAATAAACATATCCTGAAAATTTCAGATCTACAAAACGTATTTTCAAAATTTTCAATTTTGGCCGACATAAAAAAGTTGAAAAATACAAGTTTTAGTATTTTTGCTACAATTCCAATGAATTGCAGTTTTTGACGAAATTTCTTTCCACACCCTTCAGTAAACTAATTGCTCTAGCTTCCCAAAAAAGTTCAAATCGTATAGTACAATATTAAAAAAGTTATCGTCTTCTTTAGAGCGGTCTTAAACTTTTGTCCGCTACTGTATATGACGCATGCGCACAGCACGAACATGAAGTACAAAGTCGGTAAGTCAGTAGTCGCTAAGGTAGAGCGCAACATTGAAATGATAAATATTTTTTTTTCGACGCGCCAAAAATCGTTCAGGCAATCGTGATTTTATTAAAAAAAGAACCTACTTTCAAAATTTCATCGAATTCTGATTGTTGCTGTAAACGGAAGTTTCGCCAAAATTTTTTTCGACGCGCCAAAAATCCTTCTGGCAATCGTGATTTTGGTAAAAAAAGAACCTATTTTCAAAATTTCATCGAATTCTGATTGTTGCTATAAACGGAAGTTTCGCCAAAATTTTTTTCGACGCGCCAAAAATCCTTCTGGCAATCGTGATTTTGGTAAAAAAAGAACCTATTTTCAAAATTTCATCGAATTCTGATTGTTGCTATAAACGGAAGTTTCGCCAAAATTTTTGTCGACGCGCCAAAAATGCTTCTGGCAATCATCATTTTAGTAAAAAAAGAACCTATTTTCAAAATTTCATCGAATTCTGATTGTTGCTGTAAACGGAAGTTTCGCCAAAATTTTTTTCGACGCGCCAAAAATCCTTCTGGCAATCATCATTTTAGTGAAAAAAGAACCTATTTTCAAAATTTCATCGAATTCTGATTGTTGCTATAAACGGAAGTTTCGCCGAAGCTAGACTGGATTCTCGAAGACGTAATCTCCGATGCGTTTGACGAACAGTATGAAGCAAAGCCGCGAATTAGCTCGCGCGAGGAGGAACGGGATATTCAAATGTGGCGGGGGTCGGAGGGTTAAATAGCGACGTTCTCGAGTGCAGGAGTCCCTCGCGAGGGAAGTTCGTTTTACGTTATCGCCTCGTTCCGTCGTGGAGGAGCAGCCTTTACGGAGCAGCCGGTAGCTACAGCGAGGCTAGATTGCGCGAGCGTTCGGATCGGCCGTCATTAAAATATGTACAAGCAAAGTGGTCTCGTGAGCTTGGTTCGTTCGCCTTTATCAGGCGCTGGGATAGATATACGCATAAATACGAGTATATCCGGTGTACGAAAATGCTCGAGGTGGGAGTGCGAATACCGGAGGGCTCCTGCCGGGAGTACGGGAGTTTTTAGCCTGCGGCCGGATAGATAAACCTTCCGGAGCAGATAAAAAGTCCGGATAAGGTTCGAACGGTGCCGGAAGCGGGCCCGGCTAACGACTGTCGGGACCCGAAACGAATGCGTGGCGGAAGGTTTTCGGAATGGCATCAATGAAGGGGGGCTGATCTAAGGCCGAGGAACCGCCACATCTTCCGGCGCAAATTATTGTAATTTGCATCAGTTAACTCCGTAATCACTCGGGGTTACAGGTTAAAGGACCATTACCGTCTCTCCTCGCGGGTACAATGCCAAGCGAAATCGGCCTCCGTGTTCCTACGCCGTGAGCACAATCAACACCTGCCGTCATACCGACTTCCAGCCCTTCTGCAAAGTCTCCTCGACCGGCAATTTTGGATTTTCGAAAAGCTCGATTCTTCCTTCTCGTGACTTTCACTTACTCCTTTGCACTGCTATTTATTAGGTTGTAAAGATAGAAATGCAGGATTCTTGTTCCTTTCTTTTAATTGGAATTCTATACCAATAAATATTTATCTTAATTTAACGAGTTACATGTCCTTTTAAAGTCATTTTATTCAAATTTTTATTGAATCATTTTCAAACTTTCATTTAACGAGTTAAATGTCCTTTTAAAACAATTTTACTAAATTATTTTCAAACCTTAATTTAATGAGTTAAATGTCCTTTTAAAGTAATTTTATTCAAATTTTTATTGAATTATTTTCAAACCTTAATTTAATGAGTTAAATGTCCTTTTTAAGTAATTTTATTCAAATTTTTATTGAATTATTTTCAAACCTTCATTTAATGAGTTAAATATTCTTTTAAAGTCATTTTATTAAATTATTTTCAATCCTTAATTTAATGAGTTAAATGTTCTTTTGAAGTCATTTTAATCAAATTTTTATTAAATTATTTTGAAACCTTCATTTAATGAATTGAATGTCCTTTTAAATTCATTTTAGTCAAATTTTTATTAAATTAGTTTCAAACCTTCATTTAATGAGTTACATGTCCTTTTAATGTCATTGTATGAAATTATTTTCAAACCTTAATTTATTGAGTTAGCTGTCCATTTAAAGTCATCTTATTCAAATTTTTATTGAATTATTTACAAACCTTAATTTAATGAGTTAAATGTTCTTTTAAAGTAATTTTATTAAATTATTTTCAATCCTTAATTTAATGAGTTAAATGTTCTTTTGAAGTCATTTTAATCAAATTTTTATTAAATTATTTTGAAACCTTTATTTAATGAATTGAATGTCCTTTCAAATTCATTTTAGTCAAATTTTTATTAAATTAGTTTCAAACCTTCATTTAATGAGTTAAATGTCCTTTTAATGTCATTGTATGAAATTATTTTCAAACCTTAATTTAATGAGTTAAATGTACTTTTAAAGTCATTTTATTTAAATTTTTATTAAATTGTTTTCAAACCTTAATTTACCGAGTTAAATTTCCTTTTAAAACAATTTTATTCAAATTTTTATTAAATTATTTTCAAACCTTAATTGAATGAGTTAAATGTCTTTTTAAAACAATTTTATTCAAATTTTGATTGAATTATTTTCAAACCGTAATTTAATAAGTTAAATGTCCTTTTAAAGTCATTTTATTCAAATTTTTATTGAATTATTTTCAAACCTTAATTTAGTGAGTTAAATGGCCTTCTAAAGTCATTTTATTCAAATTTTTATTGAATTATTTTCAAACCTTAATTTAATGAATTAAATGTTCTTTTAAAGTCATTTTATTCAAATTTTTATTAAATTATTTTCAAACCTGAATTTAATGAGTTAAATGTCCTTTTAAAACAATTTTATTCAAATTTTTATTAAATTATTTTAAAACCTTAATTTAATAACTTAAATGTACTTTTAAAGTAATTTTATTCAAATTTTTATTACATTATTGTTAATCAGACTGGCATTGCTGATTGACCGTGTAGAGCCCGCTATAGATTTAGGACAAAAGGGAGGTTTTCTCAATGAATTCGATTTGTAAATGTGGACGGACTTGAGGAGTACGTAGCTGGATGCTGTTTGAAATTACATTACCGTGTAGAGCAGCTGTACAGTGGCGTGGATTCGGTGGTTACCTCGGGTCGCATAAATCAAAAAGAAATCAAAAGTAATATTATTGCACGCCATAAATCGTGTATCTTACCGTCGGTTTCTTCAATGTTTTTCACGTCAATACCTTTTGTACGACTCCGAACCTCGACTGGGGACCCAGCGGAATATGACATCACGTTTGATACGCGGCACGTAGATCGCATAGCACCCCTGGAAGCAAACTTCCCCAATGGCATGTGTCGAGGGGTGAGTCTTGGACGGTTATGTAAAGGGTCGTAGCGGATAAAGGGAAAGGTCTCGTCGTTTCCCTTGACAGACGATAACAAATGAAAAATTCGTCGGGAAAAGGGTATCCCGGAGTGGCTCGTTGCAATCTCAAAGTCGCAAACGAAGATAACGTTGTCCAAACATATCGGTCGTATCGCTGATACGCCTGTGATTGAACTTGCCGCTCCTACTCGCTGAAAAATGTATTTTCAAATAGCAGAATACATCGAGTTCTCGATCCATAAATAAAAATTCTGGGACACCGTGTATACTCGTCAAGTGAAAATAATGCAACAGCATTTCTAAATTTTTTTCTTTTTGAAATTCTAATCCCACGCTATGATAGAGTTCATTTCAGCGTTGATAAATTGGTGTACAGTGGCATTCATTTTGTAACAAGCATTTTGCATTTGAGTCATTAAAATGCATCAGTTCATTTTACTGACTAAGGATTGCAACTTTGAAAGCGATAAGCTTTGAATAATTCAGCTTTTCTTGTTAAACAATCCAATTAACATCTTAAATATTCAGGTTTCAGGGATCTTGGTTATCGATCAACACCGTGCGTTTGTTTACTTACCGAATAAGTTGATGCAACTTTCAAAACCTTGTAAATTCTTCGATCTTCGCTAGAAAAATCTGTCTGCTGCTTCAACCCTATGCATTGCTATTCCAACGAAAGAAAATCTTGTCTAGATACGATTTGCGAGATTCGATTAATTTCTAAAATACTCGAAAAATATGAAACTTATTACAAAAAGCATTCCTTGAAAATCACTGTAAATTTTCCAACAGACAACCTTTTATTTCCGTGCTTACGAGCTTGCGGTGCATTTGCATTCCACGAATGAATAAAATCCGCGGTCCAAATTCTCCGTGTTGTTCAATAATTCATTCCAGCCAGGTTTTTGTTTTCGTATCAAAAGGAATATTGATTCATAATCACTTCAACGGAAATTCTATCCGCGGAGATGTAGCTTCTTTTATTCCGATTGTCCAATAGCGAAGCTTTCCGGCTTTTGCCGGTTTCGCATTGGCCGAATCGCCGGCGAATAAGCTCGACGGTAATTTCTCGATAATAAAACGTCACTGGAACGAATAGGTACGTCGCCGGACGAGCGAATTCCGTGGATCGACAGCCAGTTACGTGGAGTTTCGTTCGGGTTAATGGTAAAATAATCATGGTTCGATTCCAATCTAATTATTCAACAAAATCATCAGTCGATAGGTAAGGAATGTGTATGTAAAAAGTAGTATCCAAGAAAATCAATAAGGGAATGGTAACAACCAAGAGTTTATTGTAGTATAAATACTAAAAAGTTAGATTACTCGTGCCCTAATTGCTCTTCTAGGTTCGTTTTTGTTTGAAACTGTTTATTACAACATAGGTATGGAAAATTTGACCAGAAGTGTACATAATTTTAACTGGCTATTTAGGAATTGCGTTTTTTCCTTAAAATGCAATTTACAAAAAAACGGTTCGAAACATCCTATAATTTTGGCTGTTCTGTATTAACAAGATGTTGTAGTATATTGCTACATAGTTTTTTTCTGCGATAAATTGCAAGACTCGATGTCATTTAAATTTTTGTTAGAGAAATGCATTTGACATGATCAAAAGTTAGACAAAAACTGTAGCGAATAATTTAATTTTTGAATATTTTTCATTTTTTAATAGCTTTTGTTTATGTATTTTTTTATTTACATGTACATATTATATCTATATTAAAAGTAATATAGTTCTTGAGTAATATGCCGTTTAGTTATTTCTGGATTGATCTAGTAAAAAATACGGTGTTGTGTATTGTCAAATAATTATACATTATAATAGATATAATTAAATTTAACCATATAATTAAAAAATATTTCGAACAAAAGTTGTACAGTACACAGTTAGCAACAAATTACAATAACACCTAATCATAAAAAGCTCTTCATTAAAAAAAAATTAAAATTAATTTTTTTACTAAAGGAACCTTATATTTTTGGTGCATTAATCGATGCATGTTTGTATTCCCTTTAAAAAATTAGTTAGGTAAGGTGAAGTACCTTAAGTCTGGACAGTCCAAAAGTTCATTCTTTTTTTTCATAGTAAAATCAATAATTAAGAGATTAAATAATTATATTATATAATCAGAGGCCTTAGCTACGAGTAGGTGTAAATATTATTTCATTAAGACATCAATTGAAATTTAAAAATAAATTGGCAATATAACTGAATGCAAATATTTAATTATTAATCCAAATATTAGATGTCCAAGTTTAGGACAGTTTTGAAATATAAGTACTCCATACTGGGACGCGATAGCAGTAGCTTTCCCACTCTAAGCTTATACGCAATGTATCAAATCATCGCATTGTTTGCAAATTATTCAACTACATGTACGTATAATTAGTCTTCTATTAGCTCGAATAACAAAAAAAACAGGTTAAAGAGAGAAACAAAATTAGAAAAGAAAAAGAACAAGAAATCAATAAAAAATTACATGAAAGAAAAAAACGAATTACATAACAAATTAAAGATATTAAATTATAAATCAATTACAAATCTAACAAAATAAGGTCTAAAGCAAACAATGATAGAAAAAAAGATGAAATTAGAGAATATGGAAAAAGAAGTATTGTCTTTTGAAATGCTTGCTTTACAACATCAACAAAATTATAGGGGATAGAATTTAATACAATAATATTTTGATATGTAATTTGTTAAAAATTTAATAAAGTTCGATGTTATAGATATAATTATATGTTGTAGGTTCGTAAATAACGAGAAGCACCTTCAATGGTTAACGATATAAATATATATTTGGTTAAACACTACAATACTATAATCTATGATAAGAATACTACATATTCCGCAAAGCATCATGTGCAACCAACTAACTTTCTAGGTTAGGTTTGCTTGATCAACTCGTAAATTGAATTTGTCCCGGTATAGGCTTTACTTCTGTCCAGGTACTAGCTTAGATTGGATTTAACATGTCCAACTATAGATTTGAATTATTCTTGTTAATACGATTAAGATATAAATCTAAATAATGATTTTTTTATTTGAAATTACTTTACAAACTCTGAACTGTATGTTAAAACTCTTAAATAATTATTTTTGTTTCTCTAAAGTGATAAAATTTAGAATAGAAAAACATACTGTCCAGGCATAGGGCACTCCATCTTACTTAGGTCAAAAATTGATTAGTTTAGAAGTCATGATTTTTGTCTCGAATGTCCATCTACATGCCGCGCTGTGCGTCGAAACGAATTCGCTGATTTCGGCAACGGGAATGACAAGTATCACGACCGAGGACTCGATACTGGTTGTCCGGTGAAGTTTGCGCGGCGTGCACGGTACAGAGCAGACCACGAGGGTAATTAAGGTGCACGGTAGATATAAATTATAGAGGAAAAGGCCAGTAAGGTCCCGCAGACCGTTTATTAATTTGTAATTGCGGGAGTTCCGCGTGTAGCTTTCCGAAAATTACAGGTCTGCTGGGACTCATTGCTACTACGAAGATTTAGTACTAACTAGACAGCTTCTTCCGGTCCCGCTGCTGTTGTCTGGCCTCTCTCTCTCTCTCTTTCTCTTTCTCTCTCCAGCACGTAGCCCGTGGAATCGGGTTAATATCAATACCCCGTGGCCTGGACCCCGTCAAATGGTTTCGCACGGTGTGTGCATGCGGTGTAAGACCCCTTTTGTGCTACCTGTCGATCCCGTTCCCATGTCGTTACCGCACCGAGCGGCTACATCATCGGAGCCGATTAACCGAACCATTCGAACGTGACGACTTTTATGTTTCCTGATCGCCAACCGAGGGTGGAGCTAAGAACAAGCCTGGGTTCTTGTGCAAGATGGCCCGTCGTGACTCGACACCGACACCCGGCCAACCCTTCCACCGTAAGAATCTCGGCAATGCTGAAAAATGTAAGGTCACGCCTGTAATAAGAACACGCGAAATTCTAGCCGCTCGGCAATCATTCCCCTCGACGTTCTCCGTTCGACGCGACCCACACTGTGCCAAACGAGCAATTTAGCTGGACAGAAGTCAGTTTCAGATCAACAGAAACTAACCGAGCCGATACAGTGATCACTTGATTCTTGTCCCAGGGGCTGTTCGTGGAGCGGACAAGAATCGCGATGTAGGCTTGTTTTTCTGATTTACGGCTTAATTACAGTTTAAAGGCCCACGTGTTCTCACAATGTAATGCCAATTCAAAATACTTTATTTTTCATTATTTTTTTATGAGACTTTTATTTGCTTGTTTCTGGCAATATTCTGATTAAAACAAGACCAAACACCATATAATTTGGTCCATATTTACTCTACATGTGGGAAGCATAATTTATAATTTATCATACATTCAACATACGCTATAGCATATGTTTAAATAAACAGATAAACATCTCGAAAATATGTTCTCAAAGAATTAAAGAATAAAAAATATTTAAACGAATACCTAACCAGATAAATTTTCATTTAATAAGTTATTAATAAATGTGTTAATCCATTGATATTTTAAAGAATAGAGCATGCAATACAGTTTTTTTTCTGCTCACTCGCTATCCTCCTCCATATCCTACAGTTACACCATAAAGTCAATGAAACCAAGAAGTAATGAAAAATAAATAATTTTTAATTGGCAATACACATTGTGAGAATACGCGGGCTTTTGAATCGATTGAACCACTAAATACAATTGAAATTATATCGTGTTTGGTCTTGTTTTAATCAGAGAAATGCCAGAAACACGTTTTGAAAGTCCCATAAAAAATAATGAAAATTAAGATGCTTGAACATTCGATTCGTTGTGTTAATGTAGTGGTGTTCACACCGATATACCCGGGCCGAGAACAATAGACGCCGCCCTGCGGCGCGGGACAGCGTTGACAGGCAGTGGAGTGAGTAGGCCTGGACAAGAATCGAGTCGTCGAATCTGGGACAAGAATCAAGTAGTTACTGTATATTCTAAAATAACCGTGTAGTAAAACCCTGGTAAGACATGTGACATACGTCATTCTATTCGTTTCGACGTGCTGCACACAAAATGTAGGTGTGATTTTTGACTGAAACGAATAGTTTTCGAAATATTCGTGAAAAACTGAAGTTACTACAGTAAATTATCCATACAAGTCCCTAGCATGGGTCTTCCGAGGGACATTTATGCACCACGGTCACTATTCTTTGAGTGTTGCCGAACGTAGAAAAGGACAGCCGAGCTCGAGAGGCGCCCGTCGCCGAGAAATGTAAACATAGCTAATCCAAATTGCCAACTTCCTTATTTTTCATCATTTTTGTATGAGACTTCGATTATCATATTTGTGGCATTTTTCTAATGCAAAATGATACCAAACATGATATAATTCCGCTGATATTTAGGTGTGTAATAGACAGTCAAAGTTTCGGGCGCAAGGAAGGACAGTTAATACGCTATCCTACGCGCCCGAAACTTTAACTGTCTATTGCACAAGTAAATATCATCGGAATTATATCATATGCGGTATCATTGTTCTTAGAAAAATGCCACAAACATGGTAATCGCAGTCTCATAAAAAAATAATGGAAAATAAGGAAGTTGGAAATTTGTAGTGGGGACTTTTAAAGGCCACACTTTTAAGACATTTATGGATACTTTACTGTACACGTTGAATTTTATGTAAATATCAATGAAAACGCAAACGCTACGTTCGGACTTTGTTTTGAAGAGTAGAAAATGACTAAAAACAGGGTTTCACTCTATATAGTATTATACGTATATAGGATGAGCATTTAATTTTGAAAGACTACTCCTGGATTTTTGTATGCCCCCTCTACGACCTAACCCCAACTCATTCTATTCGCACGATTTTTCCATTACTAGTTCATTAATTATGGGTGACAGTTACAAAGATTATGCGAATGAAATGAGTTGTGTTTAGATCACGGAGGGGGTGGAGAGGGCCTGTTGTCGAAAATCCAGGATTGGACTGTCAGAATTAACAGCTGAATTCAATACAGTATTAGCAATAAATAAACTTGTGTTTCTCGATCGTATTATTGTTAAAAACAATTGCAAAATGATCTCGGCGCTACGCTTCGATCACTAAACTACTTTAAGCAATTTTGCTAATTATAAATTAATTCCGACGTTTCGGTTCCAATTTGAACCATTTTCAAGAAATTTAATTGAAATTGCGTCTGTAATCAAAATGTTTAGATAAGACATACAATTTTCAGAGAACAAAAAGAAAATATATTTTTTTACGAAAACTAATAAATGTTTAAAGTACAGGAAAACAATTTGTACTCACTTGCTTAGGTGTGATTAAATATTTAAATTTGAGAGTCGTGAGACACGTGAAACACGTGCGTTCCCCACTGTTAGCAATAGTTTTTTGCGAATATCTCGAAAACTAAAAGCGACCCCGCCATATTGGAAAAGGAAAAAGTTGTTAAAAATATCGAAATCTATGACATATTCAAATTTCATCAAAATCGGAGTACGCAGATCTTTTTTATATAATCACCGAAAATTTTGATTTTTGCAATGCCACGCGCAGAAATTTTCTTAAACATGATATACATCATTTCCCGTAGACTTTTTCACCCTGATTTCAAAACTCGTCTCAAATTTGTCTACGACCTCGCAGAAAGTCGATTTTTGTGAACAAAAATTTCGGTTTTGTCATGGAAATGATAAATTAATTACTGCGTCACCACATATTTTCGCAATATCTCCAAACTATGGATTCGATGTTATCAGACTGAATTATTAGACAAGGAGTAGTTGCAATCAAAACAGTGTCAAGATTGAAAGAATTGTAAAATGAACAGTGAAATTATTAAAGACCGGAGAATATCCTTCAAAATCATTTATTCAGTCAGCACGGACAGACGGATCATCATGTAAAATTTGTACTTTATCACGTTGCAAATGCACGAGATTAATTCACAGGTATAATTCAATGTGGTTGCAATTTTAAATTTGTTTACCCGGTAGTTATATTCAATTTACCGTATAGGCAAATATTAATAATTAGTAGGTCCGATGAAAGCCAGACATTGGTGTAAACATTGTAAGAAGGATATAATTATAGAACTCTTGACGGGATAAAATGATGAGAGGAAACGTTGAATTTATGCCTCCTCCAGCACACTAAATAATTAGTATCATCTACTTCGCTTCTACCGTCGTCGGAACGTTTAATTTGACGGTCGAACGGTACCGCACAAATAACAGTGAAACTTTTGTTATTCGTTCGCTGGCAACCGAATTTTCAGGTACACAGCTGCGATCCACTGCGAAAGGGAAGCTTTAGTAAAACTTTAATATCTGCCGGTTCTCGCACGTAATCGGCTTGCATTTCGTATTAATCATATTTAAATGTATGGAAGGTTTACCGGCGCGGTATATTAAACGTTGCGTGGATCATTAAATTGTAAATCTTTCATAAGATCGGACAGTTACCATAATTACACTGCTCTTCTCGGAAATCTCCTACCGTTTTACGTATTTTCGTTCGAACCGTTTCGATGAAACACACGTATGACGTAGCACATCAAGTGTATCGTGAACATTTTGTCTGACAACATTTATTTGCATTTTATCTGATTCTCGTTGAAAAGCACGTTGGCAAAGTTTGTTTCGAAACCCGCGGGACACTCTGTATACACGCGTGCCTTCGGACATTAAAGTTTCAGTGGACACAAGAAGTGTAACGCTGAACATTGACCGCTGTGGAGCTTTACGAGTCGATGCACGAGGTTAGGTCATAAGGGATTAACTGCGATATTTATTTATTAACGTTGTAATTCTATCGCGGATTCATGCCTCGGCGATGGAGCAGGTTAATCGTGCCAGTTGCGCAACATAAACGATCGCGTTGATATTTTAACGAATCACCGGTTTCACGATGTTTCAAATTTGAAGTGAAACCTCTTTGCTGAGGGTAACAATTTTCTGATGTAGCGGAAGTATGACGTTTCGATGCAACGGAAGTACGACTTCGCCGTCTTACGGGCGAGTTGAAAATCACACTGTCGTGATTTATAGCGCTCTCTCTTACTCTTTGTAACGCACGCCGTTATTGTGGGCTTCAGCGCTTTGTACAGGCCACGCAGTCTAATTTTATTTTATTTATTTTATCGAAGTGTATGTCAAAAACTACCGTGTGTGAAACAGAATAAATATATGTATATGTGAAAGAAGAGGTATGTATATAAATTACAAAATTACATTTAAAAAAGATTAGAATTACATGGTTATGTTAGGACAGCACGTTTGCATTAATTAAAATAATAATATAATTACAGTAACTTCCCTATGAATCGGGAAGTTGATTAAATCTACTGCAGAGATATATTGGCGATATACGTCTTTCCAAACCTACCGTGTGTGGAAGAGAATAAATAAAATAAAAATATACCAGTAAAGTAGAGGTATGCATATAAATTACAAATTACATTTAAAAATCTAAAATCAAAATGAATACATATACAGAGATGTGCAAACGTAACTCTAATGGAAACTTATTTCTTACAAAATAAATCAAGTTACAACAGATGTTTGAACTGCGATCCATTTTTCTACGATACAGAGCTCCGCTCTTTGTATTAGATTTCTCGTTGTTGCCATGATTAGAGCTTCTCCTTTTATGCTATTACATGCATCTGTTATGTGATTCCAAAGTTCTTGAACATTATTGAGTGTTGTATATATGTATATATAATGTATATTGTATATACAATATATATAAAAATCCAACGGATACAGATCCGGAGAAAATAGTGGGCAATGAATTGGACCATACGTTCCTGAATTTATGATTCTGATGTGTACGTAATAAATACAAACATGATATAGGAAGCGACAGTAGTAAACATGAACCGAGACACCCTACTTATGGCAACAATGAAGAGTCTCGTACAAAGAGCAGAGCTCTGTATAGCAGAAAATGGACCATGGTTCCAACATGTGATGCAACCCAATTTTTATTATTTAAAAAAAATTAGTTGCACAGTAGAAGCTCAGTGTAGTGTTTACCAAGTATTATTATACTAATTTGAAAAGGTTAGAAATACATAGGAATCTAATACAAAGAGCGAAGCTCTGTATCGTAGAAAAATGGATCATTGTTCCAACATGTAATGCAACCCAATTTATATTGTAAGCAATTTTTATTATTTAAACAAAATGAGTTGCACAGTAGAAGCTCAGTGTAGTGTTTACCAAGTATTATTATACTAATTTGAAAAGGTTAGAAATATATAGAAATCTAATACAAAGAGCGGAGCTCTGTATCGTAGAAAAATGGATCGCAGTTCAAACATCTGTTGTAACTTGATTTATTTTGTAAGAAATAAGTTTTCATTAGAGTTACTTTTGCACATCCTTGTATATGTATTCATTTTGATTTTAGATTTTTAAATGTAATTTGTAATTTATATACATACCTCTTCTTTTACTGATATATTTTTATTTTATTTATTCTCTTCCGCACACAGTAAGTTTGGAAAGATGTATATCTCCAATATATCTCTGTAATAGATTTAATTATATTATTATGCAATTCTAATCCTTTTTACCTATTCTTTTACTGATATATTTTTATTTTATTTAATGTCTTCCTCACACTGTAGTTTTTGACATACACTTCAATAAAATAAAAAAAATCGTGTGCGTGGAAACCACGCACGGCAGAAGTGAAACTTATTGCTTATTAGGTATAATAATTTATCTGTATTAAGCAATAAGTTTCACTTCTGCCGCGCGTGGTTTCCACGCACACGATGTTTCATTTTTTAACAGACTTCAAAAAAGGAGGAGGTTACTCAATTCGACCTGTATCTGCCTTTTTCCGCTTTTTTTCTATGCATGTTCACCGATTACGCCGAGATGGATGGACCAATCGGTACGAAACATTTTTTCATTCCCAACTTTTACTTTTATTGCAAAAAACGTAACGCTTCGTTTCTATTTAACCGACTTCTCCGGCATTTGCTCAGCAAGGATTTTCACATTTAGTAGGAGATACTGCTGCGATGATGCCCCTTGCAAAAATTTATAGAATTTGTTATTGTTGATAACTATCGTTATAGCAAAAGAGACCTATTCGTACATTTAAAAAAGTGTGAAATATAAGAAATTAAACCAACTTGGAAAAAATGCAGTAAAAAGTATGAAATAATTTCCATTGTATAAAATAGTAAATGTAATAGAATCTTTTTCAGAGACGGCGCAAAATGGAAAACTATCGACACTGGAAATTACGACAATCCTAAAATTCTTCTACATACTTTCACATATTAATACATTTTTCTTCCCACCTATTGATTTCCAAGTCTGCCATGTTCCAATGAAATCATAATCAGCCGCATCTGTCACTTGGAAAGATTGAATTATATTTACTATTTTATAAAATGGAAATTATTTCACACTTTTTAGTGCATTTTTTTGAATCAATAAATCATTTATAATTTGATGGTATAAAACTTGAATATCAATAGGTTAGTAACAAAGATGCGTGCGCAGATAAAGAAATGCGACAAAATTAATTTCAATGAACAACAAATCGCAATCGAGGTAACCATAATAAAAGTGTGTCGTTGATGTTCTCTCGATGTGAATACATCATAGAATTTCGGTTATATACAGGGTGTCCCAAAATTCCTCCGACACCCGAAAATGAGAGGTTCCTTTTCTGAATTGGTAGCATTAAATTATGTTGTGGTAATTATTTCTGTATCACTACTTGTACATCAATTTCGCAACATTAATACTTTGTAAATAATATTTATTATATTTTAAATATCAAATATTATACAGGGTGTCCCAAAATTCCTCCGACACTCGAAAATGGGAGGTTCCTTTTCTGAATTGGTAGCATTAAATTATGTTGTGGTAATTATTTCTGTATTACTACTTGTACATCAATTTCGCAACATTAATACTTTGTAAATAATATTTATTATACTTTAAATATCAAATATTATACAGGGTGTCCCAAAATTCCTCCGACACTCGAAAATGGGAGGTTCCTTTTTTGAATTGGTAGCATTAAATTATGTTGTGGTAATTATTTATGTATTACTACTTGTACATCAATTTCGCAACATTAATACTTTGTAAATAATATTTATTATATTTTGAATATCAAATATTATACAGGGTGTCTCAAAATTCCTCTGATACCCGAAAATGGGAGGTTCCTTTCCTGAATTGGTAGCATTAAATTATGTTGTGGTAATTATTTCTGTATTACTGCTTGTACATCAATTTCGCAACATTAATACTTTGTAAATAATATTTATTATATTTTAAATATCAAATATTATACATATAATAATATTAGGTTTAAAAATACGTATAATATTATTATTATAATATTATTATATAATAATATTAGGTTTAAAAATACGTATAATATTTGATATTTAAAATATAATAAATATTATTTACAAAGTATTAATGTTGCGAAATTGATGTACAAGTAGTAATATAGAAATAATTACCACAACATAATTTATTGCTACCAATTCAGAAAATTCACTTTGCTACACGTTTCACTTTCGTGGAAACGAATGTACCGCGGGTTACGAGTCAATGAATTTTATCTTGAATACACGGCAGAGATAACCCGGCGGTGTCAAGTTTGGCGAATCCGGTAATAAAAAGAGTAAGCCACGCCCCTTCCCCGAGCCCACCGGTGTACTCTCCGCAATGCAACTCTCGGCTGCGATGCATAATGTGCGGACAAACTATCGCGTTGATACCGCATCACTGCGCGGTGTATTTGGTGATCCACTATACCGTAAAATTGTTGATGTATTATTGGGGAAATTTTGTCAGGAATGCAATCAGTTTTGTCGAATGTCTGCCTATAAATTACGGTTTAATTACTCCACTAGCGGATACAATGCGCCGTTCCGGTTACTCGATAGTCCGTCGATCCAGCACAGAATTCGACAAACCCTGTTTTTCGAACGACAAATTTTCTCACTTTGATTTCATCCGGATTCTAATTAAACGATTCGTTGAAAATACTAATTGATACATTTTTCTCAATGAAATCGTTCGTGAACCGAAAACTTCTATTTTTTCCAATCGTTTCGTTGAAAACACGATTTCAACGTGTAGAATTTTCATTCGAAAAATCGGTTCCTTCTCGTAAGCATTTGATGTAAGTAACGTCTGGGGAGAAAACTTTATTGTTAACATTAGTATCGGCAATGCCGGTCTACGAAATGGATTTACCTTTTACGACGCTTTTACGGCCAGCTCTCGCAAACAATATGTCCGGTATGTATCACCATTCGCCGCGATGGAACAGCTCTTAATGCGATCGGAAAGTCACTGTTTGCTCGTACACATTTCAGACGGTAACGATACTGTCAGCGTTTGCTTTACATCCGTTCAGATTATTTTGCGCTTCGCGTACTTCAACGGAATGCGAATTGCATTATCGAGAAGCAGGCACGATTACGATTTCCCTCGCCCCGTTACACCTAACCTATCCTAACCTGATACGTCAATAGTATTCACCGCTAATTGAGTTTTAATACACATTTATTCAGGTGTGAACGGAGCCTTTACGCTCCCCGACCTTAGGGGAGGAGGCAGTTGTGCAACTTTACCGAAATATAAATATATTCGCAAAACTGCGCAGCTGACAAAAAAATGTCATTCTACATAAATTGTTGGAAATTTAATTTTCTACGAAAAAGATCTCTCGATGGTTGCCACATTTCGCATAGTTACCGAGATACTTGCAGATTTATGAGAAACAGGAAATCTACTTTACCGGCTAAACCAGGCCCATTCGATACCTTTTTTTTATGCACCTGGGAGATAGTAGACTCCCAGGCCCTGGGATATCAGGTGACTGTGATAACCCGTTTTCTTCCATCCCCTCTTTCGCGGCAAAGATGGAGGGCCCGCTATCCGCATTTACTCCCCCTTCCTCTCGCGATTTTGACCACGCCTGTTCTTGGCTTTTAAGGCCCATTCGATACCTTTTTTTATGGACCTGGGAGATAGAAAACTCCCAGGCCCTGGGATATCAGGTGACTGTGATAACCCGTTTTCTTCCATCCCCTCTTTCGCGGCAAAGATGGGGGGGACCCTTTTTTTTAGCGTGAGGGAAATGCTTTACCCCGTACCCCCTGGGAGAGATACGAGGTTATGTGGGGCTACGTGGCCAGAAGGGCTCACAATACTCACTGAAAACCTCACGACAACGTTCCCTAAGCTAGTCGGGGGCGGCTGGAATCTCCAATGGAACACAACCAGCCACCCCCTCGCCCTTGGCCCTGTGTGGGGCCTCGTCCCGAGGGGAGAGAAGCTCCTCCCAATACCTAAGCTGTCAGGGTGTAAGCAGGTTGCCCACTTACACCCCCATCCCTGGGCCGTTCGGTGGGCGTCGCGAGTCTCCAGCTCGCTCCGCCCAACAACCCCCGGTGACTCCGTTCCTCGCTCCGCCCAACGACCCCCGGTGACTCCGTTCCTCGCTCGAGGAGCCCTTAATTCGGACTCATACGGGCGCAGGATCCAGGCGACGGCGCCGAGAATCGTAAATTTCGAGCGTCGATTGACAGGTCGGAGCGGTCCGTAACGTCCCGAACGGTCTCTGGAGGTCCTCTCGGGACCGTTCGGGACGTTACGGACCGCTCCGACTTGTCAACCAGCGCTCGAACTTTACGACTTTCGGCAACGTCGCCTGGAATTGTCGCCCGTATAAATCGACCTTGAAAGGGCTCTCGGCCGAGGGACGAAGTCTCCGCGCGCGACAAGGCACCCCGCCCGCGTTCGCTCCTCCCCCACACCCACGCCCCTCCCCCGGCCCAACGATCTTTACGTCCCCCCGGGGAGACAGAGGAAAGGGGGCTGCAATAGTCCCCCCACAAAAGAGCAACCCTTCTGGGATGCCTCTTTATGGGAGGCGGGAAGGACTTAACGAGTCCCGCCTCCCCGGTCCGTCGCCTGCCCCGTAGCGTGGGGCGGGCCGTTCGGTGAGGACGCCTCGCCAGAGCAATCCTGGGGGGGGGGGCGCTATCCGCATTTGCTCCTCCCTTCCTCTCGTTATTTTGACCACGCCTGTTCTTGGCTTTTAAGGCCCATTCGATACCTGTGACATAGACATTTTTTTCATGAAATGACCCAAAGAACACAAATTTGACCTCAACAAGGGGCAACTTATTTAGCACCCTTGGAATCCTGGAAAAACGAGCGCACCACTCAATCAGCGAGGAAGTGGACAAGTTAGAAAGTTATGGACGATTGTTGCGGAGCCGACGACTTACTATGAGTTGAACGTCCTCGACATCGATCGTGGGTAGAAAGAAGTCTCGAAGTAGATTGGTAGAACGCATTAATCGTTGCTGTCGAACGCCGGATGAATGGGGAGCACCGGTGGCGACAACTCGCGAATATCATAGCCGCGGCGATAATACAGTGAAACCGAGAGACATAATTAAATACTGTTATAATTTCCTATCAGATGGGACCGTTAATAACGTTTCTCGTCTCGAGCGTTTTCCCTCTTTCATTATTTGCCGTCGCAATCAACGCCCGGCGCGGCGCTTCAATGAAAATATCAGTGACTCCTCTTCGCCCACGCCACTCGCGACATCGTCGTCTTTAACGACATTCTAGAGTTTTCATTCGCGTCCGTAATTTCGTTACGACGAGCGTTCTCGTCGCGTTATGCCGCGATAACTGGAGGTTACCCGTTTTAACGACTGGTAACAGTTGTCCGTAGGAGATTTCCTTAAGACTCGCACACTTGTCGCATTTTTCCCGCGAGCTCTACAATTATACGGAATGCTCCCGAGCGCTCCTCCTTTTTTCGAATGTACGCTCCCGTACCGCCGCAGCAGCAATGCGTTTATTGCCCATTCTCATTTTACGATGGTTCACCGCGTTTTCTACTCTCCGTTTATCTATACCCGCCCATAGTTCCGTCGCTGAACCCGGACAGAAAAATTCTTACCAGGAGGACTCAATCATTCAGCACTGCCAAATAAAAATCATCGGAAAATTGTGCATCTTCGTGGAAAATTAAAATTGTTTGTATCGAGGAATATTATAATTTGTTGCAAGAAACTGAAAAATTCTTAGCAGGAGGACTCAAGCATTCAGCACTGCCAAATAAAAATAATTGGCAAACTGTATATATATACAATATATATAAATTATTTATATATATATATATACAGGGTGTCCCAAAATAAGTGTAACTCCCGGAAATGGGAGGTTCCTTGGGTCATTTGAAGCGACATTTTCCTTTACAAAAATGGTGTCCGCGGCTTTGTTTACGAGTTATTAACGAAAAACACGGACCAATCAGAGGGCGGCTACAGCGGATTGATTCAGGTTCCGCCAATAGCGACACCACGTTAAGCGGGACCTGTCGCCGAGTCGGACTCCGTTCGCTATAGTCGGGCTCTGATTGGTCCGTGTTTTTTGTTAATAACTCGTAAACAAAGCCGCGGACACCATTTTTGTAAAGGAAAATGTCGCTTCAAATGACCCAAGGAACCTCCCATTTCCGGGAGTTACACTTATTTTGGGACACCCTGTATATATATATATATATATATATATATATATATATATATATATCTTCGTGGAAAATTAAAATTGTCTGCATCAAGAAATATTTTACATAATGGTTTGCTGCAAGAAACTGAAAAATTCTTAGATGGAGGACTCAAGCATTCAGCAGTGCCAAATAAAAATCATCGGAAAATTGTGCATCTTCGTGGAAAATTAAAATTGTTTGTATCGAGAAATATTTTACATAATGGTTGGCTGCAAGAAACTGAAACATTCTTAGCAGGAGGACTCAATCATTCAGCAGTGCCAAATAAAAGTCATCGGAAAATTGTGCATCTTCGTGGAAAATTAAAATTGTTTGTATCGAGAAATATTTTACATAATGGTTCGCTGCAAGAAACTGAAAAATTCTTAGATGGAGGTCTCAAGTATTCAGCACTGCCAAATAAAAATCATCGACAAACTGTATATATATACAATATATATAAATTATTTATATATGTATATCTTCGTGGAAAATTAAAATTGTCTGTATAGAGAAATATTTTACATATTGGTTTGCTGCAAGAAACTGAAAAATTCTTAGATGGAGGACTCAAGCATTCAGCACTGCCAAATAAAAATCATCGGAAAATTGTGCATCTTCGTGGAAAATTAAAATTGTCTGCATCGAGAAATATTTTACATAATGGTTTTGCTGCAAGAAACTGAAAAATTCTTAGATGGAGGGCTCAAGCATTCAGCACTGCACATAAAAATCATCGGCAAACTGTATACATATATATACAATATATATAAATTATTTATATATGTATGTCTTCGTGGAAAATTAAAATTGTCTGCATCGGGAAATATTATAATAGTTTGCTGCAAGAAACTGAAAAATTCTTAGTAGGAGGACTCAAGCATTCAGCACTGCCAAATACAAATCATCGGCAAACTGTATATACAGGGTGTCCCAAAATTCCTTCAACTTCCGGAAATGGGATAATTTTCCTGAGATAATTTGAAGCGATATTTTCCTTTATAAAAATAGTGTGCGCAGCTTTGTTTAGGAGTTATTAACGAAATAACCAAGACCAATCACAGTGTGTCTACAGCGGATTGATTCTGGCTCGACCAACGGCAACACCGCGCTAAGTGGGACCTGTCCTTGCGTCGGACTCTGTCCGCTGTAGCCGCGCTCTGATTGGTCCGTATGTTTCGTTAATAACTTCTAAGCAGAGCCGCGGACGACATTTTTGCAAAGAGAAATGTTTCTGCAAATGATCTAAGGAACATTTCCGGATGCTAAAAGAATTTTGGGACACCCTGTATATATATATCTTTGTGGAAAATTAAAATTGTCTGTATCGAGAAATATTATAATGGTTTCCTGCAAGAGATATAAACTAGATTGGATGTTCTTTCTTCGCTTAATGATTTTAATCGAAGAGTAATCATAGATCGACAACTTCAATTTTCAAAATTTCGTACCAATTTGGATCGCCTCCACTCAATTTTGATAGAAATGCATAAAGACCCGCAGTTTAGTGCGAAGGGGGTGAAAACAATGATTTCTTAAAATTTGTTCTCAAATCAAAAAATTTCAGAAAGAATGATTTGTTGAATCAATATTTAAAACCTTCATCTTTTCCCGCTTCTTATTAATTGTTCAGATGTTTATTTTCTGGAATTGTTTCGTTGACGACGATTGTTTCGTATACGTCGAGCACCTCCAGTAAATTAACAATGCATCAACACCGAATATTTTGTTATCTGGTAAGTGTGCTGGTCGATTGTCTGCTAGCCTGCCGCAATAAATTCGCATTAGAAAGGCTTAAATGACTTCACGCTGTCACTCGAAAGCTAAATTGCACCGTAATAATGTAATTTAACGACTGTTACTTGATACGGCTTCGATTGAACACCCACGCACTATCTTAATTGCGATCATGAATCACTTTATCGTTGTACGAAGACCTTGATACAAATCTTCCCAACGATCTATTTTAATCAACGTTCATCTGCATGAGAAAATATTTTAACGATGGTTCAAACCATTTTTAAACGATGAAATTACATTTTTTTATTTGCCCTCTGATAAATAATCAGACAGAGGGCTTATATCCATTTATGACAAAAATGAGTAGGAGTAATTTTTTTTTTATTAATGCCAAGAACTGCCAAATTCAGTGTCAATATAAATATTACTAATAGTAGGTGTAATTTGAAACAGTGAAAACGTTAAAGGAACTTACAAATGATATCATATCATTTTCAGCTTAATAAATTTCTGTTTCGCTCCAGTTTGTTGTAATCCCACCGTCTACGACTTGTTTATAAATAATGAGCAGATTCGCGAACCAGAGGGCTGCGAATGAAATCACACAGAAACGTAAGAAAAGCTGAGTTTTTCCGGAGAAAAATCACTGAAAGAAAAAACAATGTGTACTCAATGTTGTAAATTGTAAAGAATTCGATGATCAACTAATCCCCAGAGACGTTCAGGCGAGCGTATACTGCCGAGAAAAGGGAAAACGAGCGATATCGGTGTTGTTTCCGAGGTCGTTGAATTTGTTGCTGCGTGGCGGCCGGTAGCCAGTCCAAATATTTACACGTCTTAATTCCTGATGATACGATTAGCCCGTCTGTTGAATGCTTCCCTCTCATTACCCTCGGCGGAGGTTACGCGGCGCGCGTTTCAATTTGCCCGTAACGGAAGTGTAGGCAAAACACTTACGGAAGGTTATTCAGCTTGGGTAGCTAGCTGGAAGCGGGCTGCGTTGATTGACGATCATGTGTGTGACCTTTGAGGCCGGAGGAAACGATCTTGTTTCCCTTTCTAGGATCCTTAGCTTAAACCTTCGAGGACGACGTTGGTACTGACAGTTCTGACTCTAAAAATATTTTCAAATTGATTGTGTACACGGTCAAATTATTAGACACGATACACTTCCATACTTTATTTAGTTTATTTTCTCGAATTTTAAGAGTCCGAATCACCAACAGATTGCAGCAACATCTCTACAATAATATGATATTCAACATCGAGTAAGAAAATAACGATCTCAGTTTTCCTCGAAGGGTTAGAATATTTTGGAATTCATTATTATGAAGAAATTATTATTATATATATATTCTATATTATAATATATATTATAATATATTATTATAATATATAATATATTATATATATTATTATAATATATAATATATTATATATATTATTATATTATATATATAAATTTGGGTTAAATATGAAACTCACAATCGATGCAGAATATTTTTTGTTCCGAATTTAACAAAGTCTTTGAGTCACCAACAGATTACAGCAACATCCCCAACATGAAACGATATTCATCATAGATAAGAAAATGACGATCTCAGTCTTCCTCGTAGGGTTACAATATTTTGGAATTGATTATCATGAAGAAATTAATTGGCTGAAATATGAGACAGTAGTAGATTAGAAAAATTCAATATTATATTGTTTTTGACGTAGCAAGGTACTTAAGGGATTAAATGAATTGTTATTTTATACCTGCTTCTCACAATCGATGCAGAATATTTTTATTATGCATAAAGATCCGCAGTCGAATGATTACACAAGATAGATTTTCATACTTTATCATCTATTTTTTAGAATTTCAACATGCTTCTGGAAAACGTCGAAGAGAAATATCTGAGTCATCAACAGATTGCGGCAACATCCCCAACATGATACTATATTCATCATAGATAAGAAAATGACGATGTCCATCGTCCTCGAAGGGTTAGAATATTTTGGAATTGATTCTCATGAAGAAATTAGTTGGCTGAAATATGAAACAGTAGTAGATTAGAAAAATTGAAGATTATACTGTTGTTAACGTAGCAAAATACTTAAGGGATGAAATCAATTGTTATTTTATTCCTGCTTCTCACAATCGATGCAGATTATTTTTTGTTCCGAATTTAACAAAGTCTTTGAATCACCAACAGATTGCAGCAACATCCCCAACACGATACGATATTCATCTTATTTAAGAAAATGACGATGTCCATCGTCCTCGAAGGGTTAAAATATTTTGGAATCGATTATCATGAAGAAATATGAAACAGTAGTGGATTAGAAAAATTCAAGATTATACTGTTTTTAACGTAGCCAGGTACTTAAGGGATGAAATCAATTGTTATTTTATTCCTGCTTCTCACAATCGATGCAGAATATTTTTTGTACCGAACGTAAAAAAGTCTTTGATTCACCAACAGATTGCAGCAACATCCCCAACACGATACGATATTCATCATAGATAAGAAAACGACGATCTCCATCGTCCTTGAAGGGTTAAGGGTCGCGCTGCGTTTACCCCCGTAAGGGAGTCGCAGGTGCGGAGCAGCAACCTGCCCGATTTGTCGGTGGACCAGACAGATGCTTCGCTATGCAGCCGGCTCATCAAAGCCTTTTATATTCTCCTCGAGTGAAAGCTCTCCTCCTTCTCCGTTAAAGAAACAACGAAAGAACTTCGAAACTTTCCACCATCCCGCCGCAGCGTTTCCGTTATACACTCCATGGCTCGTCGCAACTAGAACCTCGATTTTTTCTGTTTCTTCGTTACGCTCGCCCAGCGTGTACACCGTGTAGACACTTCAGTTTTAATTCTGCACTTCTCCTCTCTCCTATGCAGTCACCGCTACGGAGTATAAAACTAGGAAAATGTAAGACACACGCTGCTGACCACTCGAAACAAGCAGCATTCTAGACTTTAACAAGCACCCGTGTATCTAGGGTACACGTTGCTTGCCGCCATATCATCATTCTCATGACGCTTCCTGGTATTACCATTTTTTCAGAGTGCCGTTTTGCAATTAACCCACGGTCAGCGCTGGCCAAATTTCCATCTCGAATAGTAAATCAGTCCATTTATTTCAACTTGAAAATTAAACGTTTCTTTCCAGCTAGAATATTTCCCACTCGTTTAGCAATAGTATAGATATACGAATACGAATGACTGGATCAATTGTTTTGATGTTACCAAATTATTAAATATTAAAATGTTTGCCAGTGTCCGAGAAAATTATTTAAAAGTAATATTATTGTACAAGTAAGGTAAAGGTACAAGTAGTTGACCATGAACGAGTAATTGACCATTTTATAGAAAAACATAAAAAATAAGATTTTTATAAGCTGTACACTTTTGATGAAAGTGAACCTTGGATGCTATACCATCTGTTGATTAAATTTCTCTAATATAATCCACTATGAACTTGCAACGTCTACTATGTTCCTCAATTAAACTTTTTATGGAATTGATTTGTTTTATTTCTTATTTCATTTTTTAATTGTAATTTCTGCTGGAAATTGTTGAAACTAAATGATAGTAAAATGATTCCCAACATTATTGCTTTAATGTAATAAATTGAATGAAATTTAATTAATAGAATTCATTATTTATTTATTATTGCTTTAATTAATTAGAATTTATTCGCGGCGCTAGGTTCGATCATTATTACTTTTTGTACTTACTCTTTATGTATTTATACTCTTTTGTTTTGCTTTAACCCTCTTCCTAGAATCAATTGTTTTGATGCTACCAAATTATTAAATAATAAAATGTTTGCCAGTGTCCGAGAAAATTAAATTAAAAGTAATATTATTGTACAAGTAAGGTAAAGGTACCAGTAGTTGACCATGAACGAGTAATTGACCATTTTATAGAAAAACATAAAAAATAAGATTTTTATAAACTGTACACTTTTGATGAAAGTGAACCTTGGATGCTATACCATCTGTTGGTTAAATTTCTCCAATACTATTCACTATGAACTTGCAACGTCTACTATGTTCCTCAATTACACTTTTTATGGAATTGATTTGTTTTATTTCTTATTTCATTTTTTAATTGTAATTTGTGATGGAAATTGTTGAAACTAGTAGAAGGTCAATTACTAGATTTTTCATTTTGATGAGTGGTCAAGTTCTGAAGCAATTACTGAATTTCTAAATATGTTTCTTAAATTTGTACAAGTAAACTTTTTTTAAAAAGTGGCCTTGGTACATAATTTAGAAGACTTGAAGAGTGTCTTCAGACATCGACTCTCGCTGTTTGATGACAGAGTAAATGGTTACTATTGTTCGCGTGGAAAACTTCTCTTAACTGGTCAACTACTAGTACCTGTACCTTATAGCGCATACAAATACCGTTCACCTGTACGAGTAAATTGAATTAAAAATCTCAAGTCAATATATAATTTGCATTGCTGTTAATTAATGTTTTCCTTATATGACCTTTCACAAGGTCCTTTCACATGAAGTTTCACAATCATAATTGGAAATATTTTCCAGGCAGAAAATAGGAATAGTGACTTAATTTATTCGACCGAATAACTTTTCCCAGTGTATTGAAGCGAATTGAAAAATAGCGGAGGCAAAACGATTCGAATTCTCGCGTAGTCTTCTAATTTCGGTCGAACGACCATGAATTTGGTTCAGGCTCGACGCGAGCGTATAAACTTCGTGGTTCGTATGTTGCGTCGTTCGTATCTTCTTGAAATTGCATCAGCACGATTAGCAACTGCAGTTACCAGCTGGCAGGCAGATACTTTATCGAGCAGGTGGAAGACTGTTTCGGGGGCCGCACGTGCGTAAATAGCCAGGACAAGCCGCATCTCATTGTAGTCCTCGAAAACACCTGAGCCATGAGCTCAGAGACTGGAGGCATTAGTCACGCTTAAAAGGAACGCTTTAGCCTCCGTTGCATCCAAGTAATCTGTGATCTTCCTTTGTCTCGAGCTGCTCTTTGTTCTTAGTAAACAAACGTAATCAATGTCGGTGACCAGTCCGAATAGATTCGCTCGTCGTTAATAAATAAGCGATCGGTGCATACACGATCCCAACCGGTGCAGTTGCAGCCTCCGTTCCACCACGATCATCATATTATTCACGCTTCGATCTTATTGTTGGACAGTAGATTTTATTGGAACGATAGGAACGTCGGAAGAATTTTGTCAATTATTATTAAACGTAGGAAATGTGAATCTAGACTGCGGATGTTTATGCAATTTTCAATTTTCATTAATAAATGGTCAATGGTCTCGGTGCTAGGTTTCGATCAATTTACTACTGAGAAATCAAAAAACAATTTTACAGATTATCAAATAACCATCAACGTTTCGATTCTGGTTTGAATGTATAAGACAATTATTTATAGCGAAGGATTTTCAAAATAAACTAGAAATTGTTTCCCTGTAGACAAAGGTTTTCTCGTTTATTTATTATATTATGTTACAGTAATTATTTATATTATGTACAATCTTACCTGTACACAAAGAAACGACATTTTAAGTTTATTCTATATCACTTCTTTATTTACACTTCTATTTCTCTCTTAATTTATGCACACGTGCTCTGTTACGTAATCATCTATCTATCTCTTTCTACAACCACTCTACACTCTATGCTATACAACGCGCGGAGCGCGGTGGAATTTGAATTTAAGAAATATCATTTCTTTACATATGTATGAGTTATACAATTTTCAAAATGTACTATGAAACACTTGAATGTAATAACGAATATTGTTTATAAATGTAGTTCATAAAACCAACTTACTTGTTTTTTATGTGATTTAGTACTTTAATTTGGACATGGTAATACACGTGTTGTACGTGTGTCGTCAATGCTTGTTGTCAAGACAATGAATATTTTCGACGATCTAGGTTGTATCAATCAATGTTGGGCGGTAAATTTGAACAACATAATACGTCTTTTAACTCAGTTATGTGAATATATCCAAATATGGTAAATTCAATTATTCACATTCAATTTTAATAGAAAAAGAAAAGATAATATATTATATTATTTTATATCGTATCGTATACGTATCGCATATGTATCGTAGACGTATTGCATACGTATCGGATGAGTATCGCATACGTATCCCGCACGTATCGGATACGTATCGTATATGTATCGTAGACGTATTGTAGACGTATCGCATACGTATCGTAGACATATCTCATACGTATAGTAGATGTATCGCATACGTATCGGATGCGTATCGCATACGTATCGGATGCTATCGCATACGTATCGCATACGTATCGTAGACATATCTCATACGTATCGTAGATGTATCGTAGATGTATCGCATATGTATCGGATACGTATCGCATATGTATCGGATGCGTATCACATACTTATCGGATACGTATCGCATACGTATCGTAAATGTATCGCATACGTATCGTAGATGTATCGCATACGTATCGCATACGTATCGTAGACATATCTCATACGTATCGTAGATGTATCGCATATGTATCGGATACGTATCGCATACGTATCGTATATGTATCGCATATGTACCGTATACGTATCGTAGATATATCTCATACGTATCTTAGATGTATCGCATACGTATCGCATACGTATCGTAGACATATCTCATACGTATCGTAGATGTATCGCATACGTATCGCATACGTATCGTAGACATATCTCATACGTATCGTAGATGTATCGCATACGTATCGGAGATGTATCGCATACGTATCGGATGCGTATCGCATACGTATCGTAAATATATCGTATCGTATCCTTCGGGAGGCAACCCGCTCGGCGTTTTAGCGCGACAGAACTATTTTATACAATAAAAAGATAAGATTGTTTATTAATTCGTAAATATAAACAAGTTATTTTGATTGGAAAAAAAATTCATCATAAAACATTACTGACTCAGTAATGTTGCGTAGTATTCATGTATCTTAGGTGTTTCGTACCTAAGATTGACGCTATGGTGTTTAATCATATGAATTGTTTCCAGTAATAACCTTTGATGTAAATTATTTTCTTTATCGACAATTTTAATATTCTCGAAATCAAATCTATGATCCAATTCTATTGAATGTGTCGTCAACGCTGTGTGTTGTATTGGTGGTAAAAATTTTCAATTTTCGTAGGCGAACTTTCAGAAAGTTGAATCGTATGAAATGTTACTTCCAGTCTACGTAGAATTTGAGTAAACTATAAAAACAATATTCCTAGCCTGCGGATGTTCATGCAATTTTCAATTTTCGTAGGCGAACTTTCAGAAAGTTGAATCGTATGAAATGTTACTTCCAGTCTACGCAGAATTTGAGTAAACTATAAAAACAATGTTTCAACAAAATGAATGAACAAATTCTTTGTAATTCGTTGCAATTCCGAATATTATGTCCGAGGCGAACGGTTTACGTTTCCTTGTAACGAAGTTACGAGAGAATTGCGTTCCCGTAAAAATAACCTGGACCCGTTCTGATTTCATTCGAAGCGCTATTGTATTCAAGTCGACTCGCATTCGCAACCTTTTTGTTCCTGCCGGAAAATTGAAACGCTTTCTTTCCCCCGGGGAGAAATGTTTCTTCCTAATGAATCAATTGTTTGTTTTTTTCACGGGCCAGGTTTTCGAACGGAGGCTGGCAGCGAAGAACGAAGCGAAGAAACCTGCGTTCGAGCACTCGAATCAGCATTCAGTCGGGCCAGTTTTATTGAAAATGCAACTCGTAATGAACTATTTGCATCCTGCGGAACTCGACCGTGTACACGATGACCCTCTTTCGCCTAAAACTTTACGAGTGCTTCTTCCCCCTTTTTTCGGTGGGAAAAACTTTTTTTGGCACGTTTGCGAACGGACACGGAAGAGTCGGCTGATCCTCTGTTCGTTTGCTTGAACTTTTCGTTACCTTCGTTATCACTCTTGCATCAAAATTACTCGATCGAACTAATCGATCGAAAACAAGCGTTTCGACATTAAACTTGTACATTGAAACTGCGATGGTTTCGTGAAAAATAATCGTACGACGATAAAGTCGGTCTCGTTTCAAAGCTAGAAGTCTTCGCTATGCGTCATCCATCGATTGTTTTATTCCAAGATTCTTTTTCGTGGCTTTCGGACCGGAAGACGCTTTTTCCTCGAGAACGCTACGCGTTCAAACGTCTGTGGAAAGTTCGAACAAAATTTTTCGTAATTAAAAATTACCATGGAATCAAAGATTGAAGCTTCCTCTTTGCAACGACGCATAGTAAGGACAAATGCCCTAAAATTCGGCACTTCTGTAAATTTAATAATAATTTAATTACAGTTAATTTTTTTACAGGAAATGATATTTACCAATGTAATTAATAAATTTATTAAGAAATTAACCATTTTTATTTCAACAAAAATATATTTTTAAAAACTAACAAATTTAAAAGGAAATTAATAATGAATGAACCATATTTAATATTAATAATAATAAACTTAGACAAATTATAATAGTATAAACAAAATTAACAAACTTATCAAAACGCTATTCGGTATGAAGATTTTGAAATAATTCCCTCTCCCACCCCTAGGAGGTGGGGGTGGGAGGTCAATTATGGTGTTATTGAATAGCATTTTTTATAACTAATAAATATAACTAATAAATTTAAAAAGAAATTAACGAATTTCCCACAATCTATATATATAAAAATGGATGTTTGTGTGTATATATATATATATATATATATATATATATATATATATATATATTAACATGCTTACGATCAAAATCAAAATTCTCACATTTAGCACGGGCGAAACCGTGTCGGGAGTTGCTAGTACATTATAAAGGCAAGGTACGCGCATTTATTAAAAAGTTTATAAAATTAAGAATTGCAGTTAGTTGCAGGCAAAACTATGAAATTCTTAATAAACAACAATATATCCGAATATGTCAAAATCTCAGGATATTTTTTGCCCTTCTCGAGATATGTTAATTTGAAGTTTTATACAAAAAATAAATGTACTTCATTAAATGTAAAAAGAACGCATATACCTTGGCGAGCATTTTCCATTATACAGAATTATTATTGCAACACTGATTTACAATTAATGTAATATTATTTGGTTTTTGGGACTCTAGAGAGTGTGGCACATGATAAAATTTTTTATAAAAATCTAAATTTGTTTAATAATGTAAATGCAATAGTAATTGTTCACAACAACAAAAATTTAACAATAAAATTAATAAATTAAAAGAAAATTAACAATATTTATGCATGAAAATTATTATTATATGATTAATTATATCAATTACCGCCTAATAAAACGTTTTGCCAAAGGAATTGATCGTACATCGTGATATACACGTGTAGTGAGATACGCCACGTTTGTCCGCACTGTGCGACGCCTCATAAATTGATGCACGATTTTCTTTAGTCATATAATGTATCTAGACTGCGGATCTTTATGCAAAATAAAAACTTTCTGTCTGAATTGCAACAAGCTGGGGTGAAATGAATAATTAATATCTTGTTGAATATGTTTAAAAGTTTAAAAATAATATAGTAAGGTTCATCAAAACTTCAGATAGTTGCACTGTTGAATATGTCAAATATAACAGTAAGAAAAATTTTTTTTTTCAAAATCAAATTTTCGAAATTTCAAGTTCATCGTTGTTTTTTTAAAATTAAGGTCATACAATTTTTGCATATTCTTATTTTTTTAAAAATTATGATATATAAGGTAAAGGTACTAGTAGTTGACCAGTTAAGAGAAGTTTTCCACGCGAACAATAGTAACCACTTACTCTGTCATCAAATAGCGAGAATCGATGCCTGAAGACACTCTTTAGGTCTTCTAAATTATGTACCAAGGCCATTTTTTAAAAAACGTTTACTTATACAAATTTAAGAAACATGTTTAAAAATTCAGTAATTGCTCCAGAAGTTGACCACTTTTGAAAATGAAAAATGTAGTAATTGACCTCCTATTCGTTAGTAGTTGACCACTTATGCTAGAAATTAAAGAAATTAAAGAATGAAATAAGAAATAAAACAAATCAATTCCATAAAAAGTTTAATTGAGTGTCACGTCCGGTGGTCCTATCATAAATAATAATTAATAAACTTAATCATATATTTCTTTTCTTATTTGTTTTATTAATTTTGTGCGAGAATTGCAACCAATTATTATATCAAATATTATATTGAATACTGAATTATTGTATTTTATACCGTACAATTCTCGCACAAAACAAATAAGAAAAGAAATATATGATTAAGTTTATTAATTATTATTTATGATAGGACCACCGGACGTGACAAGGAACAGAGTAGATGTCACAACAGATGATATGGCATCCGAGGTTCACTTTCATTAAAAGTGTACAGCTTATAAAAATCTTATGTTTCATGTTTTTCTATAAAATGGTCAACTACTGGTACCTTTACCTTAGTATATTTAAATTCTTCAAATTTGTTTACTGTCAGAAACTAGACCGACCGACATTTTTGTCATAAATGCATAAAATCCGCAGTCTAAATACAACTTTACATAATTCGCTCTTCTTTTAATAGAAACTGTTTAAAAATGTTTTCTTTCCTCCTGAACAAGATGATTATTATTCCGTGTTAAATAATGCGCGTGGTAGTGCTCGCCCAAGCCCACGGCCGATAATTTCGGCAAAAAGCTGCGAAATCGTGTCCTACGGGGCTAGAGTTTCAATGAATGTCTGCAACATGTTAACGATAATTTCATTTTATGCAGCACCGTGGACTCGTTAAACTCGTAGAAATTCAATTCTCGAATTGAAGTCCAGGAACTCCAAACAACGGCGTAATTACTGTCATAAAGTTTATTATCCCGCGTTCGATAACTCGCGTGCAACAGGCGACGGTCTCGCTAAGCAGGAAAGTCGAATCTGCTGAGAATTCATACGGCGATAAGATAGATCGTCTAAATTCTAAACGATGAGAGGATCAATCACGTTAATTTGATTCGCACGAAACGAAAGAAGGAAGGGATGGTGCCCGAGTCACTAGTTGTCGAAAAGAATGGCGACTACAATCATAATTAATCGATGAAGCTGTGTTCTGTAAAATTTTAGGTCGGAGGAAAGTTCTGTCGTATTCGAAAGAAAACATTTGAAAGAATTAACATAAATATTTAATTGTTTACCGTGCGAGTTGCCATCTTTCGGATGAACTTTCTTATAATAGATAGATGGTTTCGGCGCACAGGTTCGATCAATTATATTATTATACAGGGTGTTCGACTACAGGTGGGAGAAAATTTAAGGGTTGGTTTTTAACGATGATATAAGACGAAAATGAAGAATAAAAAATTGCGATTTCGGCTTCGTTATTTAACTATTAACAACGCGACAGTCACGTATCAAGTGACAGATGCATGAATAACTTGGTTCTCGTTTGGGGCCCCAGCGAGGTGAAAATGTTTAACAAATCATTGGACAACGTTGAACTATTTGACGTACACAACGTACACTTCTGTTGGACGCGTTGTTGATTTTTAATTGTTAATAGCTAAATAATGAAGCCGAAATACCAATTTTTTTATTCTTCATTTTCGTCTTATATCATCGTTAAGAACCACCCCTTAAATTTTCTCCCACCTGTAGTCGAACACCCTGTATATATATTAGGCGATAGACTTAGGCGACTAAATCAGGATGGTAAATTTCAAAAACCCGTTTCTTAATGATGTTTGAAACAAACGTGACAGGAAAGCCATTATTCTTAAGAACATTGTTTATGAGTAACAGATTGTTAGGTCTGAATTCAGGATTGGATAATAAAATTGCACGGTCAATTAAGCCTTTGATTAGTCCAACTTTATGTTGTACTGGATGGAAAGAGTGAAAATTGATGTATCTACCAGACCAAGTATCCTTGTGATACCAATCATATGAACTCATATGAACTTTTATAATTGTAAGCGAAAAGATATTAAATAACTGTATAACTGTTTTAATTCGAAAAGAAAATACACAACTGATATATGAAATTAACGTAAACGTATCGTAGTTAAATCAAACGTGATGACGTGTTTCGTATCTCGAGAAAAATCGAATCGCTACGTGAACACTTCCTTTTATATCCTACTTTTTCTAATGTTTATCAATTTTCTAGAACAAATATTGATTTAGCAAGTGTGTCGCAATCGCAATATCACGGCACTCACGCATACATACACGATTCTCGATTCTCACATTCATGCAACAAGTAACATCATACAAATCATTCGTTTCCTACATAATATAAAATGTAATGTTAAAATGGCGGTTCGGTTATTCTTAGGGAATCCGCGGAGATAAAATTCTAGACTCTAGAATCTAGAGCACGTTCCAGAATTTTCTCATAGAAGAGCAGCGAGGAATTCGGTGCCAGTCCAACAGTAACCCATGCAAATTTTTGCACTGTTTGGTCGGAGTAACAAGAACAAGCGTCCAATAATAACGACCACGATGTAAAATCGTTGAAACCGAGAACGTGGTTTCCATATTAAAATATTTCTCGAAAATTTATAGTTGCAATTCCACTCTGGAGATGCTGGGCAATATACAAGATACATAAATATGTAAAATGTCTTATTTCGTCCAGCACCGCGGAAGCAAATTTACAGAATTCTGGAATTTTGACGTGTTTAATCAGCTTTTTTTATTGTTCGTTTGTTTCATGAATAATACAGCTCCACTCCCTTGCTGAATTATGCCTTTGAAAATAGTAGGGTGCGTTCTAAAACAACCGAAACAGGGAGGAAAGGGCCGGGGGATTCCGACGTATCTAAGTAAGACCTAACGTACCCCGGGCAGCCCTAATTTATGTCATGGGAAACAAAAACATGGTGAAAGAGGGGACAAACATCGCGGAGGGAATCAAAGAAATATATGCATGTCTTTGCATACGCGTGGCTATCGTAAAAATGATTGGTCTGCTTATACAGTGAACACGCCCACTGTTCAATGACCCATCAAAGTGTTTCAGAAGATATTTCAAATAGTGAGGCATTTTATTTTTGCTTTATATTTTATATTTTTATATTTTGAAATTTTTATATTTTATATTTTGAATTTTTTATATTTTGAAATTTTTATATTTTATATTTTGAATTTTTTATATTTTGAAATTTTTATATTTTATATTTTGAATTTTTTATATTTTATATTTTTATATTTTGAAATTTTTATATTTTATATTTTTATATTTTATATTTTGAATTTTTTATATTTTATATTTTTATATTTTGAAATTTTTATATTTTATATTTTATATATTAGTTAGATTATATGTTGCTATTGTATATTTGTTATTTTATATTTTATATTTTATATCTTATATCTTATATCGTATATCTCATATCTCATATCTCATATCTCATATCTTATATCTTATATCTTATATCTTATATCTTATATCTTATATCTTATATCTTATATTTTTTATTTTATATTTTATATTTTGATAGATTCTAATAGATTATGCAGACAGATAAAACAAAATTAAATTAAAAAGGGAACGGGACTCTTTGTAACCCGTAATGGGAACAAAAATAAATAGTGAGGTATTCGAAACGGTAAAGACAATAAAATTTTTCCTAAAATTAATGGAAAAATAAATCAATTTTTAAGTAATCCTTTGCTCGTTATTTGACACGATAAAAGATACGTTGTTCCGAATTTGCTGATAATTATTTAAAGAAAAAGAAAATGTTACGTATCGTCGCTTTGATTTTTCACTTGCAATAAAACAGAAAACTAAAAGGAGATTTGATTTGCCGAGGAATTTGTTTATCCAGGCGCGCTCTGTGTTTCCAGGAAAAATAATGTAACAGAAAGAACGCGGTTGGTGTTTCTGTTACTCCCGAGGTTCGGCATTGATTTGGCGTGCTGTTGGATTTGATTTGACTCGGTCTGCGTCTTGTTGCCACCTAACGACGGTAACGAGAATTCCTCATACAGAAACGGGTACGACTTGCGTTTATCTGCTGTGTTAGCTTGTATTATTCGTCAAGCAGCCGAGGAGTTTTTTGCGCTTGGTTCTTTTTCGCCATCCCCCGATGCAAAGGAGGATTGCGTGCCAGAAGGATAGTTAGAGGGCGAAGTGGTTTCGCTCATGAAGCTAGAAAATGAGGGCGAGCGAGAGAGGAGGGTGAAGATACGTGTACAAGGAGCATACAGACATGCAGGAGACCTCTCGTGCGGCTCGGGGACCAGGTCGGATCACACTAATTAAATCATACTCAGTGTTATCGTACTAGTAGGCTTCTATGCAGCATATGGCCTGCCTTCCTATGGTTTTATCTTTTGCCCTTTCACTCGCCTCGTTCCTTTTCACCATCTTCCTCGCGAACAAATTCACCGATCCCCTCCATCCGTTTCTCGTCACATCGACGCTCATCGTTTTCTAATTGTCTTTCCAAAAGCAGAAGCCATCAGCTGAACGTCTTCAGGGACGGCTTTCCGATGAAGAATTCTTCGTTTGCATTATGGAATGACTCTCCAGCGATTATGGTATTTTCCAACGAATTTTCATTTTGTTTTACTTCCAAGAATTAATTACTCGTGTAATTAATAATATCGTACTATCTGTTCTAACGAGATTGTCACAGTTCAAACATTGACTTTCTCGATCCACTGCATTTCACAATTTTCAATCGACAAACTATAAATGCCATCACATGTAGCATGCAACAAATATTTCTGCACAAGATTGAATCACGTCCGAATGCATTGTAAAAGCTCTCTTATCCAGAGTCAGTGCCGGATTAGTCGAGTGACGTTGTGGCGCATGCACAAGAGAATCTGTAAGAATGTAGGACAACGATTGTATTAATTATTAGACCGTGCAAACAGGTTGATTATAATTTCTGATCTGATCCGAGAGTTTCTTACAATTCGTCTACAAAAATGGCAAGTCCCGCGAACATCCACAATCTGGTAATTGTATCAACACTGTGTCGAGGGATACTTTCCCGAGCAAGAAAGCTAGAATGAACCAGGTTTCGACCGATGCTATTATAATGAGAATTAATTGAATAAAATGACTAATATAGTATAAATAATGTGTAATATTGTATTTTAATTGTTCTACATGAACAGTAACAATTTTTTATATAAAGTATAATTATGATATCGGCGCCAGGTTCGATCACTTTTAGAAACCAAGAAATGTGCAAATTAAATATTTAAGGGGGTAGAGGCCCCACGTGACCATGGTATTTTTCATTGTGACCAACCCCCGCGCGAAAAACCAATTTGGCAACAGTGATGAACACACATTTGCATCAATCTAACGCTTCAATTTCGCTATAATTACAGGTTTTTTTCTTTTAATCATTATCTTCATTGCTATTAATGGATCCGAGTGACTTCATGCCCTTGTCACTTTTGTTGTTACGAATCTACGCTGATAATTCACCTGAGTTCACCTGACTAAGCGCCATCTCGTCTATGTAGGTGAACTAAAATTGCTTTTACTCACCCTTCATGAACGGAATCTGGGGAACAATTGAATGCGATCACGCGGGAACGTTTCACGTCCTCATACGATTATATTTTGAGCTGAGTGAGGGCTCATTCGAAAGTGGAAGGTTGCACGCAGTGCGGTCTTCTCGATTTTTTCGCGAGAAAAATCTTTTTGTGTACGAAAAATACATTAGAATCTCCGGAATTTTTCTTCATTTGTTTCGCCTACTTTGGACACTCATATTACTTCATATAAACATCATCTAAAGAAAACATGAGAAGAGCGCACTGTGTGCAACCTTCCTCTTTCGAATGAGCCCTCACTCAGCTCAAAATATAGTCGTATGAGGATGTGAAACGTTCCCGCGTAAACTCCTGTTTTCACTTGTTTTCTAGTAATCTTCTGGTTAGATTCTAGTAATGTCACGTTGGTACTCTACCCCCTTAAGGGGGTAGGGGCACCACATGACTATGGTATTTTTCATTGTGACCAACCTCCACGCTCAAAAACAGTTTGGTAACAGTGATGAACATACATTTGTATCAATTTTGCTATCAATACAGGTTTTTTTCTTTTTATCAATATCTTTATTGCTATTAATGGATCCGAGTGGCTTTAAGCCCTTTATATTTCTGTTGTTACGAATCTATGCTGATAGTTCTCCTGTCTAAGCGCCATCTCGTTTGAGTAGCTGAACTACAATTAGTTCTATTCACTCTTCATGAACGGAATCTGGGGAACAATTGAATGCGATCACGGGAAAACATTTTTTGTCCTCATATTAGCATGTTATGAGCTGTGTGAGGGCTCATTGTAAAGAGGAAGGTTCATCATAGCCCGCTCTGCTCATAATTTAAGTCGAAAAAATAATTTTGTATTAGAAAAATACATTAGAATCTGAGGAATTTTTCTTCATTTGTTTTCCTTACTTTGGACACACATATTATTAGATGTAAACATAATCTTGTTAAATCATGAGCAGAGCAATCTAGCTCAGAATATGCTAATATGAGAAGAAAAAATGGTTTCCTGTAAACACGGTTTTCACTTGTTTTTCTAGTAATAATCTAGTAATATGCTAGTCATATCCATGGGTCTGGTACCGCCTGAAAGTACAGTTCCACCGTGGAGGCCTTCGAAATTCGCCCCTGATTAATTACAACGTTCAATTAAGTCGAATAAGTCGTCGCGTCGTCTAGTAATCTCCGCCGTTCGTTTTATTCTTTATTAATAACAGCATCTGTATCCGGTCGCGTTGCAGCGTCGCCACTTTAAAGCTGCGATCAAAGGGGCTCCCAATTAGCACGGATATAGATCGCACGTAAATAATCCGGGGAGAATTAAAGCATCCCTGAATGAATCTCGTCTGCGCGATCTCTCGCGCGCGGCACACGCATACACGGGTTCTCCCGCGACTTTTTCAATTAAACCATCGCTGGCGGTTAAATAAGCCGAGTGGGACGGGCTCTTACGTATCACGAGCCGTCCCCCACCCCCCTCCCGCGAGATTCTGGCTGACTCATCTAACCGAAATTAATTAGTTTTAATAATTCATGAATCGCCTTCAAATGATACGTTTCTCTCTCATCTTCGGCCTGGCGCGCAACCCGCGTCTAAACGCCGCCGTCCATGAAACTACCGCATTTTTCTGTTGATTGACTATTCATTTCGGCCGGCTTTTCCCGTCTCTCTTTCCATTTCCCCGTAACTCTTCGCCTTCCTCTCTCGTGTCTCCGTTTTCCCCGCCCCACCGTAGTAAAGTACATGCACGGACATATGGACTGCGCGTAAAGTGGAATTCTGGGCGAGAGGGGGCTCCAAGCGTGCGGGGAGGGATGGTTGACTGCGGCCATATTGCGTTGAACTACAGTAATGTCGCGATAGTTGTCGCAGGAGCTGTTCTCTGGAGCGACAACTTCCAAGACATCTGCTCGTATTTTGATTTATGACTGGCCTCTGCAGACTACCGCGCCGAGACATCAATCGAAAGCCGAACGTAGAGAAGGACAAGAAGGTGTTCGCACAATGTAATGCCAATTAAAAATGCTTTATTCTCCATTATTTTTTAATGAGATTTTACTGGCTTATTCGTGGCAATATTCTGATTAAAACAAGACCAAACACGGTATAATTTGGCCCATTACATAGTAATGTCTTGAAAGTTGTCGGAGGGCTATACACGAAAGTTGTCGTAGTGCCTACTAGTGAATTTCCTACTCAATATTCCTTATTTTTTCATGAGATTTTACTGGCTTATTCCTGGCAATATTCTGATTAAAACAAGACCAAACACGGTACAAGCTTATGAGGGTGAGGGTGATATACCCGGAAAGAATGGACAGGATAATTTCAAAGAATTTGGCATTTTATCATGAAATAATTATTATGTAAAGTATATTTGAGATACAAATGCTTATTTTATACGTTTCATTCAGGTATTACAATAAAGTATGATATATATGATAATAATAATATTTTATTCTCTTTTCGGAGTATAAGTATGATATATATACAGGGTGTCCCAAAATTCCTCGGACACCCGAAAATGGGAGGTTCCTTGGGTCATTTGAAGCGACATTTTCCTTTACAAAAATGGCGTCCGCGGCTTTGTTTAGGAGTTACTAACGAAAAACACGGACCAATCAGAGCGCGATTTAGACATGCGATGACACGTTCAGCCAATTGACAGTTGGCGCGTCGGGCCGACTATGCTAACTCGCGTCTAGGTCGCGCTCTGATGGGTCCATGTTTTTCGTTAATAACTCCTAAACAAAGCCGCGGACGCCATTTTTGTAAAGGAAAATGCCGCTTCAAATTACTGAAGGAATTTTCCATTTTCGGGTGTCGGAGGAATTTTGGGACACCCTGTATATATATATATATATATATATATATTTATATATATATATATTTAAATATATATTTAAAATAATAATATATGTTATATATTAAATATATATTTAAAAAATATATATGTATATTTAAAATTGTCTACATCGATTGCTAGAAATATAAACTAAATTTTCTGTCATGTTAGTTTATATTTCTAGCAATCGATATAGACAATTTTTATGTAAATAAAGGTTACATACACATTCAGGCATTATAAGCGTTACACTTATTGATTACAAAATAATATTGCTTTAGTTAATCTACTGCGTACTTTTGTTCTATTTACTACTGTACATTTTCCAATGTGGTGTAATCTTAAATTGCAGTATTTTAACGTGTAATGGATAGTGTCGGCGTCGGTCTGCCGTGTCAGCCATTTTGAAATTATCTAAACACTATGACTCACCTTTTACCAGGATCTTTGCCACGGCCAACTCTCAGTTTTCCTGTACACATACTATACCTATGCCGTGTCTATAAGTATATATGGTCTAAGGACGCTACACTAGTATTTAAAGTCGCCTATAGAGCGCACCCTTAGACCATATATACTTATAGACACGGCATAGGTATAGTATGTGTATAGGAAAACTGAGAGTTGGCCGTGGCAAAGATCGTGGTAAAAAAGATAGTTCTTAAGATAATTTCAAAATGGCTGACGCGGCAGACGGACGCCGACACTATCCATTACACGTTATACTATAACCCGAACACGTTTTTTTACTCCGTGTGAATTTTGTGTAGCGATTCAAAATGGTACTAATGTGCTGTATTCAAAATTGCAGAGAAATTTTTTAGACTCAGACTTCATTGTAATACCTGAATAAAACATATAGAAACATTTGTATCTCAAATATACTTTACATAATGATTATTTCATGATAAAATGCCAAATTCTTTGAAATTATCCTGTCCATTCATTCCGGGTATACCCCCCTCACCTTCATGAGCCAAGCGCAGGCGCTGTCGATGAGCATAGCTTGTACATCTTTCGGAACGATGAGTCACACATTACTGTCATCTTTGCCATAGGCCAAATTATCTGTGTCGTGTCTATAAGTATGTATGGTCTAAGAGCGCACCACATACAGTTCATGCCAAGATGGCCGACGTGACTGATACCCCTTCCGTCTTTTCAACCCCCTCCCCCCGCGTTTTACGCACAGTACATATGTCCGTGAGTACATGTGACGGCAGAGTTGACTCGAGCCTCTAATGGAACACGAGTTATCGCGAGAGAGAGAGGGAGAGGGAGCATACAGCCCCCGCCCGAAAAAATAATCTCTTGAAAATTCTGGCGCGGTGCACCGCGCGAAAATTACGCGGCCAACGAAGCGTGTCGAACGCACTCCACACTCGTATTTCCATTCAATGTCCGAGCCCCAATTACGGGGTGCAATTGCACGCGCCAATTCGTACCACCAAAGGGTGTTCCTACCCCCCACCCCATTCCCGACCGTCGCGAAACCACCTCCGATACGTTTTTCTCCATCCGACACTCTCTTATCCGTGTTTCCTGCTGCGTACCCTGAGGTTTACGCGATTTTCATTCGTTTTCACGTTTCAACTCAATTTTCTGTCTACTTTCTGTACACGCCACTTCAGGACACGTGTAACGAGACGCACGGGATGTCCCATTTCAAGCGTGACATTATTCTTTTTAATAGACGTGGCTCTTATGTCGATCGTATTCGTTGTTAATTGATGTTGATGCGACCTAAATAAATAAATAAACAAAAAATCGTCGGAGTAGTGATACGTGTATCTTTTGATACACCATTATTGAATCGTTGAATTTATTGGTAATTATTCATATTTATAATATTATTTTCCAACAATTGTCAATCGAAATAAGGAGAACCATTACTATATACAGTGGGTAAAAAAGTATTGGCACTAAAGCAATTAGTTTGCCACAAGATGCGAAAAAAAATTTTGTGAAAAGTTGCAATTCATCGGAAAATTAATTTAAATTAAATTAAATTAAATTAAAGTAATTAAAATTTTAATCCCTATTATTTCACTTATTATTTAATCTAATTTATTATTTAATTCTATAAATACAATTATTTAATCCCTATTATTTAGGGATCAAATAATCCCTATTTTTTAAATTTTCAATATTGGCCCACATAAAAAAGTTGTAAAATGCAACTTTTAGTATTTTTTCTACAATTCCGATGAATTGCAATTTTTGACAAAATTTATTTTCGCACCAACCGATTTCAATGAAACTTTTGCAGTGCATATAATTGACACAGATCAACAAAACGTTTTCCTTTTAATTTTCAATATTGGCCCATATAAAAAAGTTGTAAAATGCAACTTTTAGTATTTTTGCTACAATTACGATCAATTACAATTTTTGACAAAATTTTTTTTCGCATTCTGTGGCAAACTAATTGCTCTAGTATCCCAAAGATAAATTCAAATCGTATAATACGATATTTAAAAAGTTATCGCCTTTTCAAGAGTCTGCCAATACTTTTTTATCCACTGTATGTATGACCAGAGTGAGACTCTTTATTTTCTGATCTCCACAGCGTGTTTACAAAAAAAGCAAACAGACAACACGCCGGAACAGGAACGCTCAAAAACAGAACATTTGTAAGCAGCAGAATTCTAAAACGAAGTGTACTCGTAATCTAAATTTGACTACAGATTTTTGCAAATATCTCAATAACTAAGATGGAGTAGCGGTAACATGTATAGGGGAAAGTTGTTCAGAATAACGACCTTGACAACATATTTGAAGGTCGTGTCAAGGTCATCTAATGTAAGTAATTATTAATGTAATAACGTAAATAAATAATGTAATTAATTTCCCAGCGATGTTAAAGTTTCCGAAGCTAGCAGCAAGGTCGTCGCCGATGCAGAATCAATGAAAATGCTTGTTATCGTTTTTGAATTAACGACGTAGGATTTGGGGATTTCTGGCGAAACGCGAAGAGCTGATTGTCCTCAGTAAACATAGGTATCAGTAAATTTTCAATCGTGTTTACAGTGTAGCGTAGCTATCGACGTTTTCGCAGTTCGACTAGGCGTAGTATTGTTCGCAGCACGGAGTTCATAGTTGTTTGCGCGCAGTTTCCTCCGTCAAAGTGTATTGGTTAAAGCCCTCAAGAAAGTGACTCAAGGCGACCCAAGAGTCAATTCAATCAAATCAACATAAGCAAACACACCGATTTCACTTGACCACCACAAAGCTTGCGCACCGACAACATCAGTAAACATAAGGCTGTCCGTCACTGTTGGTAAGCCTCTGTCAATCACTTAGTCAACAGTTAAGTATACCTCGAGTTACGACGACCACTACAAATCAATTTAGTCGCGACCACCTGTGTACCTGCACCTATCGAAGCAGTCATTCGGAGAAGCGTCGTCGATAACTAGACTGGCTGTTATATGCATTTACGATAGAGAAATTCATAAATCGAATTAGAAAAATAAAAGATCATTGGAAGACTTTCAGAATTCTTAAATTAGTCATTTCGAACTTCGCATCGTTATAGTTTCTTTCATTTTTAACTTCCCGAATTTAAAATAGTATTTATATAAAATTAAATTTTTAGTATAATTTTAAAATTTGAGGTAAAATTTAAAAATTAGTACATAAATTTAGTAAATTAGGGAAGATTTAAATAAAATGTATATGATTTAAAATATTATTTATACAAAATGAAGATTTTAATATAATTTTTAAAATAAATATCTGTATATTAGGAAAAAATATTCTAATATTAAATAAAGATTCGTTTTATAATGAGACAAAATATTTTTGAAAAATATTCTATTGCTAATATGAAATAAAGATTTATTTAATATTTAGAAAAAAATGTCAATTGCATCATTTCTTTAAGTAGAAATAAAATGAATATAATTTAAAATAGTATTTATATAAAATTAAATTTTTAGTATAATTTTAAAATTTGAGGTAAAATTTAAAAATTAGTATATAAATTTAGTAAATTAGGGAAGATTTAAATAAAATGTATATGATTTAAAATATTATTTATATAAAATGAAGATTTAAATATAATTTTTAAAATAAATATCTGTATATCAGGAAAAAATATTCTAATATTAAATAAAGATTCCACCAAGATATCACCAACCCTCTCGTTTACAACTGATTTGGACAATTTTTATGTTGCAGATCCACAATCTAATCATTATTATTATTTATTTTATACGGACCGAAGTCCTTTAATACAAATGTTAGCAGTTAATGTAGAATAACAGAAAATAATCTTAAACACTAGTCTTAATCTAAAATATAAATTAATTAATTATGGACAGTGCGAAACTAAACTAATGCAGGTACTATTATCGAATAGTGCGGCGCAATTTCGTTTTGAAAGCCTGTAACGTGCCATTGACAAAATCAATATTGCTATAAAATGTGTTGGAGTTAGCAATAATGCGATTTAAAGGATTTATTGCTCCATATGAGGATTTGAATTTGATTGTTTGAAATCCTGCTCTCGTTCTCAAAACACGTTCAGGTACATACAAATTAATTTGCTTATTCATCGTAGAAATTAGATTTAATTTCGATACGAATTAAATCGTATACCGAGTAAATCTTATTAAGACATTTTTCCATATTTTTTCTGATCTGTGTACCGAATAAACGTTATTGCAACGGAGAGCTTAATTTCAGAACGAATATTCTTTTTAACTACCTGACTTCGAAACGGACTGGAAACTTTAATTCTTGCAATAATTCACAGAGTCAGGCAACGCGAAACAGCTGACATAGCAAATTAGCATTGCCCGTCCACCTGTGTGATTTTTCTCGCAGAATTCAGATATAATTATACGCCGTTTAATTACAAGTTCGACTTAGAGCTCGTAGGTTTAAACGTACACGGGATAATTAACGGAAGTTAATTTCGATTCATTATCCGCCTCAATTCATTTTAACACTTAAAAGAATCACGAGCTCTCTCGTTCTTCACGCTTTAACCGTAAAAGACCAGTTACGAGAATTCTCGTTTGCGTTTTACGATCCAAAGAAACGAGCCGGAGCGGGAGAGAGAAAGAAGAAAAAAAAGTTGTCGGCCATTGTGCGAAGTTACGGGGAAAATATATCAAGTGCTAAGTTTGTTAAACAACTTTCTGCGAACTTCATTGTCAAAGGCAGAGCAGCGGGGCTTTCGAAGTTGAAGAATTTTTTCTCCGGCACTTCACTGTTACGGGAATACGGCAGTCTGCCACTTCTTATCCGTCGGCACATGGAAAAATGAGATCCGCCATTTTCAAATAACCACGACCGACCAAATTAACTTTTATCTTTTGCAGCATATAGTTTATCTTCTAAGAGGGTTGTTTAACGTCCAAAATATACAAATGGAAACAATTGACTATTGAACAACCTGGAATCAAGTAAAATTTATATTAAAACTGTATAACTATATTATAATTGTATCAAATGACCTGCTGTTTTGCAAGCTATTAGAAGCATTGGTTTACAAAAAAGATTTTCCAAAAATTAGAATTTACAAGGTTGCATGCAAAAGTAAAAAAAGCACTTTTTAAAACTTTTTTATTTGGGCTCTTAATAAAAATTTTAAATATTTGTTTTGTAGGTCTCTGTTACTTACACACCTGCTGAAAATTTCATCGTTTACTAAATGATCTAGAAAAAAGATTTTCCAAAAATTACAATTTACAAGGTGGCATGCAAAAAAGCACTTTTTAAAACTTTTTTATTTGGACTCTTAATAAAAATTTAAAATATTTGTTTTGTAGGTCTCTGTTAGTTACACACGTGCTGGAAATTTTATCGTTTACTAAATGATCTAGAAAAAAGATTTTCCAAAAATTACAATTTACAAGGTGGCATGCAAAAAAAGCACTTTTTAAAACTTTTTTATTTGAACTCTTAATAAAAATTTAAAGTATTTGTTTTGTAGGACTCTGTTAGTTACACATGTGCTGAAAATTTCATCGTTTACTAAATGACCTAGAAAAAAGATTTTCCAAAAATTATAATTTACAAGGTGGCATGCAGAAAAAGCACTTTTTAAAACTTTTTTATTTGGGCTCTTAATAAAAATTTAAAATATTTGTTTTGGAAAATTCTGAGGTCGTAGAAAAATGTTGAGACCAGCTTTGAAAATTTCATTGCTCTATCTCATTTCTATCGAAAGTTCTTTAATTTTGGTACAGATTTAACCGGTTTGTCCCACGGTGACGTCTTGGGTAATGCTAACGCCTATGGGACAAACCGATGAAATCTGTGTAAAAATCAGTTTCAAAATTTTTTTAAAATTAAAGCTGAAACACTATAGAAAATGGAAAAAATAGGGAGAAAAATATTTATTGTACGAATGTTTCCTAACCTTGAAAAAATAAAAGTTCAACTGCTTAACAATAATTCGACATTTTGGAAAATTCTAAGGTCGTAGAAAAATGTTGAGACAAGCTTTGAAAATTTCATTGCTCTATCTCATTTCTATCGAAAGTTCTTTAATTTTGGTACAGATTTAATCAGTTTTTTCCACGGTGACGTCTTGGGTAATGCTAACGCCATACTATGGGAAAAATAGGGAGATTATTGTGCGAATGTTTCCTAACCTTGAAAAAATAAAAGTTCAACTGCTTGACAATAATTCGACATTTTGGAAAATTCTGAGGTCGTAGAAAAATTTTGAAATCTACGCGAAACGATGTAGAGCATGTTCCAAAAAAATTCCGCGCGTGGTATTGGAAAAAGCACAATTTTCTCGAAATTGCGCAACTTTGACGAATTTTTTCGAGTTTGAAAAGCATTCATACCATGATCTTCCTATTTTTTCCATATTCTGTGAAGTTTCAGCTGTATGTAAAAGAAATGTCATCGCTCTATCTCATTTCTATCGAAAGCTATTCCTTTTCGAATCGTTTCCACACTGTGCGGCGGCGATCCCGTAAAAACGGGGTGAACGCGCAAAAGCGTGTTTCGCGTTTTATTTGCAACACTCGGGGACGGGTCCGGTCTCACGCAGCGGCGCATACCGGGAAGAGTTCGAAAAATGCAACCCGGGACCCACAAAGAAAAACCGCGATATCGAAAGAGCGGAGATAAAAGAACGGGGTGGGGAGGGAGAGGAAGGGAGGAGGGGGGGAGCAAAAGAAGCGATCATGCCGGAACGAGCAGCAGCTGCCTCGAGGAAGCGTTCCTCGACAGAAACGAGAGAGCCCCGGTGACCAATTAAACCGCGAATCACCGGCAATGGGCTTGATCCACATGTTCCGGACAAGAACGGACTGCAGGTGGAATTTGAGGCGCGGGCCGGTCCGAATGCCGCGTCTGTTACGGACGGTTTCGTCACTGAACGACAAAGGTAAATCGACCCTGGCGAATTCCCCTTTCGATAATCGAGCCGTCGCGTTGCGCCGCGCCCGAGACAATTAAACGAAGAAACGGTATTGCCGCGTTGCATTCCGCTGCGGCTGCATACGCCCCGAAAAGTATCCCGAGAGCATCGATCGATCCTTCTTAGACTGCTAAAAATACTCAAAGAATATTGTGACGTAAACGACATAAAATTATAAGATTTAAAAAAAAAAACTAAGAAAAAGTGCACATATAGTACACAAGTTTAATTGTTACTTAGACATAAGGTATAAATGTACAGGAAGGTAATGGATCCGAGCGGATTCAAGCCTGATTATATTTTTGTTGTTGTTAAGTTTAACAGCAATAAAGATATTGATAAATAATAAAAAAAAATAAACAGTCGTGCAAGGGCGGATCCAGCTTTGGCGCCAGGAGGGGGTCACATAGTCGTGGTCAAGTCAAGAACTTATAATTTAATTTTGATAACAATAGATACAAGTAAAAAGTAGGTATTTTATTAATGTACGTAAGTACTGTACTTAAAAATATTTATTCTTTATTGTACACTTGAAAAACTTAACACATAATAACTTGTACACCTACATATTGCCATCTTCTCTTGAAGACATCCAGAGAAGCACTATCACGCACGGAATGAGGCAGCTTATTTATATTCCATAACCGTGGTGAATGATTTGTCATAACAGCTAGAGGTATGTCGAAGGGTATGACGCAAAACTCCGCAAAAGTGAAGAGGTGGTACAAGGGTTTCCAACAAACAAAATAGAAGCAGACAAAATACATATACAGGGTGTTCGACTACAGGTGGGAGAAAATTTAAGGGTTGGTTCTTAACAACGATATAAGACGAAAATGAAGAATAAAAAATTGCGATTTCGGCTTCGTTATTTAGCTATTAACAACGCGACAGTCTCGTATCAAGTGACAGATGCATGCATACCTTGGTTCTCATTCGGGACCCCAGCGAGGTGAAAATGTTTAACAAATCGTTGGACAACATTGAACTCTTTGACGTACACAACGTACACTTTTGTTAGACGTGTTGTTAATTGTTAATTGTTAATAGCTAAATAACGAAGCCGAAATCGCAATTTTTTATTCTTCATTTTCGTCTTATATCATCGTTAAGAACCACCCCTTAAATTTTCTCCCACCTGTAGTCGAACACCCTGTATTTAAATAACAAAATCAATTATTCTTTTACGTTTTCTCCCGAAACGCGTTATTACGTCATTTACGTCAATGGGTACGTTTTTATGAACGTGGAGAAGTGCCAGTCCGGTTAGGCGATCTTCAACCATTGAAGATCTTAGCCACAATTTAATTCTGCGCAATGTAGAGAAAGACCTTTCTGCTGTCGCTACACTGACAGGTAGTGTAGCCATAATACAGGGTGTCCCAAAATAAGTGTAACTCCCGGAAATCGGAGGTTCCTTGGGCCATTTGAAGCGACATTTTCCTTTACAAAAATGGCGTCCCGGGCTTTGTTTAGGAGTTATTATCGAAAAACACGGGCCAATCAGAGCCCGGCTATAGCGAACGGAGTCCGACTCGGCGACAGGTCCCGCTTAACGTGGTGTCGCTATTGGCCGATCCAGAATCAATCCGCTGTAGCTGCGCTCTGATTGGTCCGTGTTTTTCGTTAATAACTCCTAAACAGAGCCGCGGACGCCATTTTTGTAAAGGAAAATATCGCTTCGAATGACCCAAGGAACCTCCCATTTCCGGGAGTTACACTTATTTTGGGACACCCTGTATATGAAAATGTTCTTATATTAGGATACATATCGATGTCACAATTTAAAATAAGATCAGAAATCGACTGCGGTATGTCCTGGCTCCGCTGCCACGCCTGCCACTTCACCATCCACAGCCGATATTAATTTACAATGACAGAAACTGGAGTGTTATCTAGTAATAATTCAAATTTTCGATGCGTTCGTTCCCAAACGTTTGCCATCATACAAAGAATATTATTGTTAAAATTCTATTTTTAGCGTGGAGGTGAGATATTAACGCCACGTGCTTAACTTTTAATTTGTATATTTCTCTCTATATACAATTAATAAACTGAACTGAGTATTTTCGTTATATACACTTAGGAACACTTTTAACTAAAGAAAAGAACTTTATGATTTACGACTTATCGCTTAATGCATACTTTTACATTTCGTGAGGATGTTTTTCAGTTCGCGTCTGATCAAGGAATGGAATCGAATACGGTCGATTCCTTTTAACGGTTCGTACGCGATCGATGATTGGCTGCTGTGCCAGCCATCCAGACACAGGCCTGCCACTCATAAAATCACTGTTACAATTTTAACAATTATATTATATTAAATTAATTAAATATTGAAGGTATGTAGTTACATAAAATCTGTATGGTGACAAAATATATAAATAAAATCATTATGTTCAATTAGTGGTTCACCTAAGTCCTGGAACCAGTCATGACCCCCATGACCCCCCCTGGATCCGCCGTTGTAATGGATGCGAGGGGATTCAAGCCTGATTATATTTTTGTCGTTGTTAAGTTTAATAGCAATAAAGATATTAATAAATAATTAAAAAAAATAAACAGTCGCGGAGCAGTGACCGCGAAAGAACATGGACGCGCCAGTTTCCCTGGAAAGAAACGCCGAGGAACGCGCGTGTACGGCGAGTATGGGAGCAGGCGTGACCGTTGCGGTGGAACGGAGGGAATATTTGATACGGTGGCGGTGCGGATAAAAATCCGCGAGCACGACTCCTGCGCTGGCATTATCGGAGTCGGCTGAGATTACCGGGCTCTCCCTACGAATCGGTTGACGAAAATACAATGACAATATACAGCGGTGATAGACGACAGCGTGCGAGGGGTGCACGCTCGATTCATCGCGGCAATAGTCACGCATCGCGGCAAGGTGTCACGCCACGTTTTGCTTTGAACTATGGGTGCCGTTCCTTTCTGCCACGGATGAGTCGTTACCACGATTCCCCCTCGCCGTGCGTTCACGTTCAACCTACTTTCCCCGCGACCGCGGAGAACCCTCGGCCGCCGAGGTTCTCGATTGCACACCCGACTCCTCCGCTTCGAATAAATCACACCGGCAGCCTAAAAAATCTCACTCCGATGCAAAGAATTGCTCGGCTTCTCATTCCCACCCCCCGCACGCCACGCCACGCTACGCCGCACCGTCGCGTCGTTCCCTTTATCTTTTCCCTTTTCGCCCGGGATCGTATTCCGCCAGTTGGCCGAGCCCGAGCGATAAGGTGTTAATGTCACGGACTGCTGACACTCTCTAAATATAGTGCCGGCGACGCCGCTATGCAAAACCCTAAATACAACGAGACTCGTCTACCGGCAAGATCGATTTAGAAAACCTCGATTAGACAGGCTCTAAGATCCTTGCTCCAGTTGTCAGCCATTTCACCCTCGAACGGCCATGACAGCCGCCGACCCTTCTCGCTAATGAAGCTTATGGAAAAATCAAATATCACTCGTCGATTAAGTTGAACGAAACGAATTGGGTGTCGCGTCCGGTGGTCCAACCATCATTAATAAACAATAAATAACCACGATACAAATATTTCTTAATTTTGTTTAACATTCTCTCTAACTAATAAAATATTGTAATCATATACTAAGCGAATAAACTGAAATATAATATGCGAGCGATGTTAAGCAACGAAGCAGCTGCAGGCCACCTGGAGCGCAAAATTACAAGAAAACCACCTAAACAAAATTAAATACCAAGAAGACCAAGAACGCAATAGAGCTGACACATAGACTGACGAAAGCACTCCGGAAGAACGCGAGAAGCGGAGGATCCAGCTGAGAGAGAGAAAGACACAAGAATAATTCAGTGAACAAACTGCAGACTACGATTACGATGACAAAGTGAAAACCGAACCAACTCCACGAGGATTTGGCTTAGAACAAAGGATAGAAGAAAATATACAAACGACGACACCTCGCCAGCGAGTCAGTAGTAATAAAAGAGCAGTAGTAGGAAAAAGGTCAACGGTTCAATCTGACAGTAGTCAGTAGTCAGTCAAAAGTAGTAGTCAGTCAAAAGTCAACAGTTGAATCCGACAATACCAATTTTTGAGTCTGAAGGAAAAAAAATATTTTCTTTTTGTTTCTTTGGAAATTGTATGTCTTATCTAAAACATTTCGATTACAGACGCAATTTCAATTAATTTTCTTGAAAATGGTTCAAATTAGAACCGAAACGTCGAATTAATTTATAATTAGCAAAATTGCTTGAAGTAGTTTAGTGATCGAACCGTAGCGCCGAGATCATTTTGCAATTGATCTCCACAGAGTTCCACTCTACACTCCCTGGGCAAATATTTAGATGAATATCGAAACCCATCGTTTTTCGTCATCCTAACCTAACTCTGAAAGGGTCTAGCAGACTAAGAATAGCGAATCGGCCCACCCCTGGATTTTTATTGAAACCCACCCCTGGATTTTTATTGAAATCGTGTGGAAAACAGTGGTTTTAGGTTGAAAGATGATCCCTCAAAATTTCAAGTCGTTAACCCTTCATATAAGGATCGTGTGAAGGTAAATACCCTTAACTATATAATTTTTTTTCTCGGTTGTTAATTAAGATATGCGGATAAAAAAAATACGAAAATACTCGTACTTACGTCCTTCATATCATATATTTTTTTCACAATTGTGATCATATTATTAAGGGTAGAAAAAAATTATTAAATTTTGTAGGGGTGGAAATTGCAAACAACCCTTCGAGTAAAGGAAAAATTCTTATCGATCGAAAATTTGAAATATAAATTATAATTATGATATCGACGCCAGGTTCGATCCTTATTAGAAACAGCAAATATGCAAGTTAAATATTTAAATTTCTCAATGTTTCGATCCCAATGCGGATCATTATCAAGAGACCCAAATTTTTGCGTCTGAAAAAGAAATTAATATTAAAATTTTTGAAATTAAATAAACTGTTTTGAATGTGACACAGCCACGTAAATTACCAAAACTTGGTAAAATAGAAAAATTAAATACGCACTTGCTGTGAATAATGCGTAATGCGTATATGCGTAACGTGTGAATAATGAGGGTTTGGACCGAGTGTTTAGACTGAACGATTTTTCTATAGAGACGTGAAAGTTGTAGTGGAGATGGTAAAACCCAGTGAGAGGAATTGGGTCATTTCATTTGATTTTCAATATTTAACTATGTTTAAATATCCCCCTCCGACCATCTTGAAACTTTTGTATATATTAGATAGATAACAGAACATTGTCGTTGAATTTAACAATACAAAATTTAATAATTTTTTCTACTCTTAATAATATGATCACAATTGTGAAAAAAATATATGGCATGAAGCACGTAAGTACGAGTATTTTCGCATTTTTTTTAATCTGCAATCTTAATTACCAACCGAGAAAAAAATTATATAGTTAAGGGTATTTACCCTCGTACGATCCTTATATGAAGGGTTAGCGACTTGAAATTTTGAGGGATCATCTTTCAACCTGAAACCAATGTTTTCCACACGATTTCAATAAAAATCCAGTGGGTGAGGGCCGATTCGCTATTCCTAGTCTGCCAGACCCTTTACAACGAGATCGTTGTCCGCCATTTCTCTGACTTGTTCTTGAATAATTATTACATCTTCCCGCATTCGTACAAAAATTTAGTAGACGAAGTTGAAAATTGTTGGGAAATCTAACGTTCAATTTGATTTCTGTATCTTGCAAGGACCTCGGTTATCGCCGATCGTTCTGATAAATGCGTAAAATCCGTAGTCCAGTTGTTACAGCACATTTACATCGAAAAGAGGTGGTGGTCGGCGAAGATTTGAAGCGAGAGAGGAAGAACGGCTCGAGCGAGCGGAGAGTTAACGAATTCATCGGGGCGGAATCGATAACGCAACGCGATATATCGCGACCGTGAATTTAATATTGCAAGAAAGGGGAACTACAGATTGGAGCAAGTTAGGTTGCGAGCGCGTTCCTCTGCTCCCGTAAAAGGGGAACCAAGAGAGAGAGAGAGAAGAGAGGATCGTTGGATGAGTCGACGCGACGGCGACGATATCTGGTTTTGCGCTTGTATATACGCGGCTCGGTCGTTTCGCCTGTTCCTTTTTCTTTCTCCTTGCGGTCCGTCGTTTTTCACTCGTTTTAGAGTCTTCTGCTCGACTCGTTTCTCATGCTCGCCATGGGTAGGCCGATCGCAACATGGGCTAATTCGGCCGCCTTCTTTTAGTATACCTACTCGTATTCCCGATCTACTTGGCCAGCGAAAGGGGAGAGCCGGACTTAAGCCCGTTAAATGGAATTAATAAGCTTTACTATGCATGCACCAGCCCGTGAAATACGATACCGGCTGGTGGGCTCGTTAGGACGACCAGGGGAAGGCTTTGTGCCTTCAAGGCTAACTCCCTTTCTCGCTCCCACCGACAGACTACGCTTTCGTGTCTCCTGTTCCACCCTCGATGTACAATTCCCTGCAAAAATCCCACGCCATCTTGCGGCCAACAGCCAACGGAAACCGTTGCCGATGAAGTTTACCGAGGCCCCGTTCTGCCCTGGCTACTTCGATACGCGTTCCCTTTTCCTTCTCCTTTTAAACAATATCCTTCAACCGCGTATCTTCCCATCTTTTTGCTTCCAACATTTTTGACATTTTATGTCTTTGCTTTGGCACATAGCAGAAAAAAGCGTTACCGAAAAGCGTTACCGAAAAGTGTCACGAAAATTTCGAATGCGGTTTGACATAAACCTTCCAGAGAGAGAGAGAGAGAGACAGAGAGAGAGAGAGTGAGAGAGAGAGAGAGGGCACGTTGCTGCTTATAACTTTTGATCGAATGGTTTCATCGTTACATGCAAAAATAAAAAAGAAGATTTCAGTCATCACCGACCACTATTGAGTATTACTCCTAATGATAATTGTTAACAATTGTATAACAACAATAGCAGTCATGTCTTTTGTTTCTCACTTTTGTTTGTCCATTACTCCAATATTAATAAACCCCTTCGAATTATTACCAATACGTTCAAACTGTATTTCTTTATCAATTGTTGAGCAAAAATCATAAGCATCCTGTATGATTCCATTTTAATTCTTTTGGCGCGACTATTGACCCATAGCCTCACACCCTTTTGATCTTAACCGATCCTACAAGCCTCTTGTGATTTCGGCTCATTTTCCACCTGTGTAGATAGGATCAGTTGTAAATATATTTTTGATAGGTTACTTTTGTTTTAAATAAATCTTTCCACATGACGTAAGACGTATGTTCTCAATTGACCTATACACTTGACCAAATCATATAGGACAGCAAAGGAAGAAAAGCGGGAGCGAGAGGGGGTGGGGGGGAGCAAAGTAAAGACATAAAATGTCTCACTTCTTTGCGGACTCGTATGCAAAATTGCGAATGCGTTTCGAATGCGGTTTGCTCTAGAACCTTCCACAGACAAAGACAGAGATAGAGAGAGAGAGTGTCAGAGCAAGAGAGAGAGAGAGAGAGGGAGAGAGAGAGAGGGACTTTTTCACCCTCCTCTTATCGCACCTCTTCGTTTCTTAACGCTTCATCTAGCCCATTCCTAGGCTTCTTGTTGAGAAACAACTAAATATCCGACGAATATACAGGGTGTTCACGCTATTACTAGCCAGCATTTTTTGTGTAAATAGTAAATATTAGAAAAAAATGATAGAGGAAAAAATAGTACTGTTTTTTATGCGCGACACAATGACATATGCATTTTTGTTTTATTTACATTATTTTGATAGAAACGAAGGTGACCTTCAATTTTTTAAACGGAATGCTATACATTTTTTTATGTCGTATGAAAGCGTGTGTCAAGACGAATTCATCCATGTACTATACAATGACCTTCAAGGTCATGCAAGGTCAGAAATGGAAGAAACAATTTGAATATCGCGTACCAATGTGTTAACAAGTATTCTTTATTAATGAGGCATTACACGAGGATGCTATACGATTATTAATTATTAATATGAATTTGCCAGCAGAAAATATAACAGATGACGATTCTGATTGTTCAGATGTTGAATAAACAATTTGATACATTGATAATTACAATGCTTCCTAATTTATAGCCTTCCATTCTTCAAAACACATATTTAGAACAAGAATTTCTTCTTCTATAATTTAATAATTAGCCGGCTACTCGCGTTCTTTACATAATTTGATATTAGATTCATATTGAACAAGACAAAAATTCTTAATGTATCAAGTTTCACCTGTACTTAATACTTTTTTACTACGTACATCCGCCATACTGGTTCCGCCATTTTCTTTTTTGTTCTTTTAACTTCAGATTCATAATTAACGACTTCGGGAACCCCAAAATACCAAGTTTTGTCCCATTCTGACAGTTTTCATAGGTTCAACCTCCATTTTACAGCTGCCATTTTACTTTGTTTTGCGATTTTTATTTTAGATTCGCAATGAGCAACCTCGAAAACCCCGAGATACCTAGTTTTGTATAAATCAAACAAAGATTGATTTTTGGCCACGTTTTGGAGTAAATCGACCAGTGTGCGTGGTGTCGCTATTGGTCGACTCAGAATCAATCCACTGTAGCCACGCTTTGATTGATCCGTGTTTTTTTGTAAATAACTGCTAAACAAAGCCACGGACGCCATTTTTGTAAAGGAAAATGTCGCTTCGAATGACCCAAGGAACCTCCCATTTTCGGCTCCTAGGGTAGTTTTGGCACACCCTGTATATGCATCATAAAAAATGTTTGCATCAATTGCAGAACGCAAGAATCATATGAATAAATAACTAGTGGGGCATACAGCTCTTAATGGTTTTTTTATTTATTTTGTGTGTGACTCTCCACGAGACACACAAAGAACTTCCCGATTCGTTAGTTGTAAGCGATAACATTAGCATTAGTTGCATAATTAAAAAAAAATTTTTTTTAAATTAAAAAAAATTTTTTTTTTTAATTAATTTTTAAAAAATAAAAATGAAATATATATATAATTACGTTTGTTTATTCGATGGAAAATTTTCACCCTCTCGTATAAATTACATTCTTGAATGAACTTCTTTCGAAAAAAACCAAAAAAACTAAAAAATCTAAAAAACTACTTGACCAATATGGACCAAAATCTAATCAGCTCTAAGTTACGACGGGGCACATCGATTGCATCATTCATCATTCTGATCGCATTGTTACTTTTTCAGAAAACGTTAACGAAAAATTTGATAACATAAAAACGGCCATACTCACACACACATACACACACACACACACACTAACAATTTGATAAAAATAGTCTAAAATGACTTCAATAACCATGAAACGTGAAGATCTGCTAAAAAATCGATTTTCGATTTTCGGGGTAATTACAGTAACTTCCCTACGAATCGGGAAGTTAATAATAATAGATTGTAAAATGATGAAACTTGCAGATTTAAGATTGAGAAAATGAAAGTACAGAGAATATCGTAGTTTGTTTAGATTCGTTTTTGTGTCCTTTCCTGAACAAATTCAATTGCGATTGTGTTACTTTTTATCGGTACGAACGGCGACCCTTCCTTTGCGACGACTACCGCTGCGGAGCCCATTGCACCAAGTCTAATTAAGTAAACAGAGTATCGCGAGTGCATTCATTTTCATAGTAATGCACCGATTGCCGCAGCCGGCTTAGAAAGGGGAAGTCACGATTCTCACGAAAGCGTTCACAGGGGAACTCGAACGGAATGCAAAAATCGAATGGAGAAATTTCTGCATTGACACAATTTTTGTACGCAGACAACAATATTTGCGCGCTCATCGTTAACTTTAATTTAATGTACACGTATGAACGCGTACTATGGTTCATTTTTACAAGGTCTTCGAATATAATGAACATTCTAGTGTAAAAGATTTCCAAGATAAAATGTGAAATAGGAAAATCAATTTGCACTCCATTCCAGTTGGTTGCGATTCGTTAGAAAATATTCATGTTTTTGAATATTTCATTAGAAACGTTAAGTTCTTCTCGATCGAAAACTAGTAATTTAATAAATTGAATGATATCGGCGCTAGGTTCGATAAAAAAAAAATTCTTTGCGTCAATGTCAAGGATGTTTGGCATAGAAACTACAAATATCTTCAAGAACTGATCACACACAAATTTGTATATAGCTAAGATAAGAAACAAGAAACTCTTTCTTTTAAAATGTAAAAAACATAATATTTATAAAAAAAATGATCGAACCTAGCGCCGATATCATTCAATTTATTATTAGCGTAGAACCTTTTGAAAAGTATAATCCAATCGTTTCGTTTGGAACAATTCTGTAGGTTTGTAAGATAAAATGTAAAACAGTAAAATCAATTTGTACTTCGTTCCAGTTGGTTGCAATTCCGGAAGAAAATGTTCATTTTGCATTTCGTATGGAATGCGTGTACGATATTATAGTACAACCTTTTAAAAAGTGTAATTCAATCGTTTCGTTTGGAACAATTCTGTAGATTTGTAAGATAAAGTGTAAAACAGTAAAATCAATTTGTGCTCTACTTCAGTTGGTTGCAATTCTGGTAGAAAATGTTCATTTTGCATTTCCTCCGGAATACGTGTACGATAATATCGTAGAACCTTTTAAAAAGTATAATCCAATCGTTTCGTTTGGAACAATTCTGTAGATTTGTAAGATAAAGTGTAAAACAGTAAAACCAATTTGTACTTCGTACCAGTTGGTTGCAATTCTGGTAGAAAACGTTCATTTTGCATTTCCTCCGGAATACGTGTACGATATTAGCGTAGAACAGTTGTTTTATAACAGTTTATAATTTTTCTCGATCGTAATATTTGATAATCAGAATTTTTTCGCGGCGCTTTGGTTCGACCATTATTACTTTTTGTACTTACTCTACTTGTAGAGAAGGCTTTCTCGCTAGTTACTGATCCACCATCTATCAGTATATTAACGTTCCTCAAACGCCTTCCAACATCCCGTTGCCTAAGGCAGGGCCCGCTAGATAGCCTTACCGATGAGTCCTCTAGCCAGTGATGCCAAACGAAGAAACTTGGAGGAACTTCCCCTCCGCCTGAGCCCCCACTCTTACTTCTACTGCGCACGCAGCAATACACGACGTACCGCTACTCTACGCGTGTGACTTACATATGCAGAGTAGCGGTACGTTCGTGCGTAGCGCGTGCGCAGTAGAAGTAAGAGTGGGAGGTCCAGTTGGAGGGGAAGTTCCTCCGTTTGGCATTACTGCCTCTAGCGGGTCTAGGACGAAACAACTACCACCTTTCCTTTTTCCTCTACTATTTGAATAGCACACGTATGATAATTCTTACATATTTGCTACGAGTAGAGCAAGTACAAAAAGTAGTAATGATAGAACCAAAGTGCAGCGAACAAAATTCTAATTATCAAATATTACGATCGAGAAAAATTATAAACTATTATAAAACAATTGTTCGTCGATTATTATTTACTATACTTAGTTTACTTTACATTATTTACTATATTATTTGCTATACTATCATTATTATCGTAGAACCTTTTGAAAAGTGTAATCCAATCGTTTCGTTTGGAACAATTCTGTAGATTTGTAAGATAAAGTGTAAAACAGTAAAATTAATTTGTGCTCTGCTTCAGTTGGTTGCAATTCTGGTAGAAAATGTTCATTTTGCATTTCCTCCGGAATACGAGTACGATATTATCGTAGAACAGATGTTTTTTTTAACTCCATTATTTAAAAATAGTGGATATTTTATCGATCGCAATTTTTGATATATGTATAAGAATTAATTTTTCGCGGCGCCCTGGTACGATCATTATTTACCATACTTACTTTACTATACATTATTTACTATATTATTTACTATACCATCATTATTATCGTAGAACCTTTCGAAAAGTGTAATCTAATCGTTTTGTTTGGAGCAGTTGTGTAAAGTGTAAAACAGTAAAATCAATTTGTACTTCGTTCCAGTTGCTTGCGATTCGTTAGAAAATGTTCATGTTGCATTTCCTACGGAACACGTGTACGATATTAGCGTAGAACAGAGGTTTTTTTAACTCCATTATTTAAAAATGGTGGATATTTTATCGATCGCAATTTTTGATATATAAGAATTAATTTTTCGCGGCGCCCTGGTACGATCATTATTTACCATACTTACTTTACTATACATTATTTACTATATTATTTACTATACCATCATTATTATCGTAGAACCTATTGAAAAGTGTAATCCAATCGTTTCGTTTGGAACAATTCTGTAGATTTGTAAGATAAAGTATAAAACAGTAAAATTAATTTGTGCTCTACTTCAGTTGGTTGCAATTCTGGTAGAAAATATTCATGTTGCATTTTCTCCGGAATACGAGTACGATGTTATCGTAGAACAAAGGTTTTTTTTAACTCCATTATTTAAAAATAGTGGATATTTTATCGATCGCAATTTTTGATATATAAGAATTAATTTTTCGCGGCGCCTTACCATCATTATTATCGTAGAACCTATTGAAAAGTGTAATCCAATCGTTCCGTTTGGAACAATTCTGTAGATTCGTCTGCATGCGAAGGAGAATATTGTTGCGGACCGGTCCGAAAAGTGTAACGTCGGGGAACGTGCGAAGAGTTTTCGAAAGCACCGCGTGCACGTTCGATTAAAAAACTATCCCGTGTGCCGAGGAGGAAGTTTCGTTAATGAATCCCAGTTTCCCGAATTTCGAGCGCATAAGGGCGCAACAACGATTGCAGAGCAGGCTGGTCCGATCCTCTACGGAGCGTTAACTAATCGGGGGCATAATTGATGCGCGAAAGTACCTGTAGCTAGTCGAAGAGCGAAGACAATTGGGTCAGCCTCGAATGACTCGCATTATCGGGGGATTACGGTCCGACCAGATGACTTTTAATTCTAACCAGCTTAGAAACTTTTCTCATTCCATAGAGCCCGGGTGGAAGCTGCCGCTCGGTTTTCGCCCGGTACTTTCATTCACTATGCGACCGGCGTATTTTCAGTTATCCGAGCTGTTCAGCGGCAACGTCGACGCCGAGTCGATTGGACCCATGAAATTTTCGTCTTTCAGGCGACGACGCCGCGCCGGCGGTCGCGGAACTTTGCCCGCGAAATTCGCATGCCCGAGGAAAGCAAAGAAAGTTGCCACCGTGATACAGAATCACGTCGCGGTGCCCCGCCACACCGCACCGAAAGATGAATCGTTTGCTGGCGGATTTTTTGCGCGTCGCCCAGCGTCGTCTGGTCCCCGGGTTTCTCTTCTTTTCCACCGTGCTGCTTCCAGCGACGTTTCCCTCGTCCGATAACCTCGCCTTTCCCCGCCAAACCCGCGCCCCGTTCCCCGAATCTCCAAAGTTTTTCTGCCGAAGCGTGGCCCAATTTCCACGGGAATAAAAATTCGAACGTGTGAAAATGCAGACTCGCAAGGACCACGTCACGCCGATTTAGTTGGGACTTTGTATCTCGATCTCCCATTTACGAATATACAGGGTGTCCCAAAACTACCCTAGAAGCCGAAAATGGGAGGTGCCTTGGGTCATTTGAAGCGACATTTTCCTTTACAACAATGACGTCCGCGGCTTTGTTTAGGAGTTATTAATGAAAAACACGGACCAATCAGAACGCGGCTACAGCGGATTGATTCTGAGTCGACCAATGGCGACACCAGGCCCCTGGGACCTGTCGCAGAGTCGGATTCCATTCGGTATAGCTGCGCTCTGATTGGTCCGTGTTTATCGTTAATAACTCCTAAACAAAGCCGCGGACGCCATTTTTGTAAAGGAAAATGTCATGCCATTTTCGGCTCCTAGGGTAGTTTTGGGACCCAGGTAAGTGGGGTGTAAGTGGGCAACCTGCTTACACTCTGATAGCTTAGGTATTGCTGGGGGGAGCTTCTCTCCCCCCATAGGGGCCAAGGGCGAAGGGGGATGGCTGGCTGTGTTCTTTGGAGATCCCAGCCGCCCCCGAATAACTAAGGGAAAGTTGTCCCGAGGTTTTTTAGTGCGGTACTGTGAGTCCTTCTGGCTCTCGTAAGTCCCACATACCCCCATGTCCCTCCCAGGGGGCATGGGAAGTCCGTAAAAGGATTCTTCCTCACGCTAAAAAAAAGGGTAGTTTTGGGACACCCTGTATACCATTATAGGCGCAAACGCTCAATAGTTTTTTTCAAAAGAACAAAGAAATTAATAAAATAGCTCTCTGCTGTTAATCCGGTTGCATACCATGCATATTCCAGCAGTAGTTTAAAAATTGGTGCACATAATTGTTTGTGCATTAGAGTAAGAGTTAATAAACAAATATTTTGTTCACGTACGGTTGGGCACTGATTTTTTAAGTGATTGGTGCATCAACAGTTTAATGTATAGCGATCGTAATGAGCTTTAACAATAAATTAAATGTTATCGGCGCGTTGGTTCGATCAATTATACACTTAAACATTATTTGCAAGATATCACAAAATTGTTCTCAACGTTTCGATCTGAATTTAGACCCTTTTCAAAAGATAAACAAAACATTGTGTCTGTAACGAAACCAAAAAATTTTAATTTCAATTTATATAATAAAGTATAAACAACTAAAAATGTTACAAAACTATTTAAACTATATAAATTAGAAAAATTAACAGTTTGTATGTGACTCACATGTTGCTGCCTGGACAGTCAACAGGGTAGTGAGGAACGTGTCCACGCTAGGAGACTAATGGCTGATCGCGTATCGATCTATTGGCCAATATCAAAATAAGGCGGTAAATTCAAATGATCAAAAATAGAAGAACATACAAATAACGTATTTTCCATCAATCTTATACCTCAATAAACATATGAGGTAATTAAATGATATGAACACATCGAATGGTTTGACACAAAAATATACATGTGTATGTATGTATAAATTCTATTAAAGAGTGACCCGAATAATAAAGGATATATTTAGAAAAAATTTATTATATAAATTGATCTATATTCAGATCGGTTACACCAATGTCAGTTATATCTATTATAATTATATTTTAATTTACACTAAGCAAGTGAATTACAATTATAACTTTCACCAACATATTCGCGGCATTTCTCTGATTAAAATCATATCAAATACGATATAATTTGGCCAATATTTAGTGGTTTAATCGACGATGAAAGTTTCGAACGCAACGAAGAAGAGCGTGTTGGAAAGAAAGAGACGCGAAGAGTCGCCATCGTCGGCAGAGATCAAACACGTTGTCCTTCCTTGTAAGTAAAACATTCATCGTCGATTAAACCACTAAATATTGGCCAAATTATATCGTGTTTGGTATGATTTTAATCAGAAAAATGCCAGGAATAAGCCAGTAAAATCTCATAAAAAAATAATGAAAATTAAGTAGTTTGAAAATTCGATTCACTCGAGTCAACGTAGTGGTGTTCACACCGATATACCCGAGCCGACATCAAACATCGCCGTCCTGCTGCCCGGCGCGGCGCAGCGTTGACAGGCGGTGGAATGCGTAGGCACTGGACTACGATTGCAGAGGCGACCGAGGACTACGATTGAGAAATTACTGTACAGCTCCTACGACAACTATCGCGACATTACTGTGTTGGGAACATCGACGGCAACGGGGACGAAGGCGGCGGTTAAAGGGGGTCTTCTTTTCCATGTTCGACCTCTAAGCCGCGAGGGTAAAGTTTCCGCAAACAATTGCGTAAACACTGGGAGATGCGTCGGGACGTTCGGCGAGCCTCGCGGCGCGGCGTGTGCGCGTCGAAACATTTATCTGTTCCCGGTGGCACAAAGACTCTTTAATCTGTTAGATTAAAGTTTCTTTGGGGGAGGAAGCGCGAAGTCACGCGGAAACCGCCACGAGTGAAACATGAGAGGGGATGGCGAGGTTGCAAAAATATCACCGGCGACTCGGCTACGCTCGCCATCCGCGACACTATCGATTTCACCCCTTGCATGCTCGTACGTTTTACATATCCCCTACGTTCCTCCTCGTCCCGACGCGAGACGTCGTGTTTTTCTTGCCCTTCAGAGAATTATTTCTTTTGCTTCGAGCGGTAAACGCCGCAGCCGCCGCGCCGCGTCGAAAATCATGGCGCACGCGCCCGCAAAAACGGCCCGCCGAGAAATTCCAAATTTATGTCTCGTCCCTCGATTTTCTCCGCGCCACCGCACCGTCGAGGCTGCAATCCGTGATCCCGATATTTCTGCAGAAACGATCTCTTCATTTAGTAGAGCGTCGATCATTTTTTTACAATTAATTTCAAGACGAAAACTTCTATTTACATACTTATTTACCATCCCTTTAACCCGAGTGGTTCATTTGCCAAATACAATATGGGGAGACACTCGCAGAGTTGGGCAAACATTTTATTTAAATAAAATCTTGAACCGAATTGTATCGACGAAGTGTCATTCGATAGGGCACCAAAAATAAGCATACTGTGCAAAATTTCAATCCTCTATCTCGATCGGGAGGGTAGTTATGGGGTAAAATCGAAAAATCAGATTTTTGGCCTATTTTCTCTAGTTAATTATGTTTAAAAATTCTGAGAGAAATGTGACATATGTAAAGTATCCAAATGCATACTTCGCAATTGGTTTCAGATTTTTAAATTGAAAATTCTGCTTGTAAAAAATCAAAAACCTCGATAAAATACAGATTTCACATGGAAGATCTAGAGTGACAACTTTTATATTTTTATAGTAGCGATATATTGTTATTGGTATGGTTCATGAATTTTTTCAGATTTTTTGGTTTACTGCGCCGTTGTCAAAAAAATAACCGATTTTTTCGACGTATTTTCCGCGAAGAACTAAGTTAACCTTAAAATTATAACAAACAATTTCATTGTTTAATTATTTTTGAGAAATGTTCAAGGTTTATCAAACACTTAACAATAAATAGAACGTTACAATTTTGAGGTTAACTTAGTTCTTCGCGGACAAAACGTCGAAAAAATCGGTTTTTATTTTTTTTGACAACGGCGCAGTAAACCAAAAAATCTGAAAAAATTCATGAACCATACCAACAACAATCTATCGCTACTGTAAAAATATAAAAGTTGTCACTCTAGAACTTCCAAGTGAAATTTGCATTTTTTCGATTTTTTTGAGGTTTCTGATTTTTTACAAGCAGAATTTTCAATTTAAAAATCTGAAACCAGTTGCGAAGTATGCATTTGGATACTTTACATATGTCACGTTTTTCTCAGAATTTTTAAACATAATTAACTAGAGAAAATAGGCCAAAAACTGATTTTTCGATTTTACCCCATAACTACCCTCCCGATCGAGATACAGGGTTGAAATTTTGCACAGTATGCTTATTTTTGAGCATTTTTGACCGTCTTATCCGGCTACACCCTTTCGAAGACACTGGGTTCCCTGCAAGCGAATTTTAAACTCACTTTATTCGAAACTTTTATTTAAATAAAACTTTTGCCCAACTCCGGTTACATGTAGCTTGTATTACATAGAGATGCACTAATGATGTTGGCTTAGAACGAACTTCATAGCGTTTTCATCAGCGGTTAATTAGCGGTTAGTTATTGCGGATCTTTATGGAAAATAAAACTGTTCCGCGTCGATCGTGCGAAACAGAAGTAAAATAAACATTAATTTCGTCCTTCAACGATTTCGTTGCGTTAAGTATACTTTGTTTCGAGCGAACGCAATTTTCATGAACCACGCAGTTTCTGTATCTTGCAATTACTGCGGGCAATCTTCCTTTCGCAATAAAATTTACGTACTCGAACCCTTGGAAACCTAAGCATGATTTAAGAAATTGGGTGTTCATTTAATTTATGTAATTTAAGGGTTGGGAATAATTTAGTATTGTTCAATTAAACGATTCCCGATGTTAAATTGTATTTGCGAGTGCCGCCCGGTTCTAGGAATCGAAGCAACCAAATGTTTGTTGTATGGTATAGCAATTCGAGGAATCGGTAGCGGGCTTATGTTTATGTTTTGATTTCGAGGCGTTCGAGACAAGTTCAGTTAGCGGTTAGCCCACGAGGCGAACGGTACAAATAATAAAGTGTGAATATCCTCTTTCCTCGAGTGATTCAAAATTCGTATTTCCCTCACAATCCCGTTATTAGTGGTTCTATTTGAACACCGGAAGTAGATCGGGTACATGAAAGTTTTGGGGGAGCGTCTCGCTATTTGCCTAATACTTTAGTAACGCGCGTAAGAAACTGGCAATCAATCTTAGTCAATCTCCGAGTTAATTACAGTTCGCTACGAGATAACATCTGTCAGCCACATCCAGACCTATAAGTTCTCATCATCCATATAAGTGAAATTATCCGTGACTACATCTGTATATTCGCACAAAGATGGCGGCTGCAGATAGTCGAAAGACCAACAGTCTCGTCGTTGTTTCTTCTCGAAAGTGGCCGAGGTACAGAAACAACGGTGTATTGTGTGTGTAAAGAAAATATGTTTCTTTAAGTTTGAATCTAACGGAAAATCAGAGTAATAACCGGTGTTCCGTTTGAATGCGAAATTTCTCGCGCATGCGCAGCAATTTCAACCTCAGTGACGTAATTTTTTCGATGAAATCGGGTAGCTTGAGCACCAGGCAGACTTAAAAATTTACTAGTGTACACATGTGAAACATTGAAATGGTAAACCGAACAAAATATTGTTCTAAAATCATGAGTACAATAATAAGGCCGTCGCACAGTGGTCCGGATTGGAAAATCCTGACTCATTTTGTTATATCTTTAGAACCAATAGAGATATTGCAATTAAATTTTCACTAAAATTATTTAAAAAAATAGCAATTTTTAACTATGGATGAATAAAATTTTTTTTGCATTTGTTAAACAATAATTTTTTATTAATTTTCATCGATGTTTTTGATTGAAAAAAAAGTTTTTAAATATAATCTTACAAACTATTTTTTACTTTCTAACTATGTATTTTTTATATTTATGTTTTATACATGTAACGTTTTGGAACACGTAAAATATCAATTCGAGGAATCTTGTTGTAGTCAACACATACTAATTTCACCGAAGAGGGAAAAACACGTCACAAACGTGTCAAAGATATTTTTTATAATAATTATAATTTTTTTATTGAAAATTCGTGTAACTTTTAAATCATAATAGATATTTGCATGAAACTTGAAATGGATAATGTGGAAATGTCAGGCTATGGATAGGTTAATAACTTATAATATTGGACGAAATTGGTGAAAATTTTTGTGGGATCTTGTAGGGGAAGGAATTCCGAAAATATTCCGATATGATAGAATGCTGACTTTTGCTGACCGTAAAAGATATGCACTGTCAATTAAAAACAATCATAAGAATTTTTCATTATTTTTCAGCTCTACTTTATTCATCTATTCTATACAGTAAATATCAATTTAAGGTATGATTCGGGGAATGCTACATTCGTAGGCGCATAGATTTTTTTTGTGCAACTGTGCATGTGCAATTAACAATTGCATCATTTCTTTAAGTAGAAATGCATATTTTTTGTTGTACTAATCGATTTCACTGTTTATTCTGTGTAAAAAATGATTACCATAGCAAAAAATTATTAAATTATCTTGTTTTCAAGATACTTAAAAATTTCTATTTCTAATATTACATAAAGATTTATTTTATGAGAAAAAATAGTTTTTTCATGGTATGAAATAGAAATATTATTTGTATATTAGGAAAAACTATTCTATTTTTAATATTAAATAGAGATTCGTTTTATAATGAGAAGAAATATTTTTTTCATAATATGAAATAAATATTATATGTATATTAGAAAAGAATATTCTTTAAGTTGTAAAATGCAACTTTTAGTATGTTTTTTATAATTCAGATGAATTGCGATTTTTCACAACATTTTTTTTCGCATCCTGTGGCAAACTGATTGCACTAGCTTGCCAAAAAAATTCAAATCGCATAGTACAATATTTAAAAAGTTATGGTCTTCGTAAGAGTGTCCGAATATTAGTGGGAGTCACTGTATGTGTTGAAACTATTCTGAGCGCGACACAGGACTGGCCACTTAACAAATTATTCGGAACACGTCTGCGAATCACCAGCGAATTAAAGAATAATAATTAAATAATAATTCGCACGAATTGTAACGAACATACGTGATAAGTACAAACGTAATCCCTTTGCAAAACGAAGTCTACTATCACTGAAGTGAATGAAAATTGCGTTATTATAAAGAGTACAATTTTATACTACAACGTGAGTGTCGACAGTGAGTGTTTATGGAAATTTATTTTCGTTCTGAACAAATAAGATTTTAGAAAATAATGTAACAATATTTTTACTGTTCTCCGCAGCCTAATGTGTGAATTGACCGGTCTCCGGTCTGGAATGGACGCGATTTAAATAAATGAAAATGTTTACTACGGTCGAGATACCCTAAATTTGTTTTGACAGTCTCGCTGGAGGATGGAGGGTGAATGATAGCAAGAAAGAGGTTTCGCAACGACCGCTGGTTGTCCCGGTGATTAACGTAAAGGGATACGCGACAGGAAACATTGAGACAAATGAATGCACTCAGGGTAAACGCACGGCCATACAACCACTTTTAATTGCATTTAATTATTATAGTTAACTGCGCCGAGACACGAGGACACCCAGACGCTCGTCATCGGCCGTGCGACTGCGTATAAACACGCGGAATACAATTTCGTAAAACGGAATGAGAATTATTACGGCAGGTGGAATTCCGTGTAACGCGATCACGTGTCCTCCGACGCAACGTTTCTCCGCAGGAGTTTCAGACGAACCGCGGCAATAATGAATTTTTAAGTAGAAAAAACCCGGCATAAAGTGCGAACGCGAAAGTTCGCGATTCTTTTACAATGCACACAATGGCGGGAAAGGCGCGCCGCGCGCCGAGTTTTCAGTCATTTCGTTTCAACCTCCCCTTCTTGAGAACTTTTGAAAATGTACTCTGACAACTTCTTTACAATGCAACGATAAAAATTTCGGTTTATTTCGATGCTGCGCTTGGCTCTGTGTGTATAATGGATTTCAGGAACGAATGTAAACGAATATGGGTCACGTTTCAATTAAAACAATTAACAGAAAAGTGCTCGAATAACAGGTTTTCTATAAACCATTTGTAAAATTGTTTCGGAAATTGTTTTAATTAAGAAATACACAATCTGGTCACAGTGTACCCGAGCTTTGGTGGAATTTAAAACAGAATCTTGACGATTTCAATTGATCGAACATAATGCTACAGTATTTTTAAATTCTTAAAATGCGTTCACCGTTCCACGTGTGTCCCACCCATTTTTCTTGCAAGCATTCGAAATCCGTAGTAGGATTATAATACTTTAGCGGTACAGTAAAGATGGTAATCAGAGTAGAAGAGGATGGTCAAAAATATTTAAGGACATCCATGTATTTGATTCAACATAATCAGACAATTCAAATGATTGAAGAATGTATTTGATTCAACACAATCAGACAATTCAAACGATTGATTTACCAATTTCACCAGGCTGTGTTTTAATTAGAAAAGAACTGCACTCAAATGGTATCGTCTAAGAAAAGGAAGAATGTATTTGATTCAGCCCTATCAGACAATTCAAAGGATTGAAGAATGTATTGGATTCAGCACAATCAGACAATTCAAATGATTGAAGAATGTATTTGCTTCAGCACAATCAGACAATTCAAATGATTGAAGAATGTATTTGATTCAGCACAATTAGACAATTCAAATGATTTAACAATGCATTTGATTCAGTTTGACCAGACAATTCAAATGATTGAAGAATGTATTTGATTCAGTTTAATTAGACAATCCAAACGATTAAAGAATATATTTGATTTAGTTTAATCAGACAATTCAAATGATTGAAGAATGTATTTGATTCAGTTTAATCAGACAATTCAAATGATTGAAGAATGTATCTGATTCAATTTAATCAGATAATTCAAATGATTGATTTGCCTATTTCACCAGGCTGTGTTTTAATTAGAAAAGAACTGCACTCAAATGGTATCGTCTAAGAAAAGGAAGAATGTATTTGATTCAGCCCTATCAGACAATTCAAAGGATTGAAGAATGTATTGGATTCAGCACAATCAGACAATTCAAATGATTGAAGAATGTATTTGATTCAGTTTAATCAGACAATTCAAATGATTGAAGAATGTATCTGATTCAATTTAATCAGATAATTCAAATGATTGATTTGCCTATTTCACCAGGCTGTGTTTTAATTAGAAAAGAACTGCACTCAAATGGTATCGTCTAAGAAAAGGAAGAATGTATTTGATTCAGCCCTATCAGACAATTCAAAGGATTGAAGAATGTATTGGATTCAGCACAATCAGACAATTCAAATGATTGAAGAATGTATTTGCTTCAGCACAATCAGACAATTCAAATGATTGAAGAATGTATTTGATTCAGCACAATTAGACAATTCAAATGATTTAACAATGCATTTGATTCAGTTTGATCAGACAATTCAAATGATTGAAGAATGTATTTGATTCAGTTTAATTAGACAATCCAAACGATTAAAGAATATATTTGATTTAGTTTAATCAGACAATTCAAATGATTGAAGAATGTATTTGATTCAGTTTAATCAGACAATTCAAATGATTGAAGAATGTATCTGATTCAATTTAATCAGATAATTCAAATGATTGATTTGCCTATTTCACCAGGCTGTGTTTTAATTAGAAAAGAACTGTACTCAAATCGTATTGTCCAAGAAAAAGAAGAATGTATTTGATTCAGTTTAATCAGACAATTGAAACGTTTGAAACAATTGAATAATGTATTTGATTCAGTTTAATCAGACAATTCAAATGATTGATTTTCCTATTTCACTAGGTTGCCTTTTAATTAGAAAAGAACTGCACTCGAATCGTATCGTCCAAGAAAAAGAAGAATGTATTTGATTTAGCACAATCAGACAATTCAAATGATTGAAGAATATATTTGATTCAGTTTAATCAGACAATTCTAATGATTGAAGAATGTATCTGATTCAATTTAGTCAGATAATTCAAATGATTGATTTGCCTATTTCACCAGGTTGCCTTTTAATTAGAAAAGAACTGCACTCGAATCGTATCGTCCAAGAAAAAGAAGAATGTATTTGATTTAGCACAATCAGACAATTCAAAGGATTGAAACAATTGAATAATGTATTTGATTCAATTTAATCAGACAATTCAATTGATTGATTTGCCTATTTCACTAGGTTGCCTTTTAATTAGAAAAGAACTGCACTCGAATCGTATCGTCCAAGAAAAAGAAGAATGTATTTGATTTAGCACAATCAGACAATTCAAAGGATTGAAGAATGCATTTGATTCAGTTTAATCAGACAATTCAAATGATTGAAGAATGCATTTGACTCAGTTTAATCAGACAATTCAAATGATTAAAAAATGCATTTGATTCAGTTTAATCAGACAATTGAAATGTTTAAAAAATGCATTTGATTCAGTTTAATCAGACAATTCAAATGATTGAAGAATATATTTGATTCAGTTTAATCAGACAATTCAAATGGTTGAAGAATGTATTTGATTCAGCACAATCAGACAATTCAAATGATTAAAGAATGTATTTGATTCAATTTAATCAGACAATTCAAACGATTGAAGAATGTATTTGTAGTTGGATTATAATACTTTAGCGGAGCAGTAAAGATGGTAATCAGAGCAGAAAAGGATGGTTTAACATTCTCTGCGAAAGCGAAAGCTCTTCTCTATCCATGACGCGTTTCAATTTTTATTAATCACTTGAAATTACGTGAATCATTATCCTTAACGTGTAACTGCGTTTATTTCAGAAAGACAATTGGCTGAGCTCTATTTATAGGTAAATACATGTGCACAGTACGGTTGCACTCGAGTCGAAATGATTATTCACGTGGGAATCAAAGTAAACGTTCGCTCATCATGGAAACGTTGAATTCTAGCGTGCCACGTTCCTGTCCTTAATAGCAATTCACGTGTTATAAATCTACGAAGTGACGTATCCAAGCAGCGACTTTGCCACACAACGGAATCTCTAACTAACTGTGCAAGCCTCGTTAGCAACGCTGCGGTTCGAAATCACGAGATACCTGTAAACAGGTTGGACTGGATGGGTCCACTTTTCCAGCAACTTTCTGCACAGCAGATACATACGCCAGTCATTTCTGATAACATGGTTGCAAGCTGGAATGTAAAGGAAGGAGCCGTTTAACCACGAACATCTCGATAATCAATTTGCACGTCCTTTTCTCGTTCTTGTTTGCATAATTTCGCACTTCTCCGGGCGGACACGTTCGCGTGTTTGCCTCGCAACGAACACCATAATTTGCTGGACAAAATATTACGACGCGTCTGTCTCCCATTTAAATGCAACTCGTCGGGGATTTTTTCTGTTGTTAAACTGGAAAAAATGTTTCACGCGAGAAGAAACATTTAGTAATTTTTCTAGACGAAATTTAAGAAAGTGGAATCGAACGAGATCTTGTTTCCAGTGGTGGTAGCCTTCGTGGATCTGAAACAAATAAAAATTGCACTGAATTCCGTCGAATCGAATGTTCCAACATTTTAAAAAACGTTTTCAAGTCGTAAAAGCATGAATATCAGTCAGTTCACGGTGAACGTGTTCGCAATTGAATCGTTGCACGCCGAGAACACGGAATACATTTCTCGAACGAACATGCTCGAGGTAGTCGCTGCTATATTGTTTTCTGGTAAACACAATTTTGATAGGAGCTAAGAGCCTGATATCCAGCTTTATTCCATTTGTAATTCCACTTGGACGTGGTGCACGGTGGCGGAGGGTTGGTATCATTGCGTATGTATTCTGTAACAGGCATTCGACGTGAGTTGGCACCATTTGTGTAATATTCCTGTGCCAAACCGACGTTTCTCAGCAACCAGGAATCGCAAGGAGCGGAGTACAACAATCGTATTAAACTCGATTCAGTGCCGAGGGCCACTTTCCTGAATCTGAATCGCGCCAAATATCACCGCCACTTTTATATTGTTCCGTCTTTCAACCGCAAAGACAACCTCGAGACAACGAGTCAACTTTCACGGTGCGGCTCGGCGCTGTTCAACTTTTCTTATAAGCGATCCGATTTTATCAAGTTTAAGATACTTTACTGCGGACACGAGGCACATTTATTTCCACAGCTAATCTTCCTTGACTGCGGATTTTATGCGTTTGTGACAAAAATGGTACAGTCGAAAATATTTAAGCACATCTATGTATTTGATTCAGCATAATCAGACAATTCAAATGATTGAAGAATGCATTTGATACAACTTAATCAGACCATTCAAATGATTGAAGAATGTATCTGATTCAACTTAATCAGACAATTCAAATGATCGAAGAATGTATTTGATTCAGCACAATCAGACAATTCAAAGGATTGAAGAATGTATTTGATTCAGCTTAATCATACAATTCAAACAATTACTTTGCCTATTTCACCAGGCTGTCTTGTAATTAGAAAAGAAGATCACTCGAATGGTATCGTCCAAGAAAAGGTAGAATGTATTTGATTCAGTACAATCAGACAATTCAAATGACTGAAGAATGTATTTGATTCAGCACAATCAGACAATTCAAATGATTGAAGAATGTATCTGATTCAACTTAATCAGACAATTCAAATGATTGAAGAATGCATTTGAATCAGCACAATCAGACAATTCAAATGATTGAAGAATGCATTTGATTCAGTTTAATCATACAATTCAAATGATTGAAGAATGTATTCGATTCAGTTTAATCAGACATTTCAAATTATTGAAGAATTGATCTGATTCAACTTAATCAGACAATTCAAATGATTGAAGAATGTATTTGATTCAGTTTAATCAGACAAGTTAAATTATTGAATAATGTATTTGATTCAGCTTAATCATACAATTCAAATGATTGAAGAATGTATCTGATTCAACTTAATCAGACAATTCAAATGACTGAAGGATGTATCTGATTCAACTTAATCAGACAATTCAAATGATTGAAGAATGTATTTGATTCAGATTAATCAGACAATTCAAACGATTGAATAATGTATTTGCTTCAGTTTGATCAGACAATTCAAATGATTGAAGAATATATTTGATTCAGCTTAATCAGACAATTCAAACGATTGATTTACCTATTTCACCAGACTGTCTTGTAATTAGAAAAGAACAGCACTCGAATGGTATCGTCCAAGAAAAAGAAGAAGCAGATCGTTGAAGACGGCGATCTTCCGTGTCCGGTTATGTTGTTGCTGGTCAACGGGAGGTATTACTCCGCGCCGTGCGCCGGCTTGTTATGAATAATTAATCCCGGACGTATCCGCGCGACGAAACTTTGCATTTTGTCGGGATAAACGATCCGGCCGAACTTCTAACGCGCCCGTTAAGGCAGATAATCGCATTATGCTCGGTGGAATACAAAAGTAATGGAATCACCAATTACGTTGCCCGGCGTTGCGCGAGTTCGGAACTTCGATCGATAGCGCAACATCAAAAGCAGCTACGAATTGGCTACGTAAATCTGGTCGCGTTCCCCAAGGTTCCGCGCGTTCAAAGTGGAATCGATGTACTTAGACGAGTTGGCCGGCGAGCAAATAAATTTCTGCTAAGCTGTAACGGCGAAACCGTTCGCGAATCGGCATTCGTTCGCGCGCGGCCCAGAGAAACCGGTACACGCCCGATCATTCGAATACGCAAAGCGGCAGATGCGAGAGGTCGAGTTATTGTTATCGGTGTATTTACGTAACCACGAGCCTTCGAGTTCTCGCTCGCCGTTTCTCATTAATGATTTCGATAGAGATTGCGAGCGGCCTACCCAATCGACGATCGCCGCCGCGCCAGCATCCGATTCCGCGATTCGAGACGGCCAACTTTTATCCGGATCCGCATCCGTTACTAAAACTCAGCTTCAACGGAGTTCGCAGCTAATCGAAAGCCTTGGACCTCGTCGCGCCGTAATTGCTGCCGTTCGCAGTAAATTAGCCGGTCTAATACGCATTCTAAATGCTAATCAAGGAATTTCACGAAATTCCATTCATCCGCGTACACAAATGTTTCTAAAATCTGCCAGACTTTGTTGCAAATGATTATTTCAAACGGAATTTTTGAAACCACCACGCGAAAAGGAATTCGCGAGCCAAAAAACGATGCGAAAGAAACTGCCGAGCTCCGGAAAGGAGGGAATAAGAATGATAAAAATGCCCTGACGTCACGGATAGCTTTTGTCTGCGTTTGTCCAGTTGGACGCGGATCAGAAGGAAAGAAGCACGCAAGGATGCACACTCGACGTGTGCATTGTGCCGGGTCCGCCGCCGTCCAGTATTCAACTTGTATCCTGCGAGACAAACCGAATAACGGTCGCCAGAGATCACTGTAAATAAACTATATAAACCGATTCGACGAAAGTTGGCAGTATCGCGCTGGCAATATCGTCGCGCCGAGTCGACGTTCTTCAACGACCGCGAGGACCTCGGGTTAAGGTGAATTGCCATAAGTCTGGACAGTCCAAAAGTGATACCTAAATCTGGACAATTGAATTTTTATAGTAAAATCAATAATTAAGAGATTCAATAATTATATTATATATTCTGAGGCCTTAGCTACAAGTAGGTGTGAATATTATTTTATTAAGACATCAATTGAAATTTAAAAATAAATTCAAAGTTCATCTGGAAACAGTATACAAAATTGTCTATTTACATGCGAATCATGTGCATTTATAGTTCGAACTTTTGTTAGAAAAGAAGATATAATTTAAGCCCTCAAACAAAAACTATTTATCACGCATAATAATATTGATATTTTAAAATAAATTGGCAATCAAACTTATCGTAAATAATAATTATTAATCCAAATATTAGATGTCCAAGTTTAGGACTGTTTTGAAATATAAGTACTCCATACCGGGACGCTATGCCAGTAGCTGTCCCACTCTAAGCTTATACACAATGTGCATACGCCTAAAACCGGACACGTGTTTGCGACTAAATAAATGTACGTATAATTAGTCTTCTATTAGCTTGTATACCGCCTGTGACGTGAATAATACTTAATTTTTTATGTTAATAACAAGAGAGAAACAAAATTAAAAAAGAACTAGAACAATAATAATTTACATGGAAAAAGAAAGATAATTACACGACAATTTAAAGATATAAAGTTAAAAATCAATGACGAATCTAAAAAAATAAGGTCTGGAATTAAAGAAGAGAAAGCAAAATCGTGCATTCAATTAGAGAATATGGAGAACGAAGGAGTATTGTCTATTGAAATACTTGCTTTGCAACAGAAAATGAGAATTGAATATAGAATAATAATATTTTCATACCATATGTATATCATTAAAGATTTAATAAAAATCGGAGGCATTCTATAGTGTCTGTTACACAGATTATACATAATTTCAATTTATCCCGGTATAGGCTTTACTTCTGTCCAGGTACTAGCTTAGATTGGATTTAATATGTCCAACTATAGGTTTGAATTATTCTTGTTAATACGAACAAAATATTAATCTGAACAATAATTTTGGGACTTTAAATTGTTTTACAAAATCTGAATTTTATGATACTATTCTTAAAAAATTGTTTTTGTTTATCTAAAGTGACAAAATTAACGGTAGCAAAAAATGCTGTCCAGGCATAGGGTATTTCACCTTAGCTGCAGTTCCGAAAAATTCTTTCCACCATTGCGGTAAAATTTTTCAATTGCACCTACGGTGAAAATGATTAATCGAAGCCTCGCACTGTTGCATTAATTCGAAAACGACGTACCAATACGCACTCACAAGGAGAGTGCAAGGCCTTCGGGTCACCGATTTGGTTGAGATTTTGTATACTTATAGATCTCGATTTCTCATTTACGAATGTATACCATTATAGGTGCAAACACTCAATAATTGTTGAGATATTTAATAAACAATATATTACAAATATGTAAGTACGATATTTTATATTGAAAATATGTAAGTACAATATCATTAAATTTATCGTATACCATATTTTGGCTTCCTATATTTATTTCTTCTGTTTCCAGACACGAGAGGAGAATTTACTATATTATTCATTTCGGTTAATTTATTTACAATTTATTAAGAAATTTGTACTTTAATTTATAATAATTGTATAATATCTTGTAAATAAGACGACATTACATAGTGAATAAATAATACAAATAAATAAGAAAAAAAAATATTTTTACCCGGGCTGGGATCGAACCCTGACCCACCAGGTGTAAGCGTAGCACGTTGCCACTAGACCAGGACATTATTCATTATACAGGGTCATCAGTTTTTAAACGGACAAACGTAAACCAGCTATAACGAACCCCAAATGGAACAAGTTTTACCCCTGCCACTTTTTTTGTTTCGGCCTTGATTTCTAGAAAATTGCAAAAAACCATAATTTTTTTAGTTCACATAAACTTGAATATCTCGGGACTCCAGTGATGAATCTTGATGATTTTTTCTTTGTTGTGTTGAAAATAAACAGGAGCATCTTTTTTTTGTTCCCAAAATTTTTTTGTTTTTTTTAGCACGTTTATTCCAAGAAAATATCATCCATTGAAGTCACGCATCCTGGAACCGTTCAGATAGCTACAGTCCGATCCAGAAAAAACCAAGATTCGAAGGTCATACCAAAAAATTTTGGGAGTACATAATTTTAACTGGCAATTTAGGAATTGTATTTTTTCCTTAAAATGCAATTTACAAAGAAACGATTCAAAACATCCTATAATTTTGGCTGTTCTGTATCAACAAGATGTTGCAGTATATTGCTACATAATTTTTTTCTGCGATAAATTGCAAGACTCAATGTTATTTAATTTTTGTTAGAGAAATGTATTCGTAATCGCGATTTGGTTGAAGCTTGGATTTCTGAACACACTTATTCCCAGAAATTATCAAAAGTTAGACAAAAACTGTAAGGAATAATTTAATTTTTGAATAGTTTTCATTTATGTACTTAAACTTTTTATTTCTATCTATATATTATTTATATTTATATTAAGAATAGCAAATAATTTAATTTTTTAATATTTTTTGTTTATGTAATTAAGTTTTTTATTTACATATACATATTATATTTGTATTAAAAGTATTATGGTTCCTGAATAATATGTCGTTTAGTTTATATCTGGATTTATCTAGCAATTTGTATTAACCATTACTTAATACTAGTAAAAAATACGGTGTTGTGTATTGTCAAATAATTATGCCTTATAGTAGATATAATTAAATTTAACTGTGTAATTCTTCATAATAACTCTTCATTAAAAAAAGCAATTAAAATAAACTTTTTTACTAACGGAACCTTATATTGTTGGTGCATTAATCGATGCATCTTTGTATTCCCTTTAAAAAGTTATTAAGGTACTTAGGTAAAAAATTGATTAGTTTAGAAGTTATGATTTTTGTCTCGAATGTCCATTTACATGCCGCACTGTGCGTCGTCGCGAAAAAATTCACGAAGTAGAGAATTTCGCTTGAATTCGCGTGGAAGCAGATCCTGCGAGCTGACTTCTATCGGTCGAATTGGCCTACGCCGTTGGTATTAAAAAACACAATTTACAATAATCGAATGGCCCTCCCTCCGGCTCCGAGTAAACAAATTTTTGCTCGATCTAATTTCCCCGTCACGCGTTAGCGGACCTTTCTATTCAATGGACGCCGGTTTTATTCGCCAAGTGTAACGCGATTCCCTTTCCCGCGCGCACGTTACATATTTCTTTTTTTTCCGTTTTTTTTCGGCGTGCACGCGTGTCACGCTGCACGGAATTCGCAAATAGCGCACGCACGTGCGCAGCCAGTCGAACGTTCGACACTAATTTCGCAGCGGGGACGGTCGCGCGAATTTATACAGATTCTAATTAAAATTTCATTTCTACGTAACGAAGTGTAATAACCACGGATTCGTATCGCTCTGACGTTTTTTAAGCTGGCCGCGACTGCTGTCACAGTTGCCGGCGAAAACTAATTAAGCTCTCGTTTAGCTACAAACACGGGTCGCGTTTTAAGCAATCGTTATCGCCCCCCACCCCCGTCCACGCCCCTTCTCTCTGTAATTTCTCGAATTATCGGTCACCGGAGCCGAATTCCTATTTGCGCTCCAAAAACGGCGATCTTCGTATCTCCGGATCTTTTCCCTGCGAAATTATATCGTATCGGGTAATTGGTTCTGCCGTTCAAAAGGGAACCGTTTCAGCAACGGTTCCGGAACGTATCGATTAAACAGGAATTTGTAAATCTTCGTGCTTCGCACAGGTCTTGCCGGGAACGAATACATTTCGCTGCAGTCGCGTTAGCAATTATTTTAAATAATTTTCTAAGTTATCTATTTTAGTTTGCTATTAATATTTTGATAGAGTAAAAAATCTTCCTACTAATTTTTAATTTTTCCTACTTTATGCAAATATTAATAGCAAACGTAGTTCTACCGAGCACCGACAACTTTAAAAATTATTTAAAATAATTGCTAACGCGACTGCTAAACGACTGTACGTTTGCTATGAATATTTTAATAGAGTAGGAAAAATTAAAAATTAGTAGGAAGATTTTCTGACTCTATTAAAATATTAATAGCAAACGTAGTTCTACCGAGCGCCGATAATTTTAAAAATTATTTAAAATAATTGCTAACGCGACTGCTAAACGACTGTACGTTTGCTATTAATATTTTAATAGAGTAAGAAAATCTTCCTACTAATTTTTAATTTTTAATTTTTCCTACTCTATTAAAATATTAATAGCAAACATAGTTTTACCGAGCGCCGATAACTTTAAAAATTATTTAAAATAATTGCTAACGCGACTGCTAAGCCACTTACGTTTGCTATTAATATTTTAATAGAGTAGGAAAAATTAAAAATTAGTAGGAAGATTTTCTGACTCTATTAAAATATTAATAGCAAACGCAGTTCTACCTTGAAATGGTTCAAATCAGAACGGAGACGTTAGAGATACAGTAAACCCTTGCAAGTTGTCCCGGCCCGAGACTCCGTAAGTTGTCCCTGCCTACTCACTCGACGGCGACTATTGTTGTCGGCTCGGGTATATCGGTGTGAACACCACTACATTGACTGAATGAATCGAATGTTCAAATTTATTAATTTTCATTATCTTTTCATGGGACTTGTAAAAACGTATTTCTGACATTTTCCTGAGTAAAACAAGACCAAACACGATATAATTTCAATTCTACATATTTAATGTAATGCCAATTAAAAATGCTTAATTTTTCATTATTTTTGGTTTCATTGACTTTATGGAGTAACTGTAGGACGTGGAAGATGAATGAAAAAGAAAGAAAAACTGTATTGTTTAGTTCATTGTTTAAAATACTAATGTAATGCTAACACTTTTAATAATAACTTCCTCGTGATTATTTTTCTGATTATGTAAAATAAAATACTTTTCTTTGACGTTGCATAGGGAGTGTTCGACTGCCTATTGAAGTCACGCTCGGTAGACGCAGCCATAAATCAAAAAAGCAAGTTTCCCTCGTAAGTTGTCCCGTCAGAGACCGGCGTTTAGACAACTTACAAGAGATTACTGTACTTGCAAAATTGCTACATTTGTTTTGGAGATTGATCGAACCGAGCGCCGATAACTTTAAAAATTATTTCAAATAAAAATCGATAAAAATTGATTATTTAGCAATTATTTGTTACAACGAAAACGCTATGGAAATCAGCTGATCTGCTGTCAAAAATAACCGGAAGGTGTTCTCTGTCCAATGAATATTATACAGGGTGTTCCACTCAACTGTCAACATAAATCAGAAAAGCAAGTCTCCCTCGTAAATTGTCCCGCCAGAGACCGGCGTTTAGACAACTTACAAGGGATTACTGTACTTGCAAAATTGCTACATTTGTTTTGGAGATTGATCGAACCGAGCGCCGATAACTTTAAAAATTATTTCAAATAAAAATCAATAACAATTGATTATTTAGCAATTATTTGTTACAACGAAAATGCTATGGAAATCAGCTGATCTGCTGTCAAAAATAACCGGAAGGTGTTCTCTGTCCAATGAATATTATACAGGGTGTTCCATTCAACTGTCAATTTTGTGGTGTTTTGATTTAGGTAAGCGTGTAGCTTTACTCCGAGTAAAATTGACCGACATTCAATGCAATTGTGAATTTAGCTTTGGCTAGGAATGTCCTCACCGTGTGAAAATGATAATTTTCGCTTAACCGTACCAAATTGATGGGTCGGAGTGGGGAAAGTTGACTCGCTGAAAAAATGACGGAAGGAAAAGAAAGACAGGGGTGTATTACGTGGCGTGGAAGAATGTTATATTACGGGCGTTTCGGTGTACAAGCATGTCGATTAATCGAGGCGATTGTGCGTCGCGTTTCAGTTTTATCGTGCCCGAGATACATTCACACTGTGGTGCACCGCGGTCGATATTTGTAAGGGATTGCTCTGTATTTCATGGACAATGACCATGTGGCAGTGGTGAATTAGACGGTCACGTCGTTATCAGTGTGTTTCTGTAGCACTTTGTGCGTTCGCTACCTGTGGAGGGCTCTGCTAGGATTAAGGGGGCTTTAAAAAAAGATTCGATTCGAAGGGACGGGCCCCTTCGGACACCGTGTCTGGCAGATCATGCATTTCTCCTGTCTGCAATTCTTGAAATACATATGTACACCTGATACCAGATCGTGTTAAGTTCATGGATCGATCATTCGTGTACATATTAAAAATACTATATATAATTTAATTGCTTCAATCTGCAATCATAAATTTAAATGTACATATGTACATAATTATTAACCTTAATTAAACTATATAATTCTATAGGGTATCGTGAGTTGAATAAATTAAAGTATTTTTTCTTAATGCTCAATTTTGATTTCAATACTGAAACAGTACGTGTAATATTGAAATAGTGACTCGTTGCAGTAATACTGATTTAAATTAAAAAAATTTTTAAACCACGTTTTTAAGACGGACTAAAAATAATTATTTAAATAAAAATTAAAACGAATAGTTCACTTAAATCAGTAACAATTTTATTGCACTGCAAATGATATGGACTATTGCGCGAATTTTCTTACCGATGGCTACTCTCTAAACTCTTTACTATTATCTTTCGCCCCACGTTTTTCGTTTTAAATCTTACAAGTATTTTCATAGCTTTTAAAAATGCACAATCACAAATTTTCAGGACTATCTGTATGGGGTTAGACATCTGTATGAGGCTAGGGAAAATTATATTTCATATTTTTTAGTGCATTTTAAATTATACTTTTTAATCCGTTTTAATTGTACTTTTTAGTCCGTATATTAAAATTTGTTTCATTATTCTTTTTTTATTTCAATAATTTAAAAATTATTTTTAGTCCGTCCTAAAAACGTGGTTTAAAAAATTTGTTTTATTTAAATAATTATTTTATATTATTTAGTGCATTTTAAATTATACTTTTTGATCCGTCTTAATTGTACTTTTTAGTCCGTATATTAAAATTTGTTTCATTATTCTTTTTTTTATTTAAATAATTATTTTTAGTCCGTCCTAAAAACGTGGTTAAAAAAAATTTTTTTTATTTAAATAATTATTCGTTAATAACTCGTTATTAAACAAACAGACAGACATGAAACAGATCATCGGGAAGTGGTTTAAAATACGATTACAAGATTTTGCGGAAGGAAAGCGGACGGACAAACAGACAATAAAGCGACCTAATAAAAACGTGGTAAAAAAGGAATTGATTCGGGAATTCCAAGACCTGGAGCCACCCCGTAAGTCTTGATCATGGAAATTCATTTTTCCGAATGATCCAACGAATCGAATGACGATCTAGTAATTCGGATTGGTTAAGCCCGGTGAATTGCTGGGACGACTGTTCTCCGGTTAACAATGAGGATACATATATGATCGATTGATTCGAACAATGGCCGGGGTCCGAATATTTTCGTTATTCGGTGCGCGCTCGATAGGTTGCGGTCGAAATAAAATACATAAAGGGAAACATATTGTGGAAAGCGAGCGGTGCATCAACGACGACAGAGATAGCGCTCGTACAAAAGTTGGTAGGACGCTTTTAAAAAAAAAAAAGGAAAAAGAGAGCGAGAGAGATTTCGAAATACACGTGATCCGGCAGCAGCGGGAACGGAGTTGTATGGGATGTCGAATCGTCGCGTCACTGCTATGTGTTTTAATTTGACGTCACTCAGCACGTCAGTGCCATCTGGTGTTGCGAGGCTTCTCGTCGTCTCTCGTCGCGTCTAGGCCGCGCCAGTCACCGGGATTTAATATCAAACCCCCAATCTCACCCCCAACCTCTCCTGTCCTCTCTCGCACGCGCGGACCCTTCTCGCTTCCCTGTTTCTGTCTCCGCAACGCAGGCCGTCGGATTTTCCGGCGGTGCACGCGAACGTGCTGCAACGATGTACCTTCCCGTAAGCTGGGTATGCATAATCGAACCGCCGAAAGGAAAAGTGACGCTCACGGAACCCCGATAACGATACTTTCTCCCGCGTTCCCCGCTTTTTCTACCCCAAAGCCTTTTTACATCGCGCCACGTGTTCATCCAGCGCCCACGCGTGCACACGACGAACGCTGTAATTGTAATCGACGAGACAACCGAGTGCGAGATTCGAATCGCCGCCACAGTGTACGATTTACTCCAAAACGTGGCCAAAAATCAAATCTTTCTTCGATTTACAGTGGGTGAAAAGAGGATTGGCACGCTCTTACAAAGGCGATAAATTTTTAAATATCGTATTATACGATTTTAATTTTTTTGGGAAGCTAGAGCAATTAATTTGCCACAGGATGCGAAAAGAAATTTTGTCAAAAAGTTGCATTTTACAACTTTTTTATGTGGGCCAATATTGAAAATTTCAAAAATGCGTTTTGTAGCCCTGAGTCAATTAAACATATTCTGAAAATTTCGACAAAAATTGCATTGGATCGAAATTGTAGCAGAAATACTAAAAGTTGCATTTTACGACTTTTTTATGTGGGCCAATACTGAAAATTTTAAAAATGTGTTTTGTAGATATATGCACTGGTAAAGTTTCATCGAAATCGGTTGATACGAACAATAATTTTGTCAAAAATTGCAATTGATCGGAATTGTAGCAAAAACACTAAAAGTTGCATTTTACAACTTTTTTATGTGGGCTAATATTGAAAATTTTAAAAATGCGTTTTGTAGATATATGCACTGGTAAAGTATTATCGAAATCAGTTGATGCGAAAAATAATTTTGTCAAAAATTGCAATTGATCGGAATTGTAGCAACAATACTAAAAGTTGCATTTTACAACTTTTTTATGTGGGCCAATATTGAAAATTAAAAAAAAAACGTTTTGTTAATCTGTGTCAATTATATGCACTGCAAAAGTTTCATCGAAATCGGTTGATGCGAAAATAAATTTTGTCAAAAATTGCAATTGATCGGAATTGTAGCAACAATACTAAAAGTTGCATTTTACAACTTTTATTGTGTGGGCTAATATTGAAAATTTTAAAAATGCGTTTTGTAGACCTGTATCAACTAAACATATTCTGAAAATTTTGTTAAAAATTGCATTTGATCAGAATTGTAGCAAAAATACTAAAAGTTGCATTTTACAACTTTTTTATGTGGGCCAATATTGAAAATTAAAAAAAAAACGTTTTGTTAATCTGTGTCAATTATATGCACTGCAAAAGTTTCATCGAAATCGGTTGATGCGAAAATAAATTTTGTCAAAAATTGCAATTCATCGGAATTGTAGCAAAAATACTAAAAGTTGCATTTTACAACTTTTTTATGTGGGCCAATATTGAAAATTAAAAAAAAAACGTTTTGTTTATCTGTGTCAATTATATGCACTGCAAAAGTTTCATCGAAATCGGTTGATGCGAAAATAAATTTTGTCAAAAATTGCAATTGATCGGAATTGTAGCAAAAATACTAATAGTTGCATTTTACAACTTTTACTGTGTGGGCTAATATTGAAAATTTTAAAAATAGGGATTATTTGATCCCTAAATAATAGGGATGAAATAATTGTATTTATAGAATTAAATAGTAAATTAGATTAAATAATAAGTGAAATAATAGGGATTAAAATTTTAATTTTAATTTAATTTTCCGATGAATTGCAATTTTTCACCAAATTTCTTTCGCACCCTGTGGCAAACTAATTATTGCTCTAGCTTCCCAAAAAAATTCAAATCGTGTAATACGATATTTAAAAAGTTATCGCCTTTTCAAGAGTGTGCCAATACTTTTTTTACCCACTGTATACGAAACTAGGTATCTTGGGGTTTTCGAGGTCGCTGATTACGAATCTAAAATCAAAATCGCAAAACAAAGTAAAATGGCGGCTGTAAAATGGAGATATAAGTCTACAACAGTTTAGATCACAAAAAGTCTCGCTGCACTCAATGTCTGTTGATCCTACTAGGTGATAATACAAACTGAAGGTGTGTACAAGCCACATGCTGAAAATTCCTCAAAATCATAACGATTTTCCTAGGTTTCTAAATTTTTCTACGAAATTTTGTTGTTTTACAAATTACATTATCCATTGTTAATATACGTAATAAAAATACTTAACCATTTCGTTTGATACTACTACCAAAATTTTCGCTGTCATTCCAAGATCATTGGTTGTCCAAGCGGTCACTTACTCCCACTCACCCTCACACACACACACACACACACACACACACACACACACACACACACACACACACACACACACACACACACACACACCCACAACTCTCACTCACACCCAATATCTAAGCGGGTTTTTTTTTCTTATTTTTACCTGCCACCAAATTACGGAACGACAAGACTAATAGTACATAAGCGTCGAAACTCTCCCAAACTGCCTAAGATATAATATATAGTAATAAAGCGACGAGTTTATTTTTTATAACCCTAACTTTATACAACTCCAATATTATAAGGTAGTTTTTAGTATTTTTATTTGCACCTCTTTGTATATATACTGTAAATATTAAGCAAATAAAAATTAAAAAAAAAAAGAAAAAGAAAGGTTGTCCAAGCGGTTAAGGAGTTGGACTACCAATCGGTAGACCGGGGTTCGATTTCCGTCGGGGTAACAAATGATTTTTCTCCGTTCATTCTCAGTTTAAATTGTCGCGCCACTCGACATTCGACTTCCGTCGCATCGACTTCCGCTACATCAGAAAACTGTTACCCTCAGCAAAGAAGTTTCACTTCAAAATTGTTTAGAGCCGCACGAACGGTTTACTCTTACCTCGATAATTGTATCGAGCTGAGAAAACTAGATTACCACTCGCGAATCATCGTAACCCTTCTACCGTTTGAAATTGCAGCCACTCGTTTCTGCCACGAATGCATAAAATCCTCAGTCTATTTATGCGAATGGCGTGGAACGAGCTGGAAGAAGCAACTGGTAACGGTAACGAAGCCGCGAATAAGCGGTGATCGCACGCGCACAGTCGCAAAATAGTCGTTCCGGCCGTGGCGCACAGCGGTATTAGGATGACCAGCTCCAATAACAAGTTTAAGCTAATGACATCGCTAATTTCACGGGGTTTCGCGGGAACGAACGATAAGATAAGGTGAACCATAAGAACCGTGCAGGTGTCGGGCCAATTTCGAGCGGGTATTCCTTCGGGATCGAGGGACGCGACTGCGGGGGCCATTTGAAAAATGAATCTGCACTGTTAGGTCGTGCGTGCGAGTATACTCGACCAACGGGAAAGTATACTAGCGGTACGTGACCGGGACCGGGTCGATTTATCGAAGTCACGTGCGCGAATTATTCTTTTGGTGAGATCATGGGCGTCGAACGCGCCGCCGCTCCGTGGAGCACCGGGCCGAGAGGAACATTTGTAGGAGGGTTTGTATTTTCGGATGCGAGGCCGCGATCGCGTTCCCCTGATAAGCTCCGAGCCGTAAAATTTATCGGCGGTCGAGAAGCGCGGCTTTCAAGGCTGAGCTCTCTGTTATAAGTATCCGATCGCTGGGAACTCGCAGCACCTGGTCCCCGAGCCGACGAGCACACTTTTTTTATTCGCGACCGCGAATGTACATTTGTTGTGCTCCGTTAACGAGCGTCCTTGCTTCGTCGACGAGACGCGACGACGACGCACAGTGGGCTGGATCGAAAAATTTAGTGACTTTTGTTATAACTCTTGAACCATAAGAGATAACGGAATCGCAAACTATGCAGCAAAGGTTACCACCTTGCACAATAGATGCTTTTTTGTGTGGACCTTCTATTTGTTCTCTACTTCTTATTCACAGTTTTATCAAATCTCACTGTTTGTATCTATAGTGTTGCACTAGAATTGTTAATTATGTTTCTTATCCTAGTTTATAAGTTGTCATTGTAATGTTAGCATGTACAGATATGTACATGCTGCTAGTAAACCCATGTGGGGTTTCATAGCATAATAAAAAAAAAGAGATATCGGAATGAAATTTGCACTGAAATTCTTTTTAAAAATAGTCAATTTTAACTGCAGATAAATCAAATTTTTTAAATTTTTCTAAACAATAATTTTTAATTAATTTTCATTGATATTTTTTATTAAAATTAAATTGTTTACGTATAATACTTTTAAACTATTTTTGACTTACTAAATATGTATTTTATATTAACGTTTCATGTAATATTTTATGGAATACGCAAAACATAAATTCAAGAAATCTTTTTATAATCAACGCATACAAAATGTACCGGGGAGGTACACTTTTAAGAAGTTGGACTACCAATCGGTAGACCGGGATTCGGATCCCGTCGGGGTAAGAAATTATTTTTCTACGTTCATTCTCAGTTTAAATTTACGCGCCACTCGACTTTCGACTTCCGTTACATCAGAAAATTGTTACCCTCAGCAAAGAAGTTTCACTTCAAATACTGAAATATTATAACTAGGGATTGCAATACCGGTACACCGGTATACCGAATACCGGTATTTCGTGCTATTTTGCAATTTCGTGATACAGTAATTTCTGAATCGTAGTCCTCGGTCGCCTCTGCAATCGTAGTCCAGTGCCTACCCATTCCACCGCCTGTCAACGCTGCGCCGGGCAGCAGGACGGCGATGTTTGATGTCGGCTCGGGTATATCGGTGTGAATACCACTACATTGACTCGAGTGAATCGAATTTTCAAACTACTTAATTTTCATTATTTTTTTATGAGATTTTACTGGCTTATTCCTGGCATTTTTCTGATTAAAATCATACCAAACACGATATAATTTGGCCAATATTTAGTGGTTTAATCGACGATGAAAGTTTTACTTACAAGAAGGATAGCGTGTTTGATCTATGCCGGCGACGGCGATTCTTCGCGACTCTTTCTTTCCAATACGCTCTTCTTCGTTGCATTCGAAACTTTCATCATCGATTAAACCACTAAATATTGGCCAAATTATATCGTGTTTGGTATGATTTTAATCAGAAAAATGCCACGAATATGTTGGTAAAAGTTCCATAATGATATCATCGAAAATAAAGAAGCTAAGGTCTTGGTGTTTTATTGTGATGACGCACGGGCCTTTAAACTGTGCCGGCGACGGGGACACGCTTCGGCCACGCGATCCTATTTCATTCTGTCCTTCTCTACGTTCGGCTTGTCGTTTGAAGTCTCAGCGCGGTAGGGTAGACGCAGTCATAAATCAAAAAATAGCCACCCTACTTCATCGTAGTCCGTTCATAACACGGGTGTTAGGACTACGATTCAGAAATTACTGTACCGGTATTTGCCAAGGTAAAATACCGGTATTTTCGGTATTAGCTATAAATAATAAATATTACTTTTCAGGCATCTACTCTTATTTGAAATACGTATTTACAGTAGTACCAACATCAATTATTTGCTGAATTACAATTAGCTATAAATAAAAAAATTTCCACAAACTATAATACAAAATAGATTTATGTAAAACTGTCCGACGAGTGACCGAAGTTGTTAAAAGATGAAGGACATCGAGGCTAATATTTAGAGGAAGTATATCGCTGATTACTAACAATTGTCGATCGAGATGCAGAGAACTGTTATATCGCTCATTATTAACAGTACCACCAACTAGCGTGGATGGGGAAGAAGCATTTTCAATTCCAGTTAATTTGTGCAGAAAAATCCGTTCCATGATTTATGACAGTCTAATGGATGCATTATGTTTTTTACAATCACATTTCAAAAATTTGCAGTTAATTTAGTTAATGTTTTTTCTGTTAATAGATATTAATGATATTTACTCTTAGTATCTATACTATCTCTTTACTCTTAGTTATTAGTATCTCCTTAATAATAATATTATATGTTTGTTCCTTTTTTCGTATTATAATACTGTAATGGTTTGTTTTTTATATTATATTTTTTGTTTCTGACGTTAAAAATTATCATTTTACTGCTTTTATTACCAAATTATTTATATTTTTTAGTTCATTATTTTTTGTATAAAACTAATAAATATGGCACAGAAACAATGTGTTCTTGTACCTTTCTAAAAATTCCTAATACCGGTACAACGTTAAAAAAATACCGATTACCGATATTGTATTTTCAGTCCGGTATTGCAAATCCTAATTACAACCCAGGCGACTCCTTGAAGAAGTATGATTTTCATAGGAAACGACGCTGGTGTAGAAGGTATTGTTGCCGCTGCGAGCCATCGAAGTTTCCTTGGACGGGACGCGAGCGGCGCGGCTGAGTTTTCGCTTCGGCTGCCAAAAAAGTGGATGGCACGATGCGCGCGAGTCGTTATGACCGGCAGGCCATAAAATGTGGGTGGCAGAACGGTCTCGGCCGTAACGAATGTAGTGCGTCGCTGTAAAAATGTGGTTTTATTGAAGCAACTCCACGTAATGTTTAAGTAACCTGGACGACGACGCGACGAGACGCGACTCGACGAGACGGTGCTGGCTCCGCCGGCTGCGGCAGATCTGCCAGAGCAGGACGCAGTCACGAGGAAGAGAGAAAGTACCCCGCGTGGGTGCGCCCGTAAAAAGGAACATCGTGCACGCGCCTGCACATCGTAATATCTGCCTCTTAAGCGTCCATACACACTCGGCCGAGTTCGTTTTCTTCTCCGGCACACCGTGCTCTTTCCTCTCTCTCTCTCTCTCTCTCTCTTTTCATCTCTGTCTCTGCTCTTCCGTATCCTCGCCGCCTCTTTCTTTCCGCTTTCTCCTTTTTCGTCGCGTCCTGACTCTATAAACCGGCCGTAAACCCTCGACGACAGCCTGGAATTCCTCGGCGTCACGATTTTACCGAACTCTATTGATCACCGTTTCCCGCGAGAACGCGTCCACGGCCACCGACCACGGATCTTCGAGATGCCTCACGATCACCCTGTAAACACGCGGTTTTCATGCCCGAACGACACGCGTTTCCGCGAGAATTATTGCCCCGAGACAAACCCCTTCCGCATTGTGCCACCGCGATTTTCGTGAAGCTTTGCTTACTCTTTAATTCCAGCATCTTTTTACCGAAGACTTGAATGTTCTTTTGCGAGAAATTTATACATACACAGCGCGCCATTGTTAGACTGTGGATTTATGTGCAAAATAACAATTGCCCGCGGCCATTGCAAGTCGTTCGAGTCCAAATTTCACGTTATTTCACCCTTAATCATTTTAGTGGATGAAAGATCATTTGACATTTTTCAATTTTCCTATAAAAGCATCAAGATCTTACACCAAACGTTACGTTTCCACCCTGTACATAATTTATGGACTACGGAGGTTTGTGTAAAATAAAAAATGTCTGCGTTGATCGTAGAGCACAGAAGCCTAATAAAATTTGTGTTCCTTTGATGTGCTTAAATATTTTTAACGTGTCCGTTGATTTAAATTGTTGGTTTGAAATGATCAAATAACCTCAAACTACTTAATACGCAGTGTCTTCAACCCTTAACACTCGAGTGGCGCCATTAAGGCGTCATTAAAAATTGCTGTACTTATATTTAAACATTTATTATAATTACTGAACATTTAAGTATTGTATGAAGTATCGTATAAATTTCATATCTACCAAATTTAAAAAATCATAGAGAATGGAAATACTCTAGGTCAGAAGAAACGTTTGATTTTCGAGTTGAAATAGCTCCGAGTGCAACTGGTTAATATTGAATGTTTTACATACAGTCGGTCACGAAAATATTCGGACACCTTCATAGTTTTGACTATTATAGACCGTACTACATAAATTTGTTTACAGATTCCACCCCTAAAAAATTTAATAATTTTTTTCTACCCTTAATAATATGATCACAATTGCGAAAAAAATATGTGATATGAAGGACGTGAGTACGAGTATTTTTGTATTTTTTTTTATCTGAATATCTTAATTAACAACCGAGAAAAAAAATGATATAGTTGATTCCACAACATTAGCAATTTCCACCCCAAAAAATTTAATAATTTTTTTCTACCCTTAATAACATGATCACAATTGTGGAAAAAATATGTGATATGAAGGACGTGAGTACGAGTACTTTCGTATTTTTTTTATCTGAATATCTTAATGAACAACCGGGAAAAAAAATGATGTAGTTGATTCCACAACATTAGCAATTTCCACCCCAAAAAATTTAATAATTTTTTTCTACCCTTGATAATATGATCACAATTGCGAAAAAAATATGTGATATGAAGGACGTAAGTGCGAGTATTTTCGTATTTTTTTATCTGAATATCTTAATTAACAACCGAGAAAAAAAATGATATAGATAAGGGTGTTTACCCTCATCCTTATATGAAAGGTTAGCAACTTGAAATTTTGGGGTGTTATCTTTCAACCTAAAACCAATGTTTTCCACACAATTTCAATAAAAATCCAGAGGGGATTTGCATCAAATCCGCAGTCTGATAATACGAGCAACAAGTGTCCAGGTTAAGGTGAAAGTGAACCTTATTACGCTTCGATTTGCACACGGAATCGCGATGTATCTTGAAAAGAATACAGATTTCCCGATTCCACCGCAGTTTTCAAGATATCCCGTACCCATTGTGCTTAATTTGCGATCTGCTCGTGAACCGGGTATTTACCGCGTTGCTGTACAATACCTGAAACTCGCAATTCGTTCCGCGCCGAACCGACAGCCTTTAACGAACAAATTAGAATCGCTTAATCTCTCGCGAATTACCTTTAAGCGATTATTCAAGTGGTTAAGGAGGGAAAATCTATTTACCGTGTGGAAACGTTGCTCTCCCGGACTAAGCGGATTCATTTAAAAGAAAAATTGAGTGCGAACGGAGCCCCTCCGGTTTCCATTGAAACGGTTAGATAACGAATGGTGTTAATTCCTTAGAAAAGTCGTAAGTGCCAGGCGAAGGATACAACGATGGAGGAGATTGATCTAATTTCGCTTGAGGGGGCGTTCGCGGGAGATCGGGATACAGTCGAATCTCGTTTTAAACTTTTAAAAGCCATAAATAATGATCTGCTTACTTAAAGTACAACGGAACTTTCCAACCTAATACGAGGTGTGTAAATAAAGTAATAAGACTGGCAACGTCGCTTTCGATCCGGCAACGTCGCTTTCGATCTGGCAACGTCGCTTTCGATCCGGCAACGTCGCTTTCGATCCGGCAACGTCGCTTTCGATCCGGCAACGTCGCTTTCGTACCGGCAACGTCGCTTTCGATCCGGCAACGTCGCTTTCGATCCGGCAACGTCGCGTTCGATCCGGCAACGCTGGAGACGAGAGGCTTTGAGCAGCACCAGGTGCACATGTGATACAACAAGATGCACATTGTTTTTTTCTTGTTTTTTCTTGTCCGTTCTAAAAATGAGTGGCGTCAATTTCGAGCAACGGCGTGCTATCAAGTTTTGCTTCAAACTTGGACACAACGCAACAGAAACATTTGAAGAACTTCAGAAATTTGCACTGTTGAATATGGCAAATATAATAATAAAAAAAATTTTTTTTTTCAAAATCAAATTTTCGAAATTTCAAGGTCATCGTTGTTTTTTTAAAAATTGAGGTCATACAATTTTTCCATATTCTTATTTTTTTTTAAATTACGATATATAAGGTAAAGGTACCAGTAGTTGACCAGTTAAGAGAAGTTTTCCACGCGAACAATAGTAACCACTTACTCTGTCATCAAATAGCGAGAGTCGATGTCTGAAGGCATTCTTTAAGTCTTTTAAATTATGTACCAAGACCACTTTTTAAAAAACGTTTACTTATACAAATTTAAGAAACATGTTTAAAAATTCAGTAATTGCTTCAGAAGTGGACCACTTTTGAAAATAAAAAATCTAGTAAGAAATTGTGAGAAACTGGTTTTTTCCCTTACATTTAAACAATTAATAGTTACTTTTTTTGAATATTGAATGTCATCGTGTTAAAAAAATTTTTCGTTTTTCTTACAGACGCAATTCAATTTCAATCTTGAAAATGGTCAAAATCAATGACCGAAACGTCGATTACTTTGACAATTAGCAAAATTGCTTAGTTAATATTTTTGTTGTCTATCGAACCGTAGCGCCGAAATCATTTAACAGTTGTTTTATTAAACAATCTAGTAATTGACAATCTATTCGTTAGTAGTTGACCACTTATGCTAGATATTAAAGAAATTAAAGAATGAAATAAGAAATAAAATAAATCAATTCCATAAAAAGTTTAATTCAGGAACAGAGTAGATGTTACAACAGATGGTATGGCATCCGAGGTTCATTTTCAACAAAAGTGTACAGCTTATAAAAATCATATTTTTTATGTCTTTTTATACAATGGTCAACTACTTGTACATGGTCAACTACTGGTACCTTTACCTTAATACTGCATAGTTCCGATGAAATTCAAAATTTTCAATTTAAATGCGCCACGTGATCCTTTTATCCGATCGATCTCAAAGGGTATACAGTAATTTCTCAATCGTAGTCCCAACACTCGTGTTATGAACGGACTACGATCAAGTAGGGTGGCTATTTTTTGCCACCTGTTTAATACTTTCAGATATAATAGACTGACATAATAAAAATACTAATCAAGCGGATTTCATTGTTTAAATATTTTTGAGAGATGTTCACGGTTTATCAGTGCCTGATAGAGTTACAGAACAAATATAACGTAATAATTTTGAGGTTAGCTTAGTTCTTCGCGGAGAAAACGTCGAAAAAATCGGTTTCAATTTTTTTTAACAACGGCGCACCAAACCAAAAAATCTGAAAAAATTCATGAACAATACCTATAACAATATACTGCTACTGTAAAAATATAAATGTGGACACTCTAGAACTTCCATGTGAAATCTGCATTTTTTCGGTTTTTTTAAGGTTTTTGATTTTTTACAAGCAGGATTTTCACTTTAAAAATCTGAAACCAATTGCAAAGTATGTATTTCGGTTCTTGACATGTGTCACATTTTTTTCAGAATTTCTAAACATCATTAACTGGGGAAAATAGGCCAAAAACTGATTTTTCGATTTTACCCCATAACTACCCTCCGGATCGAGTTACAGCGTTGAAACTTTGCACAGTATGTTTTTTCTTGGTGCTCTATCGAATGGCACAGCGGCGATAAAATTCGGTTCAAGGGCATTTTTGACTATCTTATCCGGCTATACCCTTTTGCATAAATTTTTTTTCACCAACAGGAACATATCTCGATAAAAATTTTTCGCCAAGTATAGCTTAGATCCACGCTAGAGTGCGCGTTCGTATAACTAATGGTGCGTTGTTCGTATAAGGGAGGCGCGGATAAGAGTTCGCATACGCGAGGTTCAGAATTAATTGGTTCGTAGGAACGAGGTTCTACCGTACCGTATGCATTCGAATTCTTACTTGTCGCGAGTTACCGACCGATACGGTCGCGGATACGGCACGGACAATGGCCATTCAAGGATTTTATTGCGATTAGGGGTATTCGGGTAACCGTGATCAGAGTGCCGGACACGCGGCGTCTGAATCGGCCTGCTCGCGTGGGTCCGCGGGTGCGCATTGTTTGCGGCCGGAGTATCGTCCGCGAATAATTACGCGTTCGACAAGAATGCGAGAGAACATCGCGATTGCTCGGCCACCGTTCCCGTTGCGGCCGGATTACCTGCACGCAGATCTCGTGCGTTTGCTATCGTTGCATTCAAAATTGGCCAACCGACCGCACTGACGCACCAACGATCCCAATTTTCCCGAATAATTCGCGCCTATGACCGCCGCGCTACTACACCGCTAGACGTCGGGCGCAATTTTCGTCGTACTCGTGATTTATCGCTGAATCTAATTGCGGTGAACGATCAAACGCGTGCCTGCGACGCCCGATAAGCGTTTCAAGCTCTTCTCGCAGCTGCGAGAAGACGGCGAGATCGTTTCCACCTTTTCGCCTGTAAATCTTGAAAATATTTAATAAATATTTAATATATTATTAATAAATATTTAATATATTACTAATAAATATTTAATAAATACTTAATATATTATTAATAAATTTTTAATCAATATTTAATATATTATTAATAAATTTTTTATCAATATTTAATATATTATTAATAAATATTTAATCAATATTTAATCAATATTTAATATATTATTATGATAATAAATTTTTAATAAATATTTAATAAATACTTAATATATTATTATGATAATAAATTTTTAATAAATATTTAATAAATACTTAATATATTATTATGATAATAAATATTTAATAAATATTTAATATATCATTAATAAATATTTAATAAATATTTAATAAATTAATTATTCAATTATTAAATTGTATAAATATAGATGCAACTCTGTAGCGCCACTACAAACCTTTTCATTATTCAGTACTGTTTTTACGTTATTAAAATTGGTCTTGATTCGGCAAACAATTCCGAACTCGATCATTGTTTTATCTACAGCACCTTGGAAAGTATTGAATCGTTTTAACGCACCTCCGAAGCCCCGTTAAAAATTCTCTTCGTTAATTAATACCGTTTTCACGTTATTAAATTTTCTTTTGATTCGGTAAACATCTCCGAGCTCGACCATTCTTGCACCTGCAGCAAGTTGGAAGTATTAAATCGGTTTAATGCCAACTCTGAGGCGCAGCTAACAGTTATCTTCATTAATTAATAACAGTTTTAGGTTATCAGGTTTATTTTGATTCGCTGAACTGTTCCGAACTCGACCATTCTTGCACCGTCAGCGTGTTGGAAGTATTAAATCATTTCAATGGCAACTCTGAGGCGCCATTAAAAATTGCCTTTCCATTACTCGATGCTACGTTTACCTTATCAAAGTGTATAGCAGAATAAGCATGGGCCAGCGGCTCCTCTCCGATTTTCCTGATTTCTGTCTTAAAACGTAGTTTTGTGTCTACAAACACATTGTGCAAAATTTCAAATGTCCACCGCCACCGATAAGGGTGAAATTGGGGTAAACTCCCCCGCACTTAAACGCAATTTACTACAAAACGCGAAAAGATATCGACATGGGATAAACGGCAAACAAACTGTATAGATATACTCTACATTCCAGATTTTTTTCAGAATTTTTTGCTAATTATTTATAGTTGAAAATAATTAATTAAGTTTTTGGGAATTTTATTAACTGTCTTCCCCTGGGTTCACACCTACCAAAAAATTACAAAATATTGCTATGATACTAACTTACTTCGTAAAAAAATCTCACAAGTGTCCATTTGGTGGAACAGTGTCAAAAAAAATGAAGTATGATCCCCTTGCGGTAGCTAGTGATGGGAACGAACGGTGGCGTATGTACGGAACAGCTGAGAAAAAATTTTTGGGTGGTCAAAAAATGTTTTTACTTCAAATTCGTATTCTATACTTCTGAAAACATGGATATTTAAAATTTTAGGCCGATACAAAAACTGAAAGGGGTGCTAAACGCGACGTCTAGCATTTCGGTACTTTCGTCCCACTGTGCGACGCACAGTGTTGCGATCAATACTAATTAGGTGGACGAAACTCGTATTGTAATACCGTAAATCTCAGAAGTGTCCATTTGGTGGAACAGTGTCAGAAAAAATAAAGTACGCCAGCTAAAACCAATGTTTTCCACACAATTTCAATAAAAATCCAGGGGGGGCCGATTCACTATTCTTAGTCTGCTAGACCCTTTCGCTAACCGAGGTGGTAGTCTCAAGTCGTTATCGGTTAAAGGTGTTGTCGGTGCAATCTGGAGTCGGTGAAAACCGTGTCGGGGAAGCTTGTGTCGGTGATTTCCATGGGACCCAAAATAAATAGGGGTTAACGCGTTCGCTGTTGAAATTGTGCGCGTCCAGTTTTGCAATGAATGCATCGAACCGCAGTCGACTGATAACGAGTTTCGATTAAACGGCTCCGCGCGCGCACAAATGATTCTTATTGGTCCGGACTTGCGACAGAGAAGAGGAGTATCAGGACAGGTATGGTGACTTTATGTATCTTCTGTCGAAAAACAGACCACGGCTAATCGAATCATTCGTGGATGCGTGTAGCCGCTTAATTGGAACTCGTTATCGGGTATTGTCGATATGTCCTATAATACGGCCGACGCGTATCCCTGTGAGAAACAGGATGATCGTGAATCGTGCCGTCTAATTGAAAGCGCCGTGTTGAGAAACGTTCGGTCACTTTACATGTTGCACGGGTGCGCGTGTGCGCGCGTGTAGCGTCACGTGTTACTCGCGCACGAGAACCGCATTCTAGCTCCTCGGCCTGTAATCGTCTGTATAATCACGCGTTTCAGAGGAATTCGAATAACCTGTAACTAGACCGTACGCAGTCGTAAATTCAACGGTAATTCCGCGCATAACGCGTTACAGAAATCCACGAACTCATTGTTACCTGTTCATTTATCCAACGCGGACCACCTCGAACGAATCTTCGCCGTTCGGTGGCTGGAAACGCATTTTTCGCGACCAAAATGATTTTATTCACTTTACACGAAGTTCCCAGCCAAAAATATATTTTAAATCCGAGGTGATCTCTGTTTTTTCTATCCTAGCGGTAAATTATGATTTTTACGCATGCGAATGGAATTATCCACCGGATCAAAAGAAAGGGTATACAGTAATTTCTCAATCGTTGTCCTCGGAACTACTTAATTTTCATTGTTTTTTTATGAGATTTGACTGGCTTATTCCTTGCAAAATTCTGATTAAAACAAGACCAAACACGGTATAATTTGGCCCATTACATAGTAATGTCTTGAAAGTTGTCGGAGGGCTATACACGAAAGTTGTCGTAGTGCCTACTAGTGAATTTCTTACTCGATATTCATTATTTTTTAATGAGATTTTACTGGCTTATTCCTAGCAAAATTCTGATTAATACAAGACCAAACACGGTATAATTTGGCCCATTACATAGTAACGTCTTGAAAGTTGTCGGAGGGCTATACACGAAAGTTGTCGTAGTGCCTACTGGTGAATTTCCTACTCGATATTCATTATTTTTTAATGAGATTTAACTGGCTTATTCCTAGCAAAATTCTGATTAATACAAGACTAAACACGGTATAATTTGGCCGGTAAATATTGGCCAAATTATATCGTGTTTGGTATGATTTTAATCAGAGAAATGCCACGAATATGTTGGTGAAAGTTCCATAATGATATCATCGAAAATAAAGAAGCTAAGGTCTTGGTGTTTTATTGTGATGACGCACGGGCCTTTAAACTGTGCCGGCGACGGGGACACGCTTCGGCCACGTGATCCTATTTCATTCTGTCCTTCTCTACGTTCGGCTTGTCGTTTGAAGTCTCAGCGCGGTAGGGTAGACGCAGTCATAAATCAAAAAATAGCCACCCTACTTGATCGTAGTCCGTCCATAACACGGGTGTTGGGACTACGATTGAGAAATTACTGTAGCAGGATAAGCATGGGCCAGCGGCCCCCGCTCCGATTTTCCTGATTTCTGTCTTAAAACATAGTTTTACGTCTAGAAAAACATTGTGTAAAATTTCAAATGTCTACCCCCAACGAGAAGGGTGAAATTGGGGTAAATTCCCCCGCATTTAGATGCAATTTGCTACAAAAGGAGAAAAGATATCGACATGGGATAAACGACAAAAAAAAGATATAGATATACTCTGCATTCCAGATTTTTTTCAGAATTTTTTGCTAATTATTTATAGTTGAAAATAATTAATTAATTTTTTGGGAATTTTATTAACTATCTTCCCCTGGGTTGACACCTACTAAAAAATTATAAAATATTGCTATGATACTAACCCACTTCGTAAAAAAATCTCACAAGTGTCCATTTGGTGGAACAGTGTAAAAAAAAATTAAGTATGCCAGCGAACGCACGGTTTGATAGCGCGTGGCTAGTGATGGGAGCGAACGGGAAGTCGGCCGTATTAGTTGTTTTATCAAATAATTTCATTTGTTTTTCAATATTTAACTATGTTCCACCCCTCCGACCATCTTGAAACTTTTGTATATATTAGATAGATAACAAAACATTGTTGTTGAATTTTTTGAAAGTGGTCACTCGAAGGGTTGTTTGCAATTTCCACCCCTAAAAAATTTAATAATTTTTTCTACCCTTAATAACATGATCACAATTGTGAAAAAAATATATGATATGAAGTACGTAAGTACGAGTATTTTCGTATTTTTTTTATCTGAATATCTTAATTAACAACCGAGACAAAAAATGATATAGTTAAGGGTATTTACTCTGATATAATCCTTATACGAAGGGTTAGCGACTTGAAATTTTGGGGGGTTATCTTTCAACCTAAAACCAATGTTTTCCACACAATTTCAATAAAAATCCAGGGGGGGACCAATTCACTATTCTTAGTCTGCTAAACCCGTTGTTGTCGGTCGAATTCGTTGTAGATCAAAGTCCTTATCGTTTAAAGATGGCCAAAGTTATCGTCGGTCAAATCTGGAGTCGGGGAAATTTGTGTCGGTGATTTCCATGGGACCCTCTATTTCACGGTTTCAGCGATTAGAACTTGTTCGTAGATCGAAATTTCCTAGAAAAGGAGAAAACTTATATCTACTGTATTCCTGCGTGTTATCTGATAGCTCTGATCAACGAAACCAAAATAGAATTTCGTTTCGGTTGCAGGAAACGATTGATATACATTTTCATTTATTAAATGTTTGACAGGTAGAAGTTTCATCAGACAAAGAATGAGACTGTATTTGAATGTCGGCCATGTTGCCGAATGAATCTCGAGACTGATTAGAGCGTTCTCTACCCACGCGTGTGGGTGTAAACGAACGTGTTTTGAACGACTCGTGATCGACAGTCTGGAATCGTGATAGATCAATTTTCGCAGACACCTGTTCACTCTGTCATGCTTGCAGTGCAATCGATCTACCGAGATCGGAACGTCATCGGTCGTGCGAACAAGTACATAAATAGACGTGCGCAGCTAGAAAAAATGTCGCTCGTTCTCTGAGATGTATAATTCGGCAAATTTCTATAGAACTTTGACGAACTTTGTTCCGGAATCATGATTTCTTTTATATCGATCGTGAATGTTTTTATAGAAAACTAGAATAATTACATCATCGGTTCGATCAAATTCTACAACTATACAGGGTGTTCGACTACAGGTGGGAGAAAATTTAGGGGGTGGTTCTTGACAATAATATAAGACGACAATGAAGAATAAAAGAATTGCGATTCCGGCTTCGTTAATTAGCTATTAACAATTAAAAATCCACCTAAAATGCGGCTATGCGACCAACAGAGGTGTACGTTGCGTACGTCATCAAGTGATAAATGCATGCATACCTTGGTTCTCATTTGGGGCCCCAGCGAGTTGAAAAGTCGAAAACGTTACCGCATTTTAGGATTTTTAATTGTTGATAGCTAATTAACGAAGCCGGAGTCGCAATTTTTTTATTCTTCGTTAAGAACCAACCCTTAAATTTTCTCCCTCCTGTAGTCGAATACCCTGTATAGTGTCACGTCCGGTGGTCCAATCATCATTAATAAACAATAAATAACCCCAATACAAATATTTCTTAATTTTGTTTAATATTCTCTCTAACTAATTTTCTCTAACTAATAAAATATTGTAATCATATACTAAGCGAATAAACTGAAATATAATACGCGAGACTCTTGCGTCTTTCTCTCTCTCGGCTGGATCCTCCGCTTCTCGCGTTCTTCCGGAGTGCTTTCATCAGTCTATGTGTCAGCTCTATTGCGTTCTTGGTCTTCTTGGTATTTAATTGTGTTTAGGTGGTTTTCTTGTAATTTTGCGCCACCGGTCTCCTGAGAATATTAAACAAAATTAAGAAATATTTGTATTGTGGTTATTTATTGTTTATTAATGATGGTTGGACCACCGGACGAGACAATAGCAATTTTTGTAACGTTTGCTATTAATGTTTTAATATTAGAAAATAAAGATGGTGTTTCGTCCTACACCCCAGACTTTGTTCCAGAATTACCTACACCAAATCAGTTTCTGATTCACCAGCCCTTAAGGTTTCTCCACCTTTCTAACCCTTTGGCGACTCTGAGGCGCTGGTCAAAATTGCCATACCATTATTCAAAACAGTTTTCACGTTATTGAATTGTAAAAACCTCAACTGGAAACAAGTTGAATACACAGAATAAAAATGATCTGTGTTGGAAGAAACGTCTGGACTTTCAAAGGGCTAACACGAACACTGCGTAAAACCTGTGAAACAGTTAACTAGTGAATATTTTTATCGATCGAAATTTTTTGATATATTAGAATTAATTTTTCACGGCGCATTTGGTTCGATCATTATTTTTACTATACTTAGCTCTACTGTAGCGAATATGTCAAAGTGACATAAATTTGCTAGTCCAAATAGTAGAGGAAAAAGGAAAGGTGTTTCCGCAATAGTAGAGCTAAGTATAGTAAAAATAATGATCGAACCAAATGCGCCGTGAAAAATTAATTCTAATGAAACAGTTAACGTTTGGGATGAATTGAACGGCGTTTTCCATTTGAAATATTCTAATCTCGAATTCAGACTAATTCATAAGAATCGACAGCCGCGGTGCGTTCGAGAGAACCGCAGATAACGATGGAAATAAAGCCGTGATCAGGTCGAGAAATTTTCCTCGCGTCGATTACATGCACACCGCAGACAGCTAGACAACAGGTATTTTAATTTAGTTCGCGCCCCACGACGATTCAATTAACGACAATAAACTCGTCTCTCCTCCGGTGTCCTCCATTTGCACTCTGTAGAAAAAGGATCGGCCATTATCACGCGACTAACTGCACTTCAGAACTCGTTCAATTGACACTGCGGCGTTTTTGTTCTCCGAGGAAGCTGATTACCCTGAAATTTTTATTGGAGAGGACCACGTTACAATTCGACTGGATTTTATCCGTTTCATGCTATCGAGTCTTGTGGGAAATTTTGTTTTAAAAAAACTCACAGTTGCCCTGTCGAAAAAGTATTAAGTTTATTATAACCGAGCTATTTACAGTATTTACATTATTTACATATGGCCTTATTCACCTGTCAAAAAAAGGACATTTAAGTTTCTTCCAACCTTAAAATTCTTTCGATGGAAATGAGATAGAACAATTAAATTTTTTTTTAATTAAAGCTGAAACATTATAGAATATGGGGAAAATAGGGATATTATTGTACGAATGTTTCCTCACCTGGAAAAAATAAAAGTTTAACAATAATTCGTCATTTTGGAAAATTCTGAGGTCGTAGAAAAATTTTGAGACCAGATTTGAAATCAGCGTGAAAAAATCTACGTGAAATGATGTAGAGCATGTTAAAAAAAAATGGTTTCCGCGCGTGGTATTGGAAAAACCACAATTTTCTCGAAATTGCGCGACTTTGACAAATTTTTTCAAGGTTAAAAAACAATCGTACCATGATCTCCCTATTTTTCCCATATTCTGCGAAGTGTCAGCTGTATGTAAAAAAAATTGCATCGCTCTATCTCATTTTTATCGAAAGTTCTTCACGGTCTTTGGTAATGCTAACTCCACACTATGGGACAAACCGATTAAATCTGTATCAAAATGACCTTTCGATCGAAATGAGATAGAGCAATTAAATTTTTTTTAAATTAAAGCTGAAACATTATAGAATATGGGAAAAATAGGAATATTATTGTACGAATGTTTCCTAACCTGGAAAAAATAGAAGTTTAACAATAATTCGTCATTTTGGAAAATTCTGAGGTCGTAGAAAAATTTTGAGACTTTGTGAAATGACGTAGAGCATGTTCTAAAAAAATTGTTTCCGCGCGTGGTATTGGAAAAACCACAATTTTCTCGAAATTGCGCAACATTGACTAATTTTTTCGAGGTTAAAAAACAATCGTACCATAATCTCCCTGTTTTTCCCATATTCTGCGAAGTGTCAGCTGTACGTAAAAAAAATTGCATTGCTCTATCCGATCTCTATCGAAAGTTATTCCTTTTTGAATCGAGTTAGGTCAAGTTTCCCCACTGTACGGCGTGTCGATCGAAATGAATGCAACGTTCTCGGGTTATCGATCATTCGGCCGGCATATCCCCGATCGTTTGGTTCCACGACACAGAAACGCTGATCAAAATTCTCGTTTGTTTCAGGTAAGTTCTAATAGCCTCGGCTGTCTGTTCGCCTATCCAATCTTCGGAAACCGCGGTGAGTAAAGATATGATCATTTTTCAAAGTAAGATATTGCCGGCGAAGTTCACGAACTTGTTCGTCGGTTTCAGTGTTTCTGACGCTTACGAGAAACTCGCGTGTACGTTATCGAGCTTCATTCTAATCGTCGGCTCCCTTTCGCGATGCACCGAACAGAGGGAGAGAGAGAGCAAGTGGTTTCAGAGCGGCCGTTTTTCAAGGAAACAACCGTGAACGTGAAATTGAAGTCTGCCGCGATAGAACGGTCATATTTTACGGTTTGTCGGTTTTACGTGCCGGTGGCATTGCCGCCAGTTCGCCGGTTTCTTAACGATCGAATCGTTATCAGTCATTGATCAGCCGCCTCTCGACCGTCTAATTAATATTCACGACTGCCTCGCGAAGGACAGTGTCGGTTAATGTACATTTAATTGGAGGCAGCCTGGAAGATCAGTCGAGGCTTTCCTCCGAAGGACGTCCAACTGTCGTTGATCCCGTTTCGGACTTATCCTTGCTCGCGGTGCGAGCCGCGCCGGTTATGCATATCGCGTGCACTTTCGTTGAAACGCTTTATCGTACTTCGAAAGTATCGGCTGGAATCTACCCGAAGGGCAATTAACATTGCATTGCGATGAGATTCCTATTAATATTCAGAGCCGCGATTGCAGTGGGTTATTCAAATTCGCGTTTCAAGAAGGTTATCGGCGCGCACGACACCGACGATGACGCCGCGCCGCTCTAGATTCCAGTACGTACACGTGGTCCGTTCATTTTTACGAAACGCATGTTTCCATAAATTTCCATGAAATCGCTTCATCCCCCGACCGCTTCCTTCCTTCCGTCGAATCCGCGGCCTTTTCGTATCGGTTTATTAGAAGACGCGGAATTACTTCCGGGTAAACGCCTCGGCTACTTCCGAACCTCCGCGCACACGTCGCGCCGTTAAAACTCGCTACTCCTCTCTTTTCGTATTTCCAACGACTTAACGCATCGACTGGCGCAAAGTTCAACGCGAAGTGAAAATTAACGCTGAACCTACCGAGCACCGAAAGCGATCAAACGTTCCAGCTCGTGAAACTGATCAGGCTCTGTTTATTCAGATTTTCTGCCATTTTTATTCCAATTTGTGTCAACGACCATTGCCTCGCTTCAAAAACCGGTTCTCGTACAATAAGTAGGTTTCTATACCATTTTCCCTACATTGAACTACATAATTAACTTCCCGATTCATAGGGAAGTTACTGTAATTACCCCGAAAATCGAAAATCGATTTTTTAGCAGATCTTCACGTTTCATGGTTATTGAAGTCATTTTAGACTATTTTTATCAAATTGTTAGTATGTGTGTGTGTGTGTGTGTGTGTGCGTATGGCCGTTTTTATGTTATCAAATTTTTCGTTAACGTTTTCTGAAAAAGTAACAATGCGATCAGAATGATGAATGATGCAATCGATGTGCCCCGTCGTAACTTAGAGCTGATTAGATTTTGGTCCATATCGGTCAAGTAGTTTTTTAGATTTTTTAGTTTTTTTAGTTTTTTTCGAAAGAAGTTCATTCAAGAATGCAATTTATATGAGAGGATGGAAATTTTCCACCGAATAAACAAACGTAATTATATATATTTCATTTTTATGTAAAAAAAATTTTTTTAAATTTAACCCTTTGAACACGAGCGGCGCCGATACGGCGACCGGCCGATGTTAAGTAGCAACTCGAGCGGTGCCGATACGGCGCCCGGCCGGTGTGAAGTGGCAAGGATGCATCTTGGCTATTGTTTTACTAAGTATCACACCAAAACTAATTACAGAGTGTAATATTTATCAAAATTTGTTGTTTTCGACATATAAATGAATAAACTGGTGAAATTTTTTTTTTTTAATTTTTGTAAAATTAAATATTTTTGAAGTATCTGTAAAATGTTCACCTAAGGCCGAAATCGTCTCGAGTTGCTGGTTCGCGCAAGCGAAAACGGCCTCGAGTTCAAAGGGTTAAGGGTTTCAATTATGCAACTAATGCTAATGTTACCGCTTACAATAATCGAACTAGCTGGTTATTGTTGCTCGCCCGCTTCGCGAGCTCGCGGGTAGTACTGCTCTTTCGAGAGGGTTAGTGGTACGCATTGCTAGTGGGACATACAGCTATTAATGTTTTTTTACCCCGAAAATCGAAAATCGAATTTTTAACAGATCTTCACGTTTCATGGTCATTGGATTCATTTTAGACTATTTTTATCAAAATGTCGGTGTGTGTGTGTGTGAGTGCGCGCGCGTGTGCGTGTGCGTGTACGTGTGCATGTGCGTGTGTCAAATTTTTCGTTAACATTTTCTGAAAAAGTAACAATGCGATCAGAATGATGAATGATGCAATGGATGTGCCTCGTCGTAACTTAGAGCTGATTAGATTTTGGTCCATATTGGTCAAGGAGCTTTTTAGATTTTTTAGTTTTTTTCGAAAGAAGTTCATTCAACAATGCAATTTATAAGAGAGGATGGAAATTTTCCACCAAATAAACAAACGTAATTATATATATTTCATTTTTTTTAAATTATGCAGTTAATGCTAATGTTACCGCTTACAACTAACGAATCGGGAAGTTCTTTGTGTGGCTCGTGGAGAGTCACACACAAAATAAAAAAAAAACCATTAATAGCTGTATGCCTCACTAGCAATGCGTACCACTAACCCTCTCGCAAGAGCAGTCCTACCCGCGAGCTCGCGAAGCGAGCGAGCAACAACAACCCCATCCGCGAGCTCGCGAAGCGAGCGAGCAACAATAACCAGCTAGTTAAATTTTTAAATGTTATCGGCGCCAGGTTCGATCATTCTCAGAAAAACAACAAATGTGCAATTATTACATGTTTCTAACGTTTCGATCCCGATGTGGATCTATTTCAAAGAATCATTATTGCCGTTAAAGTATAGCGATCGTATGAAGCTTTAAGCAAAATTAAAACGTTTTCGGCGCATTGGTTCGATCAAAAGTTACTAATTACACAATTTGCAAAATAGGCACAATAATTTGTCTCGACGTTTCGATCTCAATTTAGATCATTATCAAGAGAATACCAACAAAATATATATTGTGTCTGTAATGGAAATTAACAAAAATATTAATCATTGCATTTGAGCCAATGTAAATTGAGATCGAAACGTCGAGACAAATTATTGTGCCTATTTTGCAAATTGTGTAATTAGTAACTTTTGATCGAACCAATGCGCCGAAAACGTTTTAATTTTGCTTAATCATTATTGCGTCTGAAAAACATTTTGAATGAATAATAATGTAAGAAATTATAAAATTAATAGAACCCTCAAAAAACTTACATGTTGTGTAAAAACTAGACAATACATTATAACACATACTAAATTTTGTATGAAAACTATTTAATCTTCATGGTGGCAGATATGTAACCGAGCACGTGCTGCTCAAACGGCAGGAGTGATGCGACACATATGTGACAGACCCATCACGATTGGTGGATCGATAACGATCCAATAGTGATGCGTAGACACAACAAGGCGGTAAATTCAAATCTACACACGTGGCTTTCAAATGATTTTGTTTGGTATCGTTTATAATTTTGTACTGAGTTTGTATTCCAAAATAAAGAAATTTATTTTAAATAAGTTGTAAATAAATGATATATTAATATATAAAATGGAAAAAAAGGGGGGAAAATTAAAACTGAAATTCCAATTTTCAAACATGGTGTTTTCCAAGTTTGTGGAAGAGAAAACATTTCATTTTTATAATATTGAAAGAGATAACTGATTTAAATTTGCAGAATCTAAAGAAAATTATAATTATTATGTTTCCAATATATATATTATGGTCGAACCTGGCGCCGATAACATTTAAAAATTTAATTATCTAAATTTGCAATCGAGAAGAATTAACCTTTCATTAAACTACATAATATGGAACAAAATAGCAACCGTAGCAATAGTCAACCGAAATATGTATAAGTCTACTAGTAATATATTATACCACTATAATATAAAGAAGGCGTGTGAATCCTTTAGCAAGTAGGTAAATCAATAGATAGGGACTACGAAAGACTGCAGGCGTAAAATTATAAAATGTAGCTCAAACCCGTTGTTATATGTATTTTATAAACCATTAATGTTATGTAAATAAAGAGTTTTTGAATTGGTTCTCGTACGATCACCGAAGTTAAACAGCGTTGGACGTGACCGGTGCTAGGATGGGTGACCGCATGGGTATAGAGCATACGCCAGGCGGTGGCTGAACGGGTTCCGGCCACGTGTTGTTGGCAAAAAGGTGGTTCGGAACCCACCGTAATAAAAAGTAGATTCCGCTGAAAATTAGGCTGAAATAGGCCACCCCCCGCCCCCGAGTGGGGTTCGTTGGGAAAAAATAAAAATACCTAACATAAAAAAAGGATAGGTTCGTAAGAGCTTTAAGGAAGTTTTGTAGAAAAAAATGAAGGAAGAGGAGATGGAGTGAAAAGACAGATAGGTGATCAGATAGCCCTCCTCGAGATCTACCTGCACACCGAGTTTGAAAACGATCGGATAAAGTTATAAAAAGTCCTGCATTTTTTTGAAAATTTTAAAAAGATAGTAAGACCCCCCGAGTGGGTTGTCTAATGAAAGGGTATTAGAAAGAGAATGTAAATACATGAAAATAAATATATATTAATATAGTGTTTAAGTGAGAAATAGTAAAAGAAAGAACTAAAAACTGTAGGAAAGAGATTAGGAAGGTTAGAGAAAGGTAATAGAAAGTAAGAAGAGTGTGAATTTTGTAAAATTTTGCGTTTTATTATTTTTTGTTTCATTTCTGTAAATACAGAGTGTGTGATACAATGGTGTCAAATAGAGAGAGTGGAAAGAAGGGGGAGATTGGTAAATGGATTTGAAACCCTGAGGGGAACAAATTTCATATTAGTTATTATTCCAATATGTGCTCGGATACAAAAATTTATCGAATCGTCTTGTGCAGAAAAATTGGAAGTCGAAAAATCCACGTTGAGAGGGTGCAAACAGCGATCGGTAACACTTTCTTTACATAGGTAGTAGAATAGGAAAAAAAATTGAATTTAATGCTTAAATATCGATTACTAGACTGCGGATCTTTATGCGAAATAAACATTTTCGATTATAAGACTCGGGAACCATACAAAGATGTCTTCCTATCAATTTGAATAAATTGAAGTCAGATCCACCAATTTTTCCGCGATAAATGCACAAAGTCCGCAGTCTATTGACTACAAACGACTCAGATTCGACTTGATCCGAAAAGAAACGCGTAACGTTCGTATTGGTCAGATCACGAGTCTAGCAGACGCGATCGCTATCGTTTTAATTTCTCCGGGCGTTCGCGAGACGCAACCGCTCTTTAAGAAGCATAGTAAGCAGCTAAGCGAAATTGCTTACAGCCCGTTATTCGATACGCTCGATTTCAAACGTTCCACGTTGAAACGGAAGGCGCAGCGTGGCCGGTCTTACCATTACAACGATTATTGCCCCATCGCTCGCGTACTTTCACCACGCCATTACGGCATAATGTTAAATAGGAACGCGCGGTATGCTAATAAAATCTACACTAATTTTCTATGAAGATAAGCGTAGTCGCTCGTATGCTCGAGCATAAATCATCGGGGACATCAAACCGCTTTTTTATACGAGCTGATGGAAACAGAACCGCTACGATATCGGGCTCGTTGAATGCTCGGTGGTTATCCCGTTTATTATCGGACACGCAGAAGAAAGATGTATGGTAAATCAAATTTTTATAGTTATCAACCGCCTCCTCTACGACCAACACGATCAGCGAGATAAGATCGAATCGAAGTGTCCTGGAACACGCGTCGCTCCAAGCATTTTCTATTTGTGGAAATCATTTCGCGATGATATTTCTAATCGATGCTAAAAGTGATAATCTAATCTTTGCATCGTTCGATCGATTAGAGATCGTCATCCTTTCAGTCTCAATAGCTCAACACGTCATTTTTATTTCATTATTTAATCAATTTTTATTTAATCAAAACCTAATTTAATAGGTAAATTCCTCTCGATCGAAAAGTAATAGTATAATAAATTGTATGATATTGGCGCTAGGTTCTTTTTTTCACATTACAACCTTTGCAAGGTATTTGATAAACCACATTAGAACTTTTTGCAAGAGGTAATTTATCTTTAATAGGTGGGAACCATTTTTTCAAATAAGATGGTATGCTAAATATAGTATGCATTCCCACTTTTCTAAAAATTCTTTGGATATCATAAGAGATGTTATCTATGAAGGGAATTAAAACCGTATTTTTGTAATTAATAGGACCAGATGAAGCAATTTTATCTTGTTTAAGTTGAGCGACTAAACAAGGATGAAAAATGTGGAAAATCCTTTCTTTGATGATGTTTGAAACAAAAGAAATGGGAAAATTATTACGTTTTAAAACTTGTTTGATTAAGGATAAATTTTCTGCCCTAAATTCTGGGTTTGCGAGTAAGATGGCACGGTCAACCAAGCCTTTAATAAGACCCACTTTGTGCTGTAAAGGGTGGGTTGAAAAAAAATTTACATATCTACCAGACCATGTGCTTTTATGGAACCAGTTGGTTTTTAAATGTGTATCTGTTTTGATAATACTGATATCAAGAAAATTTAAGCAAGAACCATTTTCAACTTCGTGTGTAAATTGTAATCTGTCATGGAAACTGTTAAAGGTGTCAAGTAAAATGTTGATTTGATCTGATTTTGCACAGGTAACGATATCATCAACATACCGCTTGTAGAAAATCAGATCAAATGGCAATTTTGAAATTGAATCATTTTCTAACTCTTCCATCACCAAATTGGCAACAACAGGAGAAATGGGTGAGCCCATGGCAGTACCGAAGATTTGTTTATAGAAAGTACCATTGAAAGAAAACACATTAGCCTCTAATACGAATTTTACTGCTTCGAGGAATTCATCCTTGCGTATAGAGGTTCTTCGAAGTATTCTTCTAGTTTGAATACTTAGATCGCGTCGAAGATTTTAACATCCATTTCCTATGAAATCCCTCTTGATCCAACGTCTCGTTTCTTGTCTTCGCTTCGTCGACTGCGTTGCACGATTCTTGTACAATCCGTTTGTTCAACTTTGTACAACGTAACGTAATCTTGTCAGGCTTCTGGCTGTTTTGGGAAAGTAGGGAAGCAGCGATTAGTCGATTCGCAGGACCCGAACGGTGTCTTGCCCGGGCAGAATCAGTTCGCACTTTATTGTCGAGAACATGTGCCGCGAGCGCTACTACGAGGTCCACTTTTAATTTGTGCATCATGCATCAATGTCAGCCTCCCGGCTATTCGGGCCAGCTGTCGCTTTTGCACTGCCGGTGGACACTTCTTCGGAGCGCTGCCGGCCTGGGTGGACCAGCCAGTTTGTCTGCATGCCATCCTAATAACGGGATCCACCAGGGCTAAGGACGCGTTTCTCGATCCATCAATGGTTCTCGCGTCCTCCAAGGTGATGTTCTCGAATCGTTCTAATCAAGATCCTATCCCCTCGCAAACTCAACGATTTTTCCCAATTTCTCTTCATCCCGAAATTTTAAAATGACGGAATCGACAACCGCAACTCGATCGCCTTGAGGGATCTGGAAATTATTCTTTGGTCAAGGTCAGCCTCCTTTTTCGCGGTGCGGTCTCCATTAAAAAAACAACGTTCAATCGTGAGAAATTCCTGGAACGTTATCGGTTCTGAAAGAGTGCATTTTTCAGTTTTCATTTAATATTCTTAGTCTTATCATAATTGAAAGAGATCTAAATGTTGCAAGCTTTATGAAACTGTGTTGAGAAGACTCTTCCAAGGTCAATCTCTATTTTCACGGTGGGTTCTCCATTTTAAAAAAACAACGTTGAATCGTCAGAAATTCCTGGAACGTTATCGGTTCTGAAGGAGTGCATTTTTCAATTTTTAATTAAAAATTTTCTTACTCTTATCGTAATTGAAAGAAATCTAAATGTTGCAAGTTTTATGAAACTGTGTTGAGAAGACTCTTCCAAGGTCAACCTTCTTTTTCGCGATGCGTTCTCCATTTAAAAAAACAACGTCGAATCGTGAGAAATTCCTGGAACGTTACCGGTTCTGAAACAGTGCATTTTTCAATTTTTAAATAAAAATTTTCTTATTCTTATCGTAATTGAAAGAAATCTAAATGTGTCAAGTTTTATGAAACTGTGTTGAGGAGACTCTTCCAAGGTCAACCTTCTTTTTCGCGATGCGTTCTCCATTTAAAAAAACATCGTCGAATCTTGATAAATTCCTGGAACGTTATCGGTTCTGAAACAGTGCATTTTCAGTTTTTAATTACAAATTTTCTTACTGTTATCGTAATTGAAAGAAATCTAAATGTTGCAAGCTTTATGAAACTGTGTTGAGAACACTCTTCCAAGGTCAACCTCCATTTTCGCGGTGCGTTCTCCATTAAAAAAAACAACGTTGAATCGTCAGAAATTCCTGGAACGTTATCGGTTCTGAAAGAGTGAATATTTCAATTTTGAATTAAAAATTTTTTTACTCTTATCGTAATTGAAAGAGATGTAAATGTTGCAAGGTTTAGGAAACTGTGTTGAGAAGATCCTTCCAAGGTCAACCACCATTATAGCGGTGCGTTCTCCATTTTAAAAAAACATCGTCGAATCGTGAGAAATTCCTGGAACGTTATCGGTTCTGAAACAGTGCATTTTTCAGTTTTTAATTACAAATTTTGTTACTTTTATCGTAATTGAAAGAAATCTAAATGTTGCAAGCTTTACGAAACTGTGTTGAGAAGACTCTTCCAAGGTCAACCTCCATTTTCGCGGTGCGTTCTCCATTAAAAAAAAACAACGTTGAATCGTCAGAAATTCCTGGAACGTTATCGGTTCTGAAGGAGTGAATTTTTCAATTTTCAATTAATATTCTCACTCTTATCGTAATTGAAAAAGATCTAAACGTTGCAAGTTTTATGAAACTGTGTTGAGAAGACTCTTCCAAGGTCAACCTCCATTTTCGCGGTGCGTTCTCCATTTAAAAAAAACATCGTCGAATCTTGATAAATTCCTGGAACGTTATCGGTTCTGAAAGAGTGCATATTTCAATTCTTAAATAAAAATTTTCTTATTGTTATCGTAATTGAAAGAGATCTAAATGTTGCTAGCTTCATGAAACTGTATTGAGAAGACCCTTCCAGATTTGAACTTGGAAGCAACGTCATCGAAATCAGGCAGGATTTACGAACAAGCAACGCTGTTGGTCGATCTTTTGTGATTACGATTTAAGCGTGACGTAGACACTTTAATATAGCAAATGCAAATGCGAATGCACCGTAGACTGGCAATCAGAGAGATTTACAGCGGAATATATTATAAAAGGGATAACCGGTAGGAGTTTCTGGTGAAATTCGGGAAATAGTGGGAAGGGTTCGGAGTTTTGTTGGAACTTGTAAAACTTCGGAATATCTGCATGTAGTAACTTTACCATAGAATACGAATTGTCCACGGCGACCTATTTTCCTTTCGAGGCTGCTTAACAACGTAGTTAAAACGAGGAAAGTCCGACGACCAGTTTCAGACCAGTATTCTACGAACGGGGTTTCGCTTCTTCAATTTCTGACCCCGCCAGTTCTGCGAAACGAAGTTTGTATTAATCAGCAGTCTATATCAAATGCTATTACGATGGAGGTACTGTAAAATTCTATTTCCCAACGTTCTCATTATTCGTTCGCTACGAAACAATTAATCGCTGCCATCGGCTTTCGGTATCTCTATTTTTTATCGGATACAAAGAGGATATAAATTTAAATAATTAAATTTTTAAATGTTATCGGCGCCAGGTTCGATCATTTTCAGAAAAACAACAAACGTGCAATTATTACATGTTTCTAACGTTTCGGTCCCGATGTGGATCTTTTTCAAAGAATCATTATTGCGTCTGAAAAATATTTCGAATGAATAATAATGTAAGAAATTATAAAATTAACAGAAACCACAAAAACTTACATGTTGTGTAAAAACTAGACAATACATTATAACACATATTAAATTTTGTATGAAAACTATTTTATCTTCATGCTGGCAGATATGTAACCGAGCACATGCTGTTCAAAAGGCAAGAATGATGCGACACATATGTGACAGACCCGTCACGATTAATTTTATAATTTCTTACATTATTATTCATTCAAAATATTTATCAGACGCAATAATGATTCTTTGAAGAAGATCCACATCGGGATCGAAACGTTAGAAACATGTAATAATTGCACATTTGTTGTTTTCCTGAAAATGATCGAACCTGGCGCCGATAACATTTAAAAATTTAATTAACAAAGAGGATATTGTTACGATGACATGAGATGAAGTTGCTTCCCCCTGTGAAGATATCGCAGAGATCGAGCGTTAGATCGATATTGCGGTATCTGAACAACGAGGTTGTTGATTAAAAGAAGAGAGTCGTCAGATCCTTTCGAACGATTGAAGCGAGAACACGCATCGACGATTATATTGAATCTTTGTTAACTGTTGTACAATTAATAAATAGTTGTTATTGTCTATAATAATGAGTTCTCCGGCAAGACCGCGTCAAAGTCTTCGTAACAATATTATTGAAACCGGAAGGATGAAATATGACGCGTATTCCACCAATGTTGGAATATTTTTTGTTTTCCAATAATCATTTTGCGTGGCCTTGACAGAACGAAATTCAAACATTGACCGCACATCGACGTCTTCAATTTCGAAAATCTTCAACCACGGAATTTTCACCTATGCGAGTTTTCTACAAATGCGCCAAGAACGCTCGACCGTTTCCGATGTCACCGTGAAAGTGAATTTTTCGATTTTCGCCGACCGTCAACGGTGCAACGCACCGAGCGAATTTTTGCCGGGGCGGCTATTAAAATTAGTCGCACGTATGCGAATGGTAAATCTGAATTCCGCGCGCAACAATGCTCGAAAGAGTAATGGTGAAGGCGAAAGGCAGACCGGCGCCGCCGCGTCCAAGAAATTCATCGGTAACGTGTGCGCGCGCGCGACGGATGCTGGGAATAATTCCACGGCGGCGGAACTGGTTTTTGTTAACTCACTTAGGCACTTAAATAATGGGAAATAAAACATCAATGTATCCTGAGAGAGTCTGTCAAATGCGTTTCTCCTCCCGCCTCCCGAACAGGATTGCTCCCCACCAATGGGCGTCCTCCTTTTTCCCTTGACCTTCGGGGGCCCCGTTCGTCTTCTCTCCTGGCTCGCGAAGGCCTGCGCCATTTTCTTTCTCTCATTTTCGCTAGTTCCATGAAGAAGCACGCTATTTACCGGCCGACGACGCGGGTGGCACTGCGGTTTTCATGATAGCAGAACCGCAACCGAGCGAGCCAGTGTCCACTTTCCATTCCGGACGAGCGTCCTCGTACCAACCGCGATGGGAATCCTTGATATCCCATCGAAAGATCAATTAACTGAAAATGAAGAAACACCGGGGCCCCGAGAGCGGATATTGTCGGCGGTCGTTATTAATTTCGCCAAGGAAAAACAGAAAAATAGACGAACGACACGCTACCGCCCCTGCGCGTTTACCACTCGTTTATTATGGTTTATCCCATTTTTATTCCCTCTGTGAACACCAGCACCGACACCGGAAATGAGCTTACATCAACATCACCGACACCGCTTACACGCTCCCGTCCTGCCCCCGGCTACCAACACCGAGAGGCTCTCGTTTCACTTTTTGTTTGTCCTGCCTGTGCCAAACGTTAAGTACAATTCAATTTTTCCTGGGTATACAAAATTCAATGTACAGAGTATACGAAAATGTAAGAAAAGTTGCCGCGAAATTGCCCTTGACCTTGAATTTCAATTTTATTATTGCATTGTATTCTACGCATCGTGGGGACCAAAAGTGTGGAGCGATCCATGGGTCAATACTCGACTCGCTCATGGTTCCCTTGACACTTTTTGTGCGCATGATGCGCAGAGTACAGTGCAATAATAAAAAAAATCGTGTGCGTGGAAACCACGCGCGGCACAAGTGACACTTATTGCTTATTAAGTATAGATGCAGATAAATTATTATACCTAATAAGCAATAAGTTTCACTTCTGCCGCGCGTGGTTTCCACGCACGCGATTTTTTTTAAGTTAAACTTCTTTGCTGAGGGTAACAATTTTCTGATGTAACGGAAGTCGATGTGACGGAAGTCGAATGTCGAGTGGCGCGAAAATTTAAACTGAGAAGGAACGAAGAAAAATAATTTCTTTAAACCGGCTAACCGATTGGTAGTCCAAATTAAAATTAAATATTTTATTTTACAGAGATATATAGCTTACTAGCTATTGGTAATAGCTAAAAAAATCTAACTAAAAAATAATAGCTAAAAAAATATTGCTTATTAAGTATAGATACAGATAAATTATTATACCTAATAAGCAATAAGTTTCACTTCTGCCGCGCGTGGTTTCCACGCACACGATTTTTTTTATTTTATTGAAATGTATGTCAAAAACTATAGTGTGCGTAAGAGATTAAATAAAATAAAAATATATCAGTAAAATAATAGGCAAAAAAGATTAGAATTACATGGTTATGTTACGACAGCACGTGCAACTACGTTTGCATTAATTAAAATAATAGTATAATTAAATCTATTACAGAGATATATTGGAGATAAACATCTTTCCAAACTTACTGTGTGCGGAAGAGAATAAATAAAATAAAAATATATCAATAAAAGAAGAGGTATGTATATAAATTACAAATTACATTCAAAAATCTAAAATCAAAATGAATACATATACAGGGATGTGCAAAAGTAACTCTAACGAAAACTTATTTCTTACAACAGATGTTTGAACTGCGATCCATTTTTCTACGATACAGAGCTTCGCTCTTTGTATTAGATTTCTATGTATTTCTAACCTTTTCAAATTAGTATAACAATACTTGGTAAACACTACACTGAGCTCCTACTGTGCAACTAATTTTATTTAAATAATAAAAATTGCTTACGATATAAACTGGGTTGCATCACATGTTGGAACCATGATCCATTTTTCTACGATACAGAGCATCGCTCTTTGTATTAGATTTATATGTATTTCTACCCTTTTCAAATTAGTATAATAATACTTGGTAAACACTACACTGAGCTCCTACTGTGCAACTAATTTTATTTAAATAATAAAAATTGCTTACAATATAAATTGGGTTGCATCACATGTTGGAACCATGATCCATTTTTCTACGATACAGAGCATCGCTCTTTGTATTAGATTTATATGTATTTCTACCCTTTTCAAATTAGTATAATAATACTTGGTAAACACTACACTGAGCTCCTACTGTGCAACTAATTTTATTTAAATAATAAAAATTGCTTACAATATAAATTGGGTTGTATCACATGTTGGAACCATGATCCATTTTCTGCTATACAGAGCTCTGCTCTTTGTGCAAGACACTTCATTGTTGTCATAAGTAGGGTGTCTCATGTCTTCATGTTTACTACTGTCGCTTCCTATATTATGTTTGTATTTATCACGTACACATCAGAACCATACGTTCAGGAACGTATGGTCCAATTCGTTGCCCACTGTTTTCTCCGGATCTGTCTCCGTTGGATTTTTATCTTTGGAGATCTGTTCAATCCGTTGTACATGATACAACACTCAATAATGTTCAAGAACTTTGGAATCACATAACAAATGCATGTAATAGCATAAAAGGAGATGCTCTAATCATGGCAACAACGAGAAATCTAATACAAAGAGCGGAGCTCTGTATAGCAGAAAATGGACTATGGTTCCAACATGTGATGCAACCTTTATTATTTAAAAAAAATTAGTTGCACAGTAGGAGCTCAGTGTAGTGTTTACCAAGTATTATTATACTAATTTGAAAAGGTTAGAAATACATAGAAATCTAATGCAAAGAGCGAAGCTCTGTATCGTAGAAAAATGGATCGCAGTTCAAACATCTGTTGTAAGAAATAAGTTTTCATTAGAGTTACTTTTGCACATCTCTGTATATGTATTCATTTTGATTTCATATTTTTAAATGTAATTTGTAATTTATATACATACCTCTTTTACTGGTATATTTTTATTTTATTTATCCTCTTCCGCACACGGTAGGTTTGGAAAGATGTATATCTCCAATATATCTCTGTAGTAGATTTAATTAACTTCCCGATTCATAGGGAAGTTACTGTAATTATATTATTATTTTAATTAATGCAAACGTGCTGTCGTAACATAACCATGTAATTCTAATCTTTTTTAAATGTAATTTTGTAATTTATATACATACCTCTTCTTTCATTTATACATATATTTGTTCTGTTTCACACACGGTAGTTTTTGATATACAGTTCAATAAAATAAATAAAATAAAATTAGAAGCGCTGAAGCCCACAATAACGGCGTGCGTTACAAAGAGTGAGAGAGAGCGCTATAGATCTCGAAAGTGTGATTTTCAACTCGCCCGTAAGACGGCGCAGTCTATATACTTCCGTTACATCGAAACGTCATACTTCCGCTACATCAGAAAATTGTTACCCTCAGCAAAGAAGTTTCACTTCAAAAACCTTGAAATTCAAGGTCAAGGACAATTTTACGATCAAAGTCGTTGTCGGCCAAAGTCATTGTCGGTCAAATCTGGAGTCGGTGATTTCCATGAAACACAGAATACGCCTATGTCATCCAGAACAGAACACTTTTCAACAAGAACTTTGTTACCGAAAGAAAAAATTGTGGAAATTCGCAAATTTGCCGTTCCGAAAACGCATCAAACAGATTCACCGCCCAGCAAATTGTTGGTACACCTCGACCAACCCTTTCGAAGTATAAAAATCCGAAATATTGACCACTTCGAATAATTACGCGTGCGAGAGCACTGCGAGGCGAAAATGGAGAAAACCGAATGCAGTTGTTCGAGGAAGGTGCATACGTAGAGGAATACGCAGAGAGTCTCAGTGGGTCGGTAACGACCGGTGGGATGAAAAGGCAGGGAATATTTTGGTCACGCGATTAATTTACGACAGTTTCGGGAGAAGCTCGGTGCGCGACGCCCGGCCGGGTACAAAGGACACGGCCAGAAACAAGATATTATCGGCGGCGCGAGCCAAAGCGAAGGCATCAGCCTCAAAGCTCTCTTCTGAAAATAAAACAACGACCTTGGAGGGGGGACGGCTAGGTTGCGGCTGCGACGGCTGGGGTGTTGGCGGGGGGTTTGAATTTAACTGAGGGAACACAATGGGCCGCAATCTTTATTGCCTTTCATCTTTATACAGTATAAAATATCCGCCTCACAATGGCAAGCCATCTAACGGTCCGCTGCTGCGTGAAATGCGAACCTAAACGACTGGCCATCCGTGGACCCGGCATGGCGCCGCGCCGCTTGTCCTATCGTTTCCTGAATTTCCACCGGTGGCTCCATTCCCGAAGCCTTTAACGCTCTCATCGCCGGCTTAATCCTCCCTCTGTTCCAATCCGAGACCATTTCTTTTCCATTCCTTCCGTCTCGATACACGAGCATTTTCTTCCGCGTGATTGTAACGTCATAATGGACGGCTGGGTCTCCGACGTCCTCCCGTCCCTGTCGCATAATGATCTTTTCGTTGGTGCTGGATTATTGTTATTACCGCCGCGCATTGGCGAGTAATTGACCCGACCGTTTCTCTCCCTCCCTAGCCACCCTCTGCCCGAAAGAAATAACTCATTGCGATCGATCGTCCCGTCATTACGCGCCGCCAATGACTTTCCCCCTCGTCCCTGCCCATCTGCGAAGAGAAGTCGTTCGGTTGATTCCCTGCACCCTGTCCGTCTCGCTTTCAAACTTTTCAGCAGCTTTTTTTCATTGTCTCGTACGCGAACTCTCGCGACGGATGCAAATTCAATGACTCCCGGTGAATCGGCCACAGAGTCATCTTCCGATAGCATCCCCGATTCTACTAGCACAGCGTTCTCCAGTAATTATATTGCAGCCGCGTTATATCGCGTCCGCTGTATGAAATATAAATTAATTACAAGCTGGATGTATATCGTGTAACGAGCCAGCTGCGAAGCACTGATTTCACTCGGCGAAGCACCGAACACTCGACGCGACTGGCTCTCTCCCGCATTGTACGTACCTACAAATTACCAGCCCGTGTTTATTGAGATTTTGTCAGACCTTTGTAGCTCGGGAATTAATTCAGTCGATAATATTCGACAAAAGTGCCTCTCGCCCCCCGATAGCAACAAGGAATCAGTCGATTTCGAGCGCACGTTAATTCCGCTGCTCGAAACCCGGCCTTGTTTATGCGTGATTTAAATTAACGGCTGTTCTTCCGGTTTATGGCAAAAATCCGAATTCGATGAAATTTTGAAAATAGGTTCTTTTTTCACTATAATGACGATTGCCAGAAGGTTTTTTGGCGCGTCGAAAAAAATTTTGGCGAAACTTCCGTTTATAGCAACAATCAGAATTCGATGAAATTTTGAAAATAGGTTCTTTTTTCACTATAATGACGATTGCCAGAAGGATTTTTGGCGCGTCGAAAAAAAAATTTGTATCATTTCAATGTTGCGCTCTACCTTACCGCCTTTGCACTTTATGTTCGTGCTGTGCGCATGCGTCGGTATGATGCGACAGTTCGTCAAGTGATTTTAGAGTTGTATAAGTCGTATAGGTTTACAATGAGTCATTTAAATTTGTTTTACATTGTAAAAAAATGAATACTGTCAACTCAGCACTAGAATGGGTGAGAGAACTTGGGTTAATTTCTACAGAAAAATATTGTGGAAAACATAAGAATAAAATGACGTATGTTCAAATTAGAGGAAAAGTAGGTTAGGATTAGGTTAACCCGAAAAGTTTATTTATTATTTATGTGATTAGTATGAGTTGTAATATTACTTAATATATTTTACACCCTATTTTATAATTAAAGATATTTGTGGATATACTATAATCATTTTAAAATTCTCCTCAAATTTTAAAATTATATTGAAAATTTCATTTAATTATACAAATACTATTTCAATTTATATTAATATACAATAAAATTTTTCAAGAATTTTCAAAATTATCAAAAAAAAAATTTACCACACGACAATCCAGGAGTAGTCTTTAAAAATGGTGACGATCCCTTTTTACAACTAATTGAAGATATTCTATATAAAATAGAAAGTCGGTACGTCGGTAAGGTAGAGCGCAACATTGAAATGATAAAAATTTTTTTTCGACGCGCCAAAAATCCTTCTGGCAATCGTCATTCTATTAAAAAAAGAGCCTATTTTCAAAATTTCATCGAATTCTGATTTCTGCTATAAACGGAAGTTTCGCTAAATTAACGAACGGAAAAATCAAATGTAATCAAAAGCATAAGACACGCGTGTACCAGCGTAGATGCGTGTGAATTTGCCTGTCGAACGTATGCAAGGCAATGAGAACGGTGCAATGTGCATACGAAGTATGTATTGCACACGATTTTAAGAATGGAAGAAATTCTCAAGAAGTATTTTAAGGAAGCGAATGAAATCGAGGAGCGTCGATTAATGCTGGACCACAGCCAGGCTAATCGGCGTGGCGGAAGCTGTCGCGAGCGCGTTTCGCAAATTTCGGCACGCGTTTGCTTAACCAGCGTAGACGCGAAGATGGACGCTCATCAAACACCAGAGCGCATTAATTAACTGGTCGCAGTGAGAATACTGATTAATTACTTTACGCTTGCTTTCACAATGTTGTTCGTTCTGTTACACTACCAGTCGGGCAAGTGCAACATAAGCTGCGCCATTAATCAACCGTCAAATCACACTGCGAGCAGCGATATGCGCTTCATCTCCTAACCGGCGACATAACCCGCCAAATTTTATGCGTTTGTGGTATGCACTTCCGAATATATCGGGTGATGCGTTTTCACCGTTACTCGCATTAAAAATTATTTATTTCCACCGACGAAGCAAGGGAATTAATTAGGGACACGATGTGCACGATGCGCTACTATTGTTACTGGATCGCAGGTGATTATGCATTCTCCAATTTTTGCAGATTTAAACAAAACGTGTCAATTAATTTTTCATACACGATATATGTAATTTATACAGTGACTCCCACTAATATTCGGACACTCTTACAAAGACGATAACTATTTTAATATTGTACTATACGATTTGAATTTTTTTGGCAAGCTAGTGCAATTAGTTTGCATTGGATGCGAAAAAAAATTTTGTGAAAATCGCAATTCATCTGAATTATAAAAAAATACTAAAAGTTGCATTTTACAACTTTTTTATGTGGACCTATATTGAAAATTTAAAAAATACGTTTTGTAGATCTGTGTCAATTATATGCCCTGTGAAAGTTTCATCGCAATCGGCTGATGTGGAAAACAACGACAACGTTTAAGGGAGGCAAGAATCATTATATTTACTGCAGTTGAAGGCCGAAAATCGTGAAAATCTGCAATCTTTACCATATTTAAACGTTTGTAGCTCATTGCAACGTCGATCGATTTTGACGAAATTTTCAGAATATGTTTAATTGACACAGGTCTATAAAACGTATTTTTTAAATTTACAATATTGGCCCACTCAAAAAAAGGTTGTAAAATGCAAATTTTAGTATTTTTGCTACAATTCCGATCAATTGCAATTTTTGACGAAATTTTCAGAATACGTTTAATTGACTCAGGTCTACAAAACGCATTTTTAAAATTTTCAATATTGGCCCACATAAAAAAGTTGTAAAATGCAATTTTTAGTACTTTTGCTACAATTCCGATCAATTGCAATTTTTGACCAAATTTTTTTTCGCATCCTGTGGCAAACTGATTGCTCTAGCTTCTAAAAAATGTTCAAATCGTATAGTACAATATTAAAACAGTTATCGTCTTTTTAAGAGTGTCCGAATATTAGTGGGAGTCACTGTAAGTAAATTAGATGGTACAACTTTAGCTTTCATTCCGTTTTAGTTTTTCTAAAATAGAATATAAAAGTAACGAGCACACGTTGTCTTAAAACATCTTTGTAATTTCATTAATTGCGAAATAAAAAATCCAGAACTGATGACCAGAACAAATGACCGGTGGTGATACGTCAAGCGTTTTAAGTAGCGTTTGTATAGGGAATTAGGCGAGTGGTGAATTGGTTTTAAACTCTGCCGATCAGTTTATCGAATGATTCGAAGATACAAGCCGCAAATATCCTTTGATGGTCGCTGTCATAAACCGCAGACTTTGAATGGTATGCCAGTGGCAGTATTATAATTTAGTCTAACATCCGCAATTCCTGGAATTCACGACTCGCGATCCCTTAGGTAGAAATTCGATAGAACTAACCAAATTGTAGACCGAGACCTCCTTCTGCTGTGCTTCAACTAATTTCTGCACCGCTTTATTGCTCTATTCGAGTAAACAAGCTTTCACTCGCTGCGAAACCTCTTCGAATTTTTACAAAAATCTACAATATTCTGTCCGGTTCGTTTGCAAATATAAACTTTGATTTTCCTGAGTATTATTTTGCAGCATTTTTTAAGAAAGATGGGTCTTCAGTTTCACGTCCACCACTTCGTCTAAAACTATCTTCGGGAAAAATGAGTAACGGCGTACGAAAGTAGAGTCTTCGAGCTTTAAAACGAGTCCAAGTTTATCGTCGTACGATTGATTTCTGCGAAATGACAGCAGGTCAGATTTCTGGACCAGAAATTTGATGTTCAATTACGCGATCGTAATTGTTCGAATAAATATAGGTACGTAAACAGAGCTGTTCAATATGTTCGATTTTATTTGGCTTTAAAAGATGGAATTTTCAAATATTTTATTTGGACGATCTGAACCACGAAATGGAATATTTATATTTGAAGAGATTCAATCGTATCAAATCAAATATGTCCATTTAGCAATCTGAAACAGAATATATATTTTATTATGATGATCTTGCATGAAACGAGGTACTTAATCCTTACTCAAGACCCTGCTTTCTCTCATCTTCAGCCAAATAATACTTTAGCACAATCTTAGCACAACCTAGCACAACTTAGCACAATTGAGAAAATTGAAAAAAATGAAAGGTGGGGGGCTACTCAAAAAATCGATTTTTTCAATTTTTCATCTTATTTTTTATATTACAGTTATAATATTCGAGCACAATACAGCACAATTCAGCACAACTGTTGAAATTGTTTAATTCCACAAGTGGGGGGCTAACTTCTAGCAGGCAATAAACTCGAGAAGCCTCGGTCGCCTAATCCAAATTTCCAACTTCCTTATTTTTAATTATTTTTTTATGAGACTGCGATTACCATATTTGTGGCATTTTTCTAATGCAAAATGATACCAAACATGATATAATTCCGATGATATTTAGGTGTGTAATAGACAGTCAAAGTTTCAGGTATAAGGAAGGACAGTTAATACGCTATCCTACGCGCCTGAAACTTTAACTGTCTATTACACAAGTAAATATCATCGGAATTATATCATATGTGGTATCATTGTTCTTAGAAAAATGCCACAAACATGGTAATCGCGGTATCATAAAAAAATAATGAAAAATAAGGAAGTTGGAAATTTGGATTAGGCGGTCTCACCGAGAAATGTAATAAACCAAAATATTGACAATATTGTTGAAACTTTGAAGTAAAATTTCTTATTATACAACCAAAAGATGATATTTTTATGTTATAACAGTAACTCTCATCATTAAAACATAAAATTTGAGTTGCATGTAAAATTAAAGGGAAATTATTGAAATTTTCAAACTTCAAACCGATTGCGACACCCTTTCCTGTTGTCCAATTGAGTTCTTCTTTTGCAGAACTTATTTTTTTTGGATCTGGAACAGATCTAGGGGGTCGCATAAAAAAATCAGATGGTCGAAAAATAAGGTCCACCCTAGTAAACATAGTTAATCCAAATTGCCAACTTCCTTATTTTTCATCATTTTTGTATAAGACTTCGATTAGCATATTCGTGGCATTTTTCTAATGCAAAATGATACCAAACATGATATAATTCCGATGATATTTAGGTGTGTAATAGACAGTCAAAGTTTCGGGCGCAAGGAAGGACAGTTAATACGCTATCCTACGCGCCCGAAACATTTACTGTTTATTACACAAGTAAATATCATCGGAATTATATCATATGTGGTATCATTGTTCTTAGAAAAATGCCACAAATATGGTAATCGCGGTATCATAAAAAAATAATGAAAAATAAGGAAGTTGGAAATTTGGATTAGGCGGTCTCACCGAGAAATGTAAACATAGCTAATCCAAATTGCCAACTTCCTTATTTTTCATCATTTTTGTATAAGACTTCGATTGCCATATTTGTGGCATTTTTCTAATGCAAAATTATACCAAACATGATATAATTCCGATGATATTTAGGTTTGTAATAGACAGTCAAAGTTTCGGGCGCAAGGAAGGACAGTTAAAACGCTATCCTACGCGCCCGAAACTTTAACTGTTTATTACATAAGTAAATATCATCGGAATTATATCATGTTTGGTATCATTTTGCATTAGAAAAATGCCACAAATATGGTAATCGCAGTCTCATAAAAAAATAATGAAAAATAAGGAAGTTGGAAATTTGGATTAGGCGGTCTCACCGAGAAATGTAAACATAGCTAATCCAAATTGCCAACTTCCTTATTTTTCATCATTTTTGTATGAGACTTCGATTACCATATTTGTGGCATTTTTCGCATTTGTGGCGCAAAGAAGGACAGTTAATACGCTATCCTACGCGCCCGAAACTTTAACTGTCTATTACACAAGTAAAAATCATCGGAATTATATCATATGTGGTATCATTGTTCTTAGAAAAATGCCACAAATATGGTAATCGCAGTCTCATAAAAAAATAAGGAAGTTGGAAATTTGGATTAGTATATCCGCAGTAGTGGGGATGATCTGGGACATTTATCGGCCAGACTTTTGGGACACTTATGGATAAAATACTGTAATTACCGAATATTGTCCTCTTACACGATTCACGGCAAAATCGTAATCGTCGTGGAGAGAAGCCGCGGTACAGAGAGCCGGAGCGACTTTGAAGGGCGAAACGATGTCCTTTTCTTTGTAATCTCTCGAAGTTCGGCCTGTCGCGTACAAGCTACAAAGCGAAATACGAAAGTACGATTGTAGTACTGTGGGTGCACGCTTATACGGAGCCGAGTGTGTTTCTATCGTAATGAAACAGTTTGCATGGCGAAGCAATCCTCAATGAGGAGAGGCCACCGCGATGAAACGCTTAATCGCTTTGGTGCCTCGCGTTATTTCGCATTGCCTGCAATTACGATTAATTTCAAGCAGTAAATCGGATTACCAGCCATATTGCTTGCACGCTGTTACGTAATGTACTGTGCATACTATTGGGAAAATTGAATCTTGATGATGGGCATTGGTCCGGGGTCCCACCTTGTTTCTACTTCAGAAATGGAAACACGCTACGGTCTTTAAATATAAAATTAATCGAACCGTAAAACGCGATACGCATCGGCTGCACAGTCCGTGCGTTAACCCTTTTGCATCAATTCTGCACCGCGATTAATCGAACCAACACACTTCGCTACAACCATTATGAACGCTGCGATAAATAATCAATGGCCAGCAAACGTTTCCATCCCTTTCAATTATTTAGGAAAAATTTGCTGACAACGTTTTTACCCGTCACAAAAGTTTCAATAGGTTTTTAATAATTAAACGCGTAACATCGTTAAGGGATTAAATCAATTTTTACGTTTTCCCCATTCCCACGATCGATGCCAAATATTTTATTTCGCATAGAGGTCTTCGCCTATTTCGCATAGAGGTCTTCTAATTTTAAGTATTGTACGAGGATTCATTGTTGGAATCCAACGATAATATTGTATAGAAACAGGCAGTGGTGCGACTCTGGTCCAAGTGGTTCATTTGGTGAAAAATTTGGAGAAAAATTGCAATTCATCGGAAAAATACTAAAAATTGCATTTTACAACTTTTTTATGTGGGTCAATATTGAAAATTTTAAAAATGCGTTTTGTAGACCTGTGTCGATTAAACATATTCTGAAAATTTAGTAAAAAATTGCAATTGATCGGAATTGTAGCAAAAATATTAAATTTTACAACTTTTTTATGTGGGCCAATACTGAAAATTTAAAAAATGCGTTTTGTAGATCTGTGTCGATTAAACGTATTCTGAAAATTTAGTAAAAAATTGCAATTGATCGGAATTGTAGCAAAAATATTAAATTTTACAACTTTTTTATGTGGGCCAATACTGAACATTTTAAAAATGCGTTTTGTAGACCTGTGTCAATTAAACATATTCTGAAAATTTCGTCAAAATCGGTCGACGTTGTAATGAGCTATACATGTTTATACAGGGTGTCCCAAAACTAGTGTAGGAGCGGAAAATGGGAGGTTCCATGAGTCATTTGAAGCGACATTTTCCTTCACAAAAATGGCGTCCGCGGCATTTTTTAAGGAGTTATTAACGAAAAACACAGACATGCAATGGCACGTTCGGCCAATTGTCAGTTGGCGCGTCGGGTCGACTGTGCTAACTCGCGTCTAGGTCGCGCTCTGATTGGGCTGTGTTTTTCGTTAATAACTCCTAAAAAAAAGCCACGAACGCAATTTTAATAAAGGAAAATGTCGCTTCAAATGACCCAAGGAACCTCCCATTTTCCGCTCCTGCACTAGTTTTGGGACACCCTGTATATGTTAAAAATTGCAGATTTTCACGATTTTCGACCTGTAACTGCAGATTCTTACATCCTTTCAATGCCTGTCGTTTTCTTTGCATCAACCGATTTCGATGAAACTTTACCAGTGCATATAACTGACACAAAACAGATATACAAAATAATAACAAATTTATAACAGATTTACAAAACGCATTTAAAAAATTTTCAATATTGGCCCACATAAAAAAGTTTCTGAAGCCATTACTGAATTTTTAAATATGTTTCTTAAATTTGTATAAGTAAACTTTTTTAAAAAAGTGGCCTTGGTACATAATTTAGAAGATTCAAAGAATGTCTTCAGGCATCGAATCTCGCTATTTGATGACAGAGTAAGTGGTTACTATTTTTCACAGATATACAAAATAATAATAAATTTATAACAGATTTACAAAACGCATTTTAAAAATTTTCAATATTGGTCCACATAAAAAAGTTGTAAAATGCAACTTTTAGTATTTTTGCTACAATTCCGATCAATTGCAATTTTTGACAAAATTATTAATCGCATCAACCGATTTCGATGAAACTTCACCAGTGCATATATCTACAAAACACATTTTTAAAATTTTCAATATTGGCCCACATAAAAAAGTTGTAAAATGCAACTTTTAGTATTTTTGCTACAATTCCGATCAAATGCAATTTTTAACGAAATTTTCAGAATATGTTTAGTTGACACAGGTCTACAAAACGCATTTTAAAAATTTTCAATATTGGTCCACATAAAAAAGTTTCTGAAGCCATTACTGAATTTTTAAATATGATTCTTAAATTTGTATAAGTAAACTTTTTTGAAAAAGTGGCCTTGGTACATAATTTAGAAGATTCAAAGAGCGTCTTCAGGCATCGACTCTCGCTGTTTGATGACAGAGTAAGTGGTTACTATTTTTCGCGTGGAAAACTTCCTACTGGTACCTTTACCTTAAAGAACTGCCATGAGAATCAGTCTTGGAACAAGACGGGCAGCGATAGAATTAGCCGGGGCTGATTAAGGGCGCGTGCAGTTATCGTCGGAGATGAAAAAAATCAAAGATCGCGGACGTAGAAATACGAGGAAATTTTTCTTCGCAGAGAAGAGCAACACGAGAACAGGCAGGAGATCCGCTTGCTTCTTAATGAAAGTGTCTCCGGCGAAGACTCGGCCTTTTGCGACGGCACCCATTGTGATTACAAGAACGTCCGTCCTATCGGCTTGCCGGAGCAATTATAGGAGCGTAAAGGCAATTACGCGCGGAAGAGAAAAACTGGCAGGAACGAGACGCGGGGGTGTATGCACGAATTACACGCCGCCGCGACGTAATTATACGGCCCTGGCCATAAGTGCATTCATATGTAATACGTATACGTGCCCACACGCTTGGACAGGACGCATTGAATAGGCTGCTTAAGCTGCTTGCGTTCCGTGATCCTTATTGTGGCCACATTTATTGCGCAATATTCATTTCTGGGGATCAACCCTCGAAATTTTAGTTACCATGCAAGAGAGCTCAGCACCGTTGCTGCTCGGTCTCGCAAATCCAGAACTGGACCGTTCACCTAACCCAACCGCTGAAGCATGCTCGGTCTCCGGACACCCTAATCTTTTTATCTTCAACTTTCGAAAATTCAATCTTCCTTCCAACACTCGATATTTTTCGATCCAAACTGCGATTAACTCGAAAATTAAACGTCTCTTCCGACCTAGAATACGTTTCGATCCCGATGAGGATCATTCTCGAGAGAGATTTTTGCGTCTGTTCTTGCGTTCTAAATTAGCATTTGAGCCTCCATTATTTTTGGGGATATTCGCAAAGCTTATTAACCAACGGTAATTATTTTTTCACGGCTGGAAATGTTCGCAGATTTCAAGGTGACTTTTTCCCCCAATAAGGGAAAGAACAAGAGTGGATAAGGAATGCGCGGGCGCCCTTGGGAATGTGTGTAACGGGTCCTAGGCACGCTAAAGCGCATTAATACAAAAAATAAAAGAAAAAAGGGGGATCTTAAGGTCATCAAAGCCCCCTATTTTCGGGATTTTCCATCTCCCGAAAAAAAAGGTGACTTTTTCCCCCGAATTCGTAGGGGTAGCGAATAATACGGAAAAAGTTTCGGGTACTGTTGTGACATGCAGGGAAATTCCATGACAAATACCGTTGGTCCTCGGGACACTTCTACAAAGGTCTCGAGAAGGCCAGCGCTTTCTTAGTTTTTTTTGTCTGTCGTGAAGGTAAGGCCTGACTTTCGCGTGATAGCCTGCCGTGCAATATGCGAGGATCCGAGGCGCGAATTTCACAGGCTTTGGGACCGTTATCAAGCATATCTCCTTAAGGGTGTAGATCCGCTCTCTAGTGTGCATGACTCACACAGCGAAGACCCATATACGTACACGAGGATTGCAAGGGTCCGGCAAATTACAAACTATGCCCTTTTACTGCATATTTGCGACCCGTACGACGTCACAATCGTTAGATGAAAGATGTGTCTAGCGCGCTATGAAGCCACAATTTTGAAATTATGCGCTATAGAGGCGTAATCGACTTTATTAGACAGCAAACAGCTGAGCATCGAGTTGAGAGGTAGGCAATATGGCGGCGGTACGACTGGCTGCCGCCGTACAGTGATACATTTTCTTAAATTTCGAGCGATTTAGGGTTCTTATAGAGAAAAAGGGCACATAGCGCGCTAGCGAGGACTCATACAATGTAAATGCAACAATTATTATGTTAAACCTTACGTAAATAAAGACACAGTTTGTAATTTTCGCCCGAAAGTGAAAGGTTTTGGGAAATTACAGTACCGGCAGTTCTCGCTACGAGCGCTTATGTCTGTTTCTGCTAAGTCAGTCCCCAACGAGACGAGTTGTCGGGGATGTATCGGTAAAACAGAGGGAGGCTCTGCGAACAGAGGCCCGACTGGCCGTCCCACGATGCGCTCGCACGGGGCGAATGAGAGGTTCGGTATTTGAGATAACACAACTTTGCTATGCACATTTCGGTGCTCTGCGTAGTCGCGATCGCTAGATGAAGGATCAATCTAGCGCGCTATGTCCCTACAATTTCGATATTATGCTTTACAGAACGGCAATCGACGATATTCGACAGCATTTTCGGGAGGCTCCGCAAGCAGGCTCGACTGACCGTCTTGAGGCACACAGACGCGCAAATCCCGAAAATCCTTTCGAATATCGTCGATTGCCGTTCTGTAAAGCATAATATCGAAATTGTAGGGACATAGCGCGCTAGATTGATCCTTCATCTAGCGATCGCGACTACGCAGAGCACCGAAATGTGCATAGCAAAGTTGTGTTATCTCAAATACCGAACCTCTCATTCGCCCCGTGCGAGCGCATCGTGGGACGGCCAGTCGGGCCTCTGTTCGCAGAGCCTCCCTCTGTTTTACCGATACATCCCCGACAACTCGTCTCGTTGGGGACTGACTTAGCAGAAACAGACATAAGCGCTCGTAGCGAGAACTGCCGGTACTGTAATTTCCCAAAACCTTTCACTTTCGGGCGAAAATTACAAACTGTGTCTTTATTTACGTAAGGTTTAACATAATAATTGTTGCATTTACATTGTATGAGTCCTCGCTAGCGCGCTATGTGCCCTTTTTCTCTATAAGAACCCTAAATCGCTCGAAATTTAAGAAAATGTATCACTGTACGGCGGCAGCCAGTCGTACCGCCGCCATATTGCCTACCTCTCAACTCGATGCTCAGCTGTTTGCTGTCTAATAAAGTCGATTACGCCTCTATAGCGCATAATTTCAAAATTGTGGCTTCATAGCGCGCTAGACACATCTTTCATCTAACGATTGTGACGTCGTACGGGTCGCAAATATGCAGTAAAAGGGCATAGTTTGTAATTTGCCGGACCCTTGCAATCCTCGTGTACGTATATGGGTCTTCGCTGTGTGAGTCATGCACACTAGAGAGCGGATCTACACCCTTAATATGAAGAGAAACTGTGAACGGAACAGCTAGGATCCAGCGAATGAATTACGGCGGCGATTCGCGTCTCTCCCGTCAACAATGCGTTGGCAACGATGCTGGAACAAACGAGTTCAATTTTCCCGATCGGGAGCGCGCGCGGAATCACTGGTAATGTGGACTGTTAACCATGGCGCAGCGATCGGAACGCGGGGGAACGCGATGCCGGAGAAAAATCTGCAACTGGATTACCCTGTTCGAGTCGGGCAGCAATTTCCGGTGGATTAGGTTTGCTCGGAATCCGCGGCGAATCCATGGAATTCGTGAAAGATGCATCGGGTACCTCTTCGCGCGTGCTGTGTTCATTGCGTCACGGCTATCAAGTCGATTAGCGTCGTGGCGTTCGACGGTTCTTTGTCCGAAATAGCTGATTCGTCCGACTCGATTTTACCCTCGGATTCCGGCTGTAGCATCGCGATGCACGGACTCATGACGCCCGGCCGCATCGGTGGTAGTTTCTTTCTACCCTCTGACGAGTCTCCCTCTGGTCTCCCCGTGCACCCTTCGCTCCTCCGCCGTCTCTTCCTACCGTTCTGTTCCCTTCCGTTTCCAACCCCCTGTTCCCCACCTCCCCCACCTCCTTTTCCTACCCCCTCGAAATAGAATGTTTCGCACCAGCAGAGGAACCCCGGCCGACCTTCCGGAAATCAATAGTTACGCGAAGGACGAGCCCACCAGGGGTACGCTGCTCTCCCTTTTGCTCTGTCAAATAACGCAGAAAAGTTGCCCGAACAATCGTCCTGCGTTAAAAAGACCCGTTCCTTCCACGATCGGAATTGCACGCTCGCCCCTCCACCCGTCATTGCACCACGGGCCCTCGACAATTTAATGTCCGCCTCGTCTCATTCCAACAGGGCGATGCATTGTGATTTCTAGGCGCGTGGCCCCGGTCACTTCTAATCCTCCACAATTAAGGGCTGCTCTGAAACTTTCGCAAAATCGATCTCGATTCGACTTTCTCTAAGCGTTCGCACGTCCTTCGACCCCCCGTATTATTTTCGAAGATCGTACTGTAGCTACCTTCAGTCAACTCTCATCAATATGAAGTTTCTCAATATTGTGAAGTTGTTTTTTTTATTGAAAGCTTAATTGGAACTCCCCATAGGGGGTTGTAAAGCTATACATTAGTAATATAATTAAAGTTTAAACGATATCGGCGCCAGGTTCGATCATTTTAGAAAGAAAAAACGACAAATGTGCAATTAGTAAATCATTCTGACTTTATAGATGTGGATCATCTATTCATTATCTATTGATCATCATTTCATATAAATATAAATATTACTTTAATTTATATTAATTTTATATTAGAATTGAATCCATATAAAAATTTCGTTTAATTACAAATATTACTTTAATTTATATTGATTTTATATTAATATTAAATTTGTATAACAATTTCATATAAATATAAATATTACTTTAATTTATATTAATTTTATATTAAAATTTCGTTTAATTACAAATATTATATTAATTTATATTCATTTTATACTAATATTAAATTTGTATAAAAAATTCATTTAAATATAAATACTACTTTGATATATATTAATTTCATATTAAAATTAAAGCTATATAAAAATTTCAATTAATTATAAATATTACTTTAATTTATATTCATTTCATATTAATATTAACTCTATACAAAATTTCATTTAATTATAAATATTACTTTAATTTATATTCAATCATATTAATATTAAATTTATATAAAAATTGCATTTTAACATAAATATCACTTGAATTTATATTCATTTCATATTAATATTAACTCTATACAAAATTTCATTTCATTACAAATATTACATTAATTTATATTCAATTCATATTAATATTAAATTTATATAAAAATTTAATTTAATTATAAATATTACTTTAATTTATATTCATTTGATATTAATATTAAATTTATATAAAAATTGCATTTATATATAAATATCACTTTAATTTATATTCATTTGATATTAAAATTAAATCTATGTAAAAATTTCATTTAATTATAAATATTACTTAAATTTATATTCATTACATATTAATATTAAATTTCTATAAAAGTTGAATTTAAATATAAATATTACTTCAATTTATATTCATTTGATTTTAATATTAAATGTGGATATTAGATGTGGATCTCTTTCAAAGAACAAGTATTGCGTCTGAAAATATTTGAAAACACAAAATATGTCAGAATGCAAATTTTCACAATTTGCAATATAGAAAAACCATAAAATAAAATTTAATGTTTAATGGAAACTTACTTGTTGTATCAACTCTTTGTGATTTTTTTGTGAAGTTGTTGTTTGAATTAAGTTGTTAAAAAAAAAACAAATGTTTAGAAAATGTTTAATCGATCAACTGAATTCATTGAAGAAGTGTCATACAGTTAAGATATAAAATTGTTACTTTTATTAAATAATTAACTTCTGCCTTATAAATTTATTTGAGGATCCAATTCAATAATCCTTAGTTATCATCTAAAGTACAATTATCAGAACTCGCTCGTCCTTAATGATTCCTTGAAAATCCGACCGATCGATCGAGAACCATCGAGTCAACCCCCCACGAACATTTTCTCCCTCCCTTCAGGCTCGTAATTCTTCAAAAATCCTGTTCTAACGTGTCGCGACATTTTTTTTGTAAAAATACGAAAATCTGCAATAGTTCCGCTACTCCGAATTTGTCCGAAAATAAAATGAAAACAATAAGAGTTCGCGAAATATGTTCTCTACGCCCTCGAGGATTCTTGCCCGGAGCGAAGGGAGGCAATTACAAATTTTCCGCGTCTCGCAGGGAAGTTTCTCGCGAGGAAACAAGTTCGAAATGTACCATATGATTTGTTCAAAGAAACACATTCCTGAAAAGCTTAACCTTCGCTCGACTTTCGAGCTGCCGCGAGGGAAAATTGGAGCCCGGGACCGTCGGAATTTGCATGAACACTCTTTCAAGTTTGACATCGTGAGAGATTTTAACAATGTATAATCTTCCACGCTCGGGGAAACCCTGCGGAATAAAAAGTAGTGGAGAAGGAAAGAACATTCGCGGGAAATGTGAGAGGAAGCAAATGTACGAGAGAATACGTACGTCCTCGGTGCTTCCCCTGAATCAATATAACACCGGTGGAAGAACTTTCTTTCGAGTTTAATTGCGTTTTTTCTCATTGTAAATAGAAACTTTAACGACGTGGATAACGAAGATGTAATTTAATCCCGCGAGCGACACGCGGGCAATCCATAAAGGCGAGCGGAATAATTACTAAAATTCCAAGTAATTAATATAATTTATAGCGAGAGAGAGAGAGAGAGAGAGCGAAACCAATTAAATGCCGAAACCACGGGCACAAAAATGTGGATTTAAGGAACGAATTGGAAGATTCTAATTGAATCTAAAGATAGAATTCAGGGAGGTATGGCTCGCTCAAAGCAAAGAATGAAAATCCGCTGGACAAAGGGAAAGAAGGAGGAGGTCAAGGAACTCGGGAAGATCTCGGACGACAATTATTTTTTGAGTGTATACTAGAACATGGCCGGGATGCTGCTGTACAGTGGGCGGAACGAGACCCGGCGAGTGTTCTGCCTACCTGCTTTTTAATTTGTGGTGAAAAATTTATGGTCCGTCGACATTGTATCTGGATCACCAACAATCCGTGGGGGATGCATGTTTTAAGGTCCTACCATTTTTCTGTTTCTCTCTTTCTTCGACGACGAGACAACAGCAGCAAAAAATCCACTGTATACTCTATTCCCCACCGTCGGCCCGTAAATATTTGACACTTACCACCACCAACGACTCGTTTCTCAAGCTTTCGTGACACTGCCGCCGGCGAGGTCTATAACAAAGCGACGCATATTTATCTTTTTGCACGTACAGTAGTTTATCGATACAAGTCCCTAGCACGGGTCTGCCGAGGGACACTTGTGAGCCAGAGACACTGTTCTTTGAGTTTTGCCGAACGTGGACAAGGACAGTCTCGGTCGTCGAGAAATGTAAACATAGCTTATCCAAATTTCCAACTTCCTTGTTTTTCATTATTTTTTTATGAGACTTCGATTACCATATTTGTGGCATTTTTCTAAGAACAATGATACCAAACATAATATAATTCCGATGATATTTACTTGTGTAATAGACGGTCAAAGTTTCGGGCGCGAAGGATAGCGTATGGGAAAGAAACAGACGCCGAGTTTTTCGGAATCGTTGGCACAGTTCAAAGGCTCGCGCGTCCTTTTTATTATCACTTATTTTTTTATAGGACTTTTTTAAGAGTACGGTCCCAAGGTATCGAGACTTTTTGTCTGTGACATAAACATACTCCATCGTCAATTAAAAAAATAGACAGTTAAAGTTTCGGGCGCAAGGAATGCGTCTCTTTCCTTCCCTCACGCTATCCGACGCGCCCGAAACTTTAACTGTCTATCACACAAGTAAATATCATCGGAATTATATCATATGTGGTATCATTGTTCTTAGAAAAATGCCACGAATATGGTAATCGCAGTCTCATAAAAAAATAATGAAAAATAAGGAAGTTGAAAATTTGGATTAGGCGGTCTCACCGAGAAATGTAAACATAGCTAATCCAAATTGCCAACTTCCTTATTTTTCATTATTTTTTTATGAGACTTTGATTACCATATTTGTGGCATTTTTTAATGCAAAATGATACCAAACATGATATAATTCCGATGATATTTAGGTGTGTAATAGACAGTCAAAGTTTCGGGCGCAAGGAAGGACAGTTAAAACGCTATCCTACGCGCCCGAAACTTTAACCGTCTATTACACAAGTAAATATCATCGGAATTATATCATATGCGGTATCATTGTTCTTAGAAAAATGTCACAGATATGGTAATCGCAGTCTCATAATAAAATAAGGAAGTTGGAAATTTGGATTAGGCGACCGAGGCCTCTGGAGTTTCTTGGCCCCTCAAGAGGGTACACCCCGCAGTTGTGGGGATGATCTGGGACATTTACAGGCCAGACTTTTGGGACATTTACGAATAAAATACTGTAATAGAAAATCTACTAACAGAATTTTTAATTAATTCTAAAAATTTGATGTAATTTTCCCGAATAAAGTACTTACTGTAATATATATTTATTGCGACCACAGTAACTGTATTACAGACATACAACGGGAAACGCTCTATTTATTATGAATATATCTGCGCTCGACCGTCGTCGAGAGGTGACTAACATACTCTTCGTGCGACGGCCAGGTAGCTCGGATTTACTATACGTACTGCCTAATTGCGCATGTACTATCGGTGACGAATACATCACACTCACTAAATGATATTTTGATTTACAAAGTAGTAATAATTTGCTAGGTAGGATTTTCAAGGGTTGCATTAAGCGAGGGGAAGCTGAAAAATTTTCTTTAAAATATTAGTCTCTTCATAAAATTGACATTGTCATTAAGTTTATTATCAAAACTCTTAACCTTGTATCCGAGGACAATAAACCCGTGGCAGTAAAATAATTATTATACCATTACTTAAAACGTCTGTTGCATTCTTAAATAAATTACTAAACGTATAAGAAGCTATCGAGTCTTGTGGGAAATTTTATTTAAGAAAAACTCACAGTCCGTTGCCCTGTCAAAAGAGTATTAAATTTATTATAACCAAGCTATTTACAGTATTTACATTATTTACATATGGCCTTATTCAATCTTCCTATTGATAATTTTTATTATTGTCTCTTTTATTCTCTCTCTCGTCTTTTTGCCACTCTTCCTGTCCACGTGGTTACCTTCTCTAATCCTCTCTACTGTACAGATCTTTCTAGACCTGGCGTCGTGCCGCCAAATTTGATTTAAGGAAATATATTTTCCTTACAGACGTATTTAATATTTGACCAGACTACTGATAGCATCGTAGGAGGTACTATACAATTTTTACAGAAGAAAAATTCGGTTTTCGAATTAGAATAGCTCCGAGTGCAAAGGGTTAGAATATTTTCAGACGGATGTCCGGTATGGTTAATTACATTAACGCGTGGAGGTGAATTTTAGTTTAGCAACAAGGTCCCCGGCTCCGTGCTAATAGAATTAGGCATACACCCGAGAAAATGACTTGTCTATACTTCCTATTTAATTTGTATAATGGAAGTTTTACTCGGCTTCGGATCCGGCCGCGGCCCGGGCGTTTAATGTAAGCGTTAATTAAGAAAAGTGTCTCCAATGAGCAGGAGATTTAAAGCATCGTGTTTAACTCCGGTTAATTCTTGACATTTAAATATCGAACACTCCGGCGAACTGGTTTTTTTCCAGCAATGAGATTAATACATTCTCCAGCGATGCTCCCGCTGGATACTTGGCGAAGCGAGACGAAGATTCTTGTAAATTATTCATTCGAACGAGGTCGTCGCCGACACTTAAGCGTTGTTACGGTTATCGACAGAACAGACGGGCAAACCCTTCGCAAATTTGTCTCGACGTTTAATTACCTAACCAAGTTTTTACGCGCTATCACATTTTAATTCAAGGTATTCCGTCCCCTCGACCCCCACCCCTCGGTTCTCCAGCCCCCACCGCCGTGCCCGAGAAAGTTTAATTAAAGTTCGTCGGACGTTTTCTCTACCGTAAAATTCCGACGGCAGTTAGAAAAGTTTAAACATCATTAATTGTACCATCGTAAAGGAGATCGAGACGGGGACGCCGAAACTACACTAATCCCTTAACGGAGTAAATCTCTTTTGAAAGTTAAGGACGGGATGGACAGCGCGCGCTCCCCGTTGATCCAATGATGATTTAAACTGTCCTCGGTAACGTCGGATCGGCCGCGCACCGACCAATCGCCGACCGAAAGCGATCGAATTGTTCGTAGCTCTCGATTAAGGGGGTAGAGTACCCACGTGACATTACTAGAATCTAACCAGAATCTAACTAGAAAACAAGTGAATACAGGGGTTTACGGGAACACACCTCACGTCGTCATATGATTATATTTTGAGCTGAGTGAGGGCTCATTCTAAAGAGGAAGGTTAAACGAAGCGCGCGTGGGTCCAACTTCAGTTACATTATGTTTATATCCAGTAATGTGACTGTCCAAAGTAGGGAAAACAAATGAAGAAAAATTCCGGATTTTCTAATGTATTTTTCGATCACAAAAAGATTTTTCCTGCTTATTTAGGGACCCACGCGCGCTTCGTTTAACCTTCCTCTTTCAAATGAGCCCTCATTGAGCTCAATATAAAATCGTATGAGGATGTGAGGTGTGTTCCCGTGATCGCATTCAATTGTTTCCCAGATTCCCTTCATGAAGGGTGAGTAGAAGCAATTTTAGTTCAGCTACTTGGACGAGATGGCGCTTTGTCAGGAGAATTATCAGCGTAGTTTCATAACAACAAAAGTGTAAAGGGCATGAAGCCACTCGGATGCATTAATAGCAATAAAGATATTGATGAAAAGAAAAAAACCTGTAATATAGCGAAATTGAAGCGTTAGATTCATACAGATGTATGTTCATCACTGTTGCCAAATTGGTTTTCCGCGCGGGGGTTGGTCACAATGAAAAATACCATGGTCACGTGGGGCCTCTACCCCCTTAAAGGGTCTAGCAAACTAAGAATAGTAAATCGCCCCCCCTGGATTTTTATTGAAATTGTGTGGAAAACATTGGTTTTAGGTTGAAACATAACCCCCCAAAATTTCAAGTCGCTAACCCTTCGTATAAGTATTATACGAGGGTAGATACCCTTAACTATATCATTTTTTTTCTCGGTTGTTAATTCAGATATTCAGATAAAAAAAATACGAAAATACTCGCACTTACGTCCTTCATATCATATATTTTTTTCACAATTGTGGTCGTATTATTAAGGGTAGAAAAAAATTATTAAATTTTTTAGGCGTGGAAATTGCTAATGTGGTGGAATTGACTATATAATTTTTTTTCTCGGTTGTTAATTAAGATATTGAGATAAAAAAATACGAAAATACTCGCACTTATGTCCTTCATATCATATATTTTTTTCACAATTGTGGTCGTATTATTAAGGGTAGAAAAAAATTATTAAATTTTTTAGGGGTGGAAATTGTAATGAGAAATGCGCACAAACCAAAAAGATTATAAAAGAGCAAGGTTTGATGAAAGGGAAAATATTTTTCAATCAATATTATACATATATTTTTTCACAATTGTGATCGTATTATTAAGGGTAGAAAAAAATGATTAAATTTTTTAAGGGTGATCAATACTAAATACGTATAATCACTACTAAAATCTTCCACTAATAGTATTCCTACATTATAATGGCGTAATTTCATTTGTTTTTCAATATTTAACTATATTCCACCCCTCCGACCATCTTGAAACTTTTGTATATATTAGACAGGTAACAGAACATTGTTGTTGAATTTTTTGAAAGTGGTCACTCGAAGGGGTTTTTTTTTATTGTAGAAAATCTCGTACGAGATTTATTTCAACACGATGAAGAATATAATACGAAAATTACAAACTAATGAAAATTTTTACATTGTAGAAAATTGAAAGTACAAAAACATTATAATGAAAATATGATAACACAACAGAGTACATATTTTACACGTTCACACCTATCCAGTCCGTACTACACTAATTCAAATTTGTAGTTTACATTTTCTCAAAAACTTAAAAATAAGAAGACAAGCCCCAATATATGGTCGGGCAATCAACATTTCCAAACTTTCGCATTTCGGGTCGCCAATAATTCTTACACGAAATAAAGACGCATTAAGACTATAATGATCCATTATAATATTGAATAATATTCATTAATATTCCAGTATAATATTGATTGAAAATTTCCCTTTCATCAAACCTTGCTCTTTTATAATCTTTTTGGTTTGTATATGCGTATTCTCATTGCAATTTCCACCCCTAAAAAATTTAATTATTTTTTTCTACCCTTAATAATACGATCACAATTGCGAAAAAAATATATGATATGAAGGACGTAAGTGCGAGTATTTTCGTATTTTTTTATCTGAATATCTTAATTAACAACCGAGAAAAAAAATGAAATAGTTAAGGGTGTTTACCCTCATATAATCCTTATATGAAGGGTTAGCGACTTGAAATTTTGGGGGGTTATCTTTCAACCTAAAACCAATGTTTTCCACACAATTTCAATAAAAATACAGGGGGGGCGATTTACTATTCTTAGTCTGCTAGACCCTTTACGACACCGCGACGACGACGTTGGAATTCGTTACCTTGGAGAGTGGACGCGCCATTTAAATAGACTCGAAATGAATGAAGAAGTTTCAGCCATCGGAAGCTGCGCCCGATCGAAGTTTGAGAAATAAATTTATTGGCGACGACCCCGTTTCAGAATTGTCCGAAGTTGGAGCAATAGCGGACCGGACGATATTATGAAATTTTAATCGGCGATCGCGAGTTTGAAATTAGTTTGCCGCGCAAATTCTGCACGCCGAGCCGCGCCGAGCAGAAGTTCTCTCTCTCTTTCGATTTTTAACGTTTTCAACCTGTTTCGGACGGGCCCAGCGTTTTTTCAACTGACAGTTTTCCATTCCGTCGCGCAGAACTGTTTACTGCACCGGCAGTTTTCGGGAAATTCTTTGGATGTTAAAAAAGGCAAAGACGAAAATTCATTTTTATTATAGGAATCAGGAATTATACGAAAATATGTTGTTTAAATGCATGTAAAAAGAAGATCGAGTTTCAAGGGAATTCTACGTCCTGATTGAATTACGAAACTTTAATGAGTTTATATTGCGCTGATATAATGAAGTGTAATTACGCTTCTTGTAATTAGAGCCATGAAATCGAAGTTCCTTAAAAAATGTCATCCACAGCTTCGAAGTTGTTGCGTTCGGCGGAATATTTCAGTGGAAATTTTAAATTGATCTTCCAAGGACTTTCCGCACTAATACGAATTATCCTTTGCCAAACAGTTATTACTAGACTGCGGATTTTATGCATTTATTATAAGAATGAGTCGGTCTAGTTTCTGACAATAAACGAATTTGAAGAATTTAAATGTACTACTATATTATTTTTAACCTTTTAAACATATTCAACAAGAAATTAAATATTTATTTCACCTCAGCTTGTTGCAATTCAGATAGAAAGTTTTTATTTTGCATAAAGATTCGCAGTCTAGTTATTACGGGCAAGATGAAAATACATGGACGATCCGTTGTTCGTATTTTTTGGAGAAAATGATGGGCGAAACTTCCGTTTATAGCAAGGATCAGAATTCGATGAAATTTTGAAAATAGGTTCATTTATTACTAAAGTGACGATTGCCAGAAGGATTTCTCCCGATTCGAAAAAAAATTTTTTATCATTTCAATGTTGCGCTCTAACTTACCGACTACTGACAGGTATAATAATTTATCTGTATCTATACTTAATAAGCAATAAGTTTTACTTCTGCCGCGCGTGGTTTCCACGCACATGATTTTTTTTATTCTGTTCCACACACGGTAGTTTTTTTAGCTATTAGCAATAGCTGATAAGCTATATAACTCTGTAAAATAAAATATTTATTTAATTTTAAAGCAGTTGCACATGGTGTCGTAACATAACCATGTATTTTTTATTTTTTTATTTTACATGTAATTTTGTAATTTATATACATACCTGTTGTTTTTTAAATATATATCTAATATATATAATAAAAACACCATTAGTATTATAATAAAATAATCACTTCAATAAAATAAAAATAAAACAAGAGGTGTGTATATAAATTACAAAATTACAAAATTTTTTTAGCTATTAGCAATAGCTGATAAGCTATATATCTCTGTAAAATAAAATGTTTATTTAATTTTAATGCAGTTGCACGTGGTGTCGTAACGTAACCGTGTATTTTTTTATTTAGATGTAATTTTGTAATTTATATTAAATATAGTAAATTATTTATATATAGTAAAACGGTGCAGACTATCTCTATGAGTCTATAGGCGTAACATAACCATGTATTTCTAACCATTTCGTTTGATATTACTACCAAAATCTTCGCTGCCATTATAAGACCATTGGTTGTCCAAGCGGTTAAGGAGTTGGACTACCAATCGGTAGACCGGGGTTCGAATCCCGTCGGGGTAAGAAATGATTTTTCTCCGTTCATTCTCAGTTTAAATTTTCGCGCCACTCGACGTTCGACTTCCGTTGCATCGACTTCCGCTACATCAGAAAATTGTTACCCTCAGCAAAGAAGTTTCACTTAAAAAAAAGAAAACTTTAGAAATAACGAGTGAGGGACAACGGGACCGAAAATTTCCCTCGACAGGTGAGAAGCTGTTCAAATAATTCTGGGTGTGCTGTTGGCTGAAACAATCGCGCGAGAGCAATCTTGTCCTCCTTTGACAGACGTTCGGTGGTACAATTCAGAATTGGAACCGGCATCGTCGCAAGTCAAGCAGAACAAGTTTATCCTGTCGAAGTGGTCTGTCCTCGTAGCACCTTCAAACATTAACATTCGTATCTATGCCTACTTTAGCCGTCTAAGCACACAGGTATCGACACGGACAGGGACACGGATGGGAGCGAGGTTCCCGCAGACACGTACACAACCGAGCAAACATTTGAGTTACAGGGCAGTGTATACTTACGCAGGCTTCTGTACAGAGATAGCCATTTACGGACGAAGACCACTTGCCTGGGAGGCACTAGGTGGACTTGGCAGACGCTCTCCACCCACGTGTTTCATCTCGGCTTGATCCACGTGACCCTAACCCGACGGTCATTTACGATGGCCTTTCCTCGAATGCTCAAGAAAACCCTCGTCGTCAACGACTCCCGAATAAAGCTGCTCCGATCTTCTCCTTTTAAAACGTTCGCCTGCCTCCCGTGATTTTCTTCCGGTAAACTGCGATATTTTTATACGACAGGCCCTCGTTCAATCACTTCGGATCAACTACAGTGGGTGTACAAGGCGTTCCTACACATTTTAACGTGGAATAATTTTTTCGAGTTTATCAAACACTCGATTTTTTACAATTAATTGGAAGCATTAATTACAAATATTATAATTTACGAGGTTACATGGGAAAATAAAAAAAATTTCTTTTAAGCTTTTTATTGTATATTAATATACAATAAAATTTTTCAAGAATTTTTAAAATTATCAAAACAAAAAATTTACCACACGACAATACAGGAGTAGTCTTTAAAAATTTCAAGTTTACCTTATGTATGTATCACTTTAAATTAAACTGGATTCGTTTATAGATGATATGTGTAAATTTTTGACATATTTTACACCGTATTTTATAATTAAAGATATTTTTGGATATACTATAATCATTTTAAAATTCTCCTCAAATATTAAAATTGTATTGAAAATTTCATTTAATTATACACATACTATTTCAATTTATATTAACATACAATAAAATTTTTCAGGAATTTTCAAAATTATCAAAAAAAATGTACCACACGACAATCCAGGAGTAGTCTTTAAACATTTCATGTTTACCTTATATATGTATTACTTTAAATTAAACAGGATTCGTTTATAGATGATATGTGTAAATTTTTATGGCGCTGTGAGGTGAACTAGGCTGGTGATGATCCCTTTTTACAACTAATTGAAGATATTCTATATAAAATAGAAAGTCGGTAAGGTAGAGAGCGACATTGAAATGATAAAAATTTGTTTCGACGCGCCAAAAATCCTTCTGGCAATCGTCATTTTAGTCAAAAAAGAACCTATTTTCAAAATTTCATCGAATTCTGAGGTGTACCATAAACCGAAGTTTCGTCGATTTTTATTTTATAGGAAGAAAAGAATTTTGGCCACGGAAACGGGGTCTCCAGACATGAACGGACATGGGCGCCTAGTCCTGGCAACCATAAACAGATATTTTTGCTAAAAGAGAGGGCCATTCGAATCAATCTCATGTTTGAAGAGGGCGCACTAAATTTCTTTTGCACACGGGCGACTCGCACCCACGCGGCGGCCCTGTAGATGTTGCTTGTTAGACAGAGCGTCTTAAACTAAAAAAGAAAAAAAAGAAACTTCTGCATTGTCTACATTTGACGATCACAACATTAAGATGAAGAAGGTGAAACATATACCTGTTTTACTTTGAAATATCAAACAGTATAGTTAGACAGTACTTGTATATTACGCGTATAATCGAAATTACAAATTATCGTCTTAAACTTATGTCCGCTACTGTACATGTTTTAAGCTTATCTCCGCTTTTAATCGTTCGGAAACACGAGTAACCTGTGAACAACGAACTGAAGCCTCGGATCGGGTGGTTGAACATTTCGAAAAATTTCCTGGAGATTGTTTCGATCGAGCTTGCCCACGCGAGGTTCTACAAGTTGGTACAACTGGCGATTAAGTATTATAAATACATGATTCCAGCAATTTGATGTGGGTACTTGTCACGGATAATTCCCGGGGCCTTGAAGTTCCCACCGGGAAGGGGAAAAGAACGGAATTGCCGATGCGATTAAGTAATTGAAATTCCATTACCCGTTACAAGGATCGATAATAATGGTCGCGCTGTCAATAAAACAGTATAAAGAACGTAATAAAACCGAAAACCGATTTATTATAATGGCGTACATCGAGATATCGCGCTCGTAGTCGGGTTAAATGACACTACGCTCCGGCTAGTGTTCCTTCTCGAGAAATTTTAAAATCGGTTATTTCTCATTTCTCGAGAAATTTTAAAATCGGTTATTTCTCATTTCTCGAGAAATTTTAAAATTGGTTATTTCTCATTTCTCGAGAAATTACGGTATTTCTCAAGAAATTTAAATCTAGGAAAATTCTCATTGATTTTATAACGTATTTTCGGAAATTAATTTTTAGTTAACTCAAATTGCATATTACTAATTGCATAACCCAATCTGCAGCAACTTTTGGATGTTCTATATACAATAAAGCCAACATCCACACAAAATGAATGAAATTTTTCTACATCTACAGATTTTGTTACAAGAAAAAAAGGAGTAGATTGTCTGATTCTACATTAGACGAAGTCGTTCCAAAACAAAAGCGTAATGTTTCGTTTCATAAAAGTTTGGTTTCAGATGAATAAATTTATCGGTTATTTTTAGCGTCTATTTTTTCGTTGTTTTTAAAGTTATGTACATATTGGACAGGAATAAACATTGAGTTAAAGTTTTTTGCGCTTTCGATAAATATTTTCAAATATCATAAGTTTTCCAATTTTTTTCATTTTATTCAAAATTCTACAGAATTCTCGAATAAGGAATAAACATTGAGTTACAGTTTTTTACGCTTTCGATAAATATTTCCAAATATCATAATTTTTCCAATTTTTTTTATTTTATTCAAAATTCTAGAAAATTCTCGAGAAATATAGTCTTATTTCTCATTTCTCAAGAAATGAAAAATGTTGAGAAATCAGGAACACTAGTTCCGGCCAGCGTGTAGGCACTCCGAAGTAACAACAGTTTTGTATATTTTTATTGTTTATAACTTGAACAGGTGGAAATTTGTTTCCACGACACCGTGCATTTTAACCGTGGTGGCATTTAATTCCCGTGACCAGAAGTATGGAGACGCATGGCAGCCATTTGCTTTATTTCTGCAAGCAGATCCCGACTCGGAAAGAATAATGTTTTGCATCTGACGAGATTCACGAGGAATTCCGCGTTTAACGGCTGATTAAAGCAAATAAAACCGATAGCGTTGAATCGCGATGTCGATAGTAATAAAAATCTCGGAAAATATTGAAAGCGCCGCGCCGGTTAGATTGTCAATTTCATTATTCGTAACGCAGAGAGCTGGAATCGAATGTAAATGAAAATTCGATCTTTTTCATCCCGCTTTTTCACCGTCGACTTCTTACGATTTTTAATCGCGAACTCTTCACCGCAATTATGATCGAGCGGATTTTTCAATTGCAGATATCGCGTATGACGACTGAAACGGTGTCGGATAAATGTCGGTACATGTTAATCGATTCGATGAAATTTTCAGTGACAATTAAGTTAGCTGAAGCTATACGGGGTGTTCGACTACAGGTGGGAGAAAATTTAAGGGTTGGTTCTTAACGATGATATAAGACGAAAATGAAGAATAAAAAAATTGCGATTTCGGCTTCGTTATTTAGCTATTAAAATTATTAATAAATTATTTGATTTTAATATTTTAGTAAAGTTCATTAATTATAAATTTTTCCTAACGAGGTGAAAATGTTTAACAAATCGTTGGATAACATTGAACTCTTTGACGTACACAATGTACACTTTTGTTAGACGCGTTGTTGATTTTTAATTGTTAATAGCTAAATAACGAAGCCGAAATCGCAATTTTTTTATTCTTCATTTTCGTCTTATATCATCATTAAGAACCACTCCGTAAATTTTCTCCCACCTGTAGTCGAACACCCTGTATAATCAGCAAGTTTTTTGAAAATTTTCTTGCTTACAATATTATACCTGACCTAAATCACAAAATTTTTATGTAACCATGAAATGTTTCAAGCTTTGAGTGTAGGGGCAGTAGCCCCAGTGAACTTACACTCACGTGACGTTTATAATCGCAGGTGTAAACCTGATAAAAAAAATCGATTAGATATAGATCTACAAAACATAGATTTGAAATTTTCATTAAGGACCCAAATCAAAAAATTAAAAGAAATGTAATTTTTGATAAATAATTATATAATTTATAATTGTATAATGTAATTGACAATGAAAATCAGGAAGTTTGGTACAATGATAAAAAATTATTCGATGTTAAAAGGTGCGCGAACACTTTGTACACCCGCTGTATGTTTTCGAATAAATTCATTTGTAAAAGCGACAGTGCATTTGTTCGAATGGACTGGATGGATTTTTAAAACCAAGCCTTGGAGACGCATTCCACGGGAAAGGATTCGGTATTAAGCGGCGTGCACAAACGTGTGGGTAGCGTTAACACTAAATGTCAAGATATGACAATGCCTCGAGGCACGAGTCTCATCGTCCTCCATGCTGTCGGCCACCCATATGAACGTCACATTATCCTGCTCTATCTCGGATCACGAACCTTTTGTCAGGGAAGAACGGAGGAAACCTTGCCTTACTGTTTATCGTTCAACTTGCACAACACGTGGGCGTTCGAGAAAAGAGAAATGCGCGTTCCTCATCTGCAAATAGCACTGGCGTACGAACGAAAACGCAAGTTACTTGGTCGGCGATATTTTATCACGTCGCGCTGCTGCACAGAAACGTGAACACCGTCAACGTTTCAAATGAAATTACCGATAGAAATATTCGAAACGCGATGACGCTTGAAGGAAGTTCATTCGAAAATTCCTGAAGATAGGATTTTTCTGATTTCAATCGTTCCTTTGGTATTTCAACTCGAAAATTAAACGTTTCGGCGAAACTTCCGTTTATAGCAGAAATCAGAATTCGATGAAATTTTGAAAATAGGTTGTTGTTTCACTAAAATGACGATTCCCAGAAGGATTTTTTGCACGTCGAAAAAAAATTTTTTTATCATTTCAATGTCGCGCTCTACCTTACCGACTTACTATTTTATATAGAATATCTTCAATTAGTTGTAAAAAGGGATCATCACCAGCCTAGTTTACCTCACAGCGCCATAAAAATTCACACATATCATCTATAAACGAATCCTCTTCGGTTTAAAGTAATTCATATATAAGGTAAACTTGAAATTTTTAAAAACTAATCCTGGATTGTCGTGCGGTAAACTTTTTTTTTGATAATTTTAAAAATTCTTGAAAAATTATATTGTATATTAATATAAATAGAAATAGTATTTGTATAATTAAATGAAATTTTCAATATAATTTTAAAATTTGAGGAGAATTTTAAAATGATTATAGTATATCCAAAAATATCTTTAATTATAAAATAGAGTGTAAAATATGTTAAAAATTTACACATATCATCTATATACGAATCCTGTTTAATTTAAAGTAATACTTGAAATTTTCTATACATTTTACGCGAAAAAACTTTTTTTCGACGCGCCAAAAATCCTTCTGGCAATCGTCACTTTAGTGAAAAAGGAACCTATTTTCAAAATTTCATCAAATTCTGATTGTTGCCATAAACGGAAGAACAGCCAACATTTCTTCCTAGATCGAATGTTTCTATTTCCTACTAATTCATTAGATACGGACGTGACTAGTAGCCTCTTTAGATTTCATGTATTTTCAACTTACACTTCAATAATGTAAAGAATAGATGTATGATGGTTTCGGCGCACAGGTTCGATCAAAAAATAAAAAACCTTATTTAAGTATTTTTAATTAATTTAATAAACCTTATTTATTATTCGATCCTGATGAGGATCATGTTCAAGAGATTTTTGCGTCTGTAACAAAATGTAACTATATCAAAATAACCGTATTCAAAAAACATGTTTTAAACTGGAAAATAAACTTATTTTTCTCACATGTTGTATAAGGTAAACGTAAACTTCATGAAAAAATTGACCATCATACATCTATTATCAATTCTTTTTGCAAAACTATCTAGATATGATGTAAAGAATATTTTGAAAAATGGTTCAGGAATTTTGGTGGCGTTTCATTTGAGCCGCCATTCGAGTGCAAAGGGTGCAAGGACCACAGCGTAGCAATAATTCTCGAGAAATGGTGCACGCAACCTTAAGCTAGAATTATATCGTAAATACTTGGATCCGCAGGATCGAATGTATCATAATTCCGGAGACTGAACCGGAGGAATATGCACACACTTTTTCTCTAGGTTATTCTTTTTCGGAGGCGAATAAATTTGCTCGTTTCATTTTACGGCAGTCAAGACGTTGAGAATTTTGCGTACAAAGTGTTTCGAACAACGGATACGATTTTATGCGGCGGCGTATTCGGGTGCAGTGGTGCTGCAGCCGCAGAATATCACCATCTTTAAAGCTTCGCGCCTGGAGGTCGTTACCTCCCACTACAACGGCCTGAGCCCATCGATAACGACCTCTATGTAGGTTTATGATCGTGTCGACTCCGCCATCAAAACCTAGATGAAGATATTTCAAATATAAATTCCGTCTGGTCTCCGCGTTTCAATTTACAACCTTAATCTGCCCGATTATAGCAGACTTCGTTGCGACGCGTCATTACTGGACTGCGGATTTCACGCGTTCCTAACAAAAACCACACGAGGCAGAAGTGAAACTTATTGTTTCTTAGGTATAATAATTTATCTGTGTCTATACTTAATAAGCAATAAGTTTTTATTTTATTGAAGTGATTATTTTATTATTATACTAATATGTGTTTTTATTATATGTATTAGATATATATTTAGAAAACAAGAGGTATGTATATAAATTACAAAATTACATGTAAAATAAAAAAATCATGTGCGGCAGAAGTGAAACTTATTGCTTATTAGGTATAATAATTTATCTGTATCTATACTTAATAAGCAATAAGTTTTTATTTTATTGAAGTGATTATTTTATTATTATAACAATGTGTGTTTTTATTATATATATTAGATATATATTTAGAAAACAAGAGGTGTGTATATAAATTACAAAATTACATGTAAAATAAAAAAATCATGTGCGGCAGAAGTGAAACTTATTGCTTATTAGGTATAATAATTTATCTGTATCTAAACTTAATAAGGAATAAGTTTTTATTTTATTGAAGTGATTATTTTATTATTATACTAGTGTGTGTTTTTATTATATGTATTAGATATATATTTAGAAAACAAGAGGTGTGTATATAAATTACAAAATTACATGTAAAATAAAACAATCATGTGCGTGGAAACCATGTGCGGCGGAAATGAAACTTATTGCTTATTAGGTACAATAATTTATCTGTATCTATACTTAATAAGCAATAAGTTTTCATTTTATTGAAGTGATTATTTTATTATTATACTAACGTGTGTTTTTATTATATATATTAGATATATATTTAGAAAACAAGAGGTGTGTATATAAATTACAAAATTACAAAATTTTTTTAGCTGTTAGCAATAGCTGATAAGCTGTATATCTCTGTAAAATAAAATATTTATTTAATTTTAAAGCAGTTGCACGTGGTGTCGTAACATAACCGTGTATTTTTTATTTTTTTATTTTACATATAATTTTGTAATTTATATTAAATATAGTAAATTATTTATATATAGTAAAACGATGCAGACTATCTCTATGAGTCTATAGGCGTAACATAACCATTTCGTTTGATATTACTACCAAAATCCTCGCTGTCATTATAAGATCATTGGTTGTCCAAGCGGTTAAGTAGTTGGACTACCAATCGGTAGACCGGGGTTCGAATCCCGTAGGGGTAAGAAATTATTTTTCTCCGTTCGTTCTCAGTTTAAATTTTCGCGCCACTCGACGTTCGACTTCCGTCGCATCGACTTCCGCTACATCAGAAAATTGTTACCCTCAGCAAAGAAGTTTCACTTCAAAAACGAGTAGGTGTAATTTAAAGCAGCAAAAATATTCGCAAAATTGAAACTTACCGCCAACATTATTCTCAACCTGCTAAACTCGATAAAGGAGTTCTTATTTCGCGGAAAGATTCGCAGAACGCGAGACAATTATTTATTTATTTATTTTGGGTTTATTTTAATGTGGTCGCATTAACAGCTAGGTCATTAGCGACCACATGTTTTACATTCTAATATAATATGATATAATAATCTAAGCAAAAAAACAAATTTATAATAGTTTAAATATATCAATAGATTTCAAAAAGAGGAGGACGTTTCTAGTGTTGTTCTCGTCTAAAGTTGTCTAACGCGAGACAATGTTTCAGCCAAAATTGAAACTAGCTGGTTATTGTTGCTCGCTCGCTTCGCGAGCTTCGCAGGTGGGGGTGTTGTAGCTCGCTCGCTTTGCGAGCTCGCGAGAGGGTTAGTGGTACGGATGGTATTTTGTGTGTGACTCTCCACGAGCCACACAAAGAACTTCCCGATTCGTTAGTTGCAATATATTATTATCATTATTTATTTAGTATACGTTTTAAGAAGATTATACATTCTTTGGGAAGTTCAATAGTTTTCTACTTATCAAAATGTTTGAACCAACATCGTATGCTCGTTGCTCGCTTGATTCCTTGTTATAGCATAGTAATGTTGCAAAATAAATTACAAATGCATTTAAATTTTTTTTAAATTTTTTTTTAAATGAAAAAAAAAAAAAATTTTTTTTTATTTTTTTTATTTTTTTTTTTAATAAAAAAAAAATAAAAATTATATATAATTGTTACGTTTGTTTCTTCGGTGGAAAATTTCCGTCCTCTCGTATAATTTGCATTGTTGAATGAACTTGTTTCGAAAAAAACTAAAAAATCTAAAAAACTACTTGACCAATATGGACCAAAATCTAATCAGCTCTAAGTTACAGCGGGGCACATCGATTGCATCATTCATTATTCTGATCGCATTGTTATTTTTTCAGAAAACGTTAACGAAAAATTTGATACCATACAAACGGACATACGCACACACACACACACACACACACACACACACACACACACACACACACATACGAACATTTTGATAAAAATAGTCTAAAATGACTCCAATGACCATGAAACGTGAAGATCTGCTAAAAAATCAATTTTCGATTTTCGGGGTAATTACAGTAACTTCCCTATGAATCGGGAAGTTAATTAAAAGTACTGCGATTGACCGTACGAAGAATTGCAACGGAAAGTCTATAAAAATCGGACGTTACCAAAATCGCAAATTGGGAGTTGTGCCGTGAACCCGTAAAGACTGCAAAAACAGATCAGAATCATCGCCAAATTATCTCGAACTTGAGATTCTAATTGCATTAATAAATGGGGTTGTTATTGCGAAAGGGTTAGTGGTACGCATTGCTAGTGGGGCATACAGCTCTTAATGGTTTTTTTATTTATTTTGTGTGTGACTCTCCACGATTCGTTAGTTGTAAGCGGTAACATTAGCATTAGTTGCATAATTAAAAACAAAAATTTTTTTTAAATTAAAAAAAATGAAATACATATAATTACGTTTGTTTATTCGGTGGAAAATTTCCATCCTCTCGTATAAATTGCATTCTTGAATTTGAAATTGAATTCTTGATTCTAAAAAACTACTTCACCAATATGGACCAAAATCTAATCAGCTCTAAGTTCCAGCGGGGCGCATCGATTGCATCATTCATTATTCTGATCGCATTGTTACTTTTTCAGAAAACATTAACGAAAAATTTGATAACATACAAACGGACATACGCACGCACACACACACACACACACACACACACACACACACACACACACACACAAACATACAAACATTTTGATAAAAATAGTCTAAAATGACTCCAATGACCATGAAACGCGAAGATCTGCTAAAAAATCGATTTTCGATTTTCGGGGTAATTACAGTAACTTCCCTATGAATCGGGAAGTTAAAAAAAAAAGATCAGAATCATCGAACGTCTGTATTCCGGCGGCGGCAGTATGGCTAGCCAGTAAACTAGTCGCAGCCAATGAACCTTAAATCAATCAGTTATCAGGGAAAACGACCTAGTCGATTGAGTTACGCGTCTCACCCCTCCCGACAGTGGAACGTATCCGTGGTATTACGTACGAGGTCGCGACACACGAATGCGGTTATAAATACACACCGTGTATCTATGTATACATCTAGTTGGCCGAGTAATAACCATTCGTTCCGCTTATAAAGGCATGCATCAAGGAGGCAATAAAAGCGGCACACGCGGGGAAAGTACTTGTTTTCATTTACATGGGCGCACTGCCAAAATGGGACGCAGGGAAACGTACGTGCGGAAGGAGACTGACGGAGGTTTCAGGGAAGACCTCGAAATCCCGCGAGCTATTTATGGAATGGTTATTGAAATCTTACGGACGCGACCGGTCCTGTTTATTTATTTTTTATTTCTACGGTTAACCGGCTGTAAACCGTGCAACAGCATTTTCGGTAATTATACTATAGAAAAGGTCTGCGTACTCCGATTTTCATGAAATTTTAATATGGTATAGATTTCGACATTTTCAACAACTTTTTCCTTTTGCAATATAGGGGGGTCGCTTTTAGTTTTCCAGATATTCGCAAAAAACTGTTCCGACTTCGGAACGCGTTAAAAAAATTCACTAGAAAGTATGAAATATAATTAATAATTAATAAATACCATATTAAATACAATACAATCTTTCCGGAGGCAGCGCATAATTTTCCAAATCACAGATGTTGCTGATTACGATTTCATTGGAAAATGGCGAAGTCGGTTAAAAAGTAAATATACGAAAAATTCACAACGTGTTTACAAAACAAAAGTAATTCAAGACAGTATTAGCAATAGTTTTTCGCGAATATCTCGAAAACTAAAAGCGACCCCCCTATATTGGAAAAGGAAAAAGTTGTTGAAAATGTCGAAATCTGTAATATATTAAAATTTCATCCAAATCGGAGTACGCAGACCTTTTCTTTATAATTACCAAATGTTTAATTTTCGATGAAAAATCGCTCCGACAGCAAAGTGTTAATAACTGAAGTTTAAATGTATAATACTAATTAGAAAAAGGGTAATTATGTAGAAAAAGTCTGCGTACACCGATTTTGATGAAATTTTAATATGTTATGCAGCAACACATTCTGAACAACTTTTTCCTCTTCCAATATAGGGGGGTCGGTTTTAGTTTTCGAGATATTTGCAAAAAACGTTGCCGCGGAGCTTGCAGGTATACGAAAAATGTAATACAGTATTAGCGATAGTTTTTTGCAAATATTTCGAAAACTAAAAGCGACCCCTCTACATTGGAAAAGGAAAAAGTTGTTGGGAATATCGAAATCTATACCATATTTGAATTTCATCAAAATCGGAGTACGCAGACCTTCTCTATACAATTGCCGCATTTTCTAATCGCTTTAAAATCCGCAGTTCATGTTTACAAGATCATCTTCGCTTTAGTGAAACGAAGGTGAGCTTCTCCGTTGAGAAAATAATTCAAGCTGATGCTCGTTGTTTTAGAACTATGCTGTACATCCAGTGCACTATTATATAATGCAATTACTACGGCTGGAGAATCTCTTTATCCCCGCCGCTTTGCTTTAGGTTCCAGGCTGGCGATTCATTGCTCGAGTGATTAGTTAGTATTACGTTAACGCCACACCTTAATCTCTGAAGTCTCTCGAGCGGTGGAACAGCTCCCAGCTTCCGATACTCCTTATTAGTACAATTTGATCGTAGACGATTCATTGCTGCAGTGATTAGTCAGTATCAGGTTAACGTCACACCTTCGTTTTCGACCGGTCTCTTCAGCGACACGCTACTCCAATACCCATTATTAATATTATCCGTGCATCCCGTAGCTCGCCTCTCGGATGCATAACTGCGCCGAAAAATCCCACTAAATCTGTCAGCGGTGCAACATTTCAAAGCCAATTCGCTTCAAGCTAATTATTATTGTCGTACACGAAGACGATAACAGCGTGATCAATCCTGTCGAAAGTCAGCCATTTTCTAATAGAATAATAACACGGAAGTGAAAGAGACACTTTGTTCATTTCTGAGAAACAGGAAGAAGTTAATTTATGTTATTTTATGCACTATTTGCAAATTATCACAATTTTTATCCCGACGTTTCGATCTCAATTCAGATCATTTTCAAGGGATTAACATCAACAACATTGTGTCTGTAATGAACAAAAAATGTTTATCTTTAATAAGTGAAAATCAAATAACAAAACATATTATAGGAAGGAAAAACCGAAATAAGTGTGTCACTCACTTGCGTAGTGTCACGGAATTACCTCAAAGGGTTTATTGAGAGATTTAGGTGAAATATGGATTATGTTATGTTTCTGAAATTTGAATTTACCGCCTTATTTTGTTTTGGGCCAGGCAGCAACATGTGGGTCCTACATAGACTATCAAGTTTTGTAATTTTTGTAATTTATATGGTTTTGTGACCCTACGCAAGTAACACACTTATTTCGGTTTTTTCTTCGTATAATATGTTTCACTTTTGTTCTTTGATTTTCAATTATTAAAGAAAAACATTTGGTAAATATATATGGTTGAGGGGATTCAACTCGGACGACCTTGACCTTCACATATGTTGTCAAGGACAACATTCTGAACAACTTTTGTCATTATATGTATCCGTCGCTCGATCATAGTTTTCGAGAAAATTCCAAAAAACTACTGCTAGTACTGTATTGAATTTTCCTAACCTAACCACACCACAACTCATTCTATTCGCATAATTTTTGCATTGTAACTCTCATCCAGAATATGATCTAATAATGGAAGAATTTATGCGAATAGAATGAGTTGTGGTGTGGTTAGGATTGGGTTAGTACTGTATTGAATTTTCCTAACCTAACCACACCACAACTCATTATTCTATTCGCATAATTTTTCCATTATTAGATCATATTCTGGATGAGAGAATTATGCGAATAGAATGAGTTGAGGTGTGGTTAGGATTGGGTTAGTACTGTATTGAATTTTCCTAACCTAACCACACCACAACTCATTCTATTCGCATAATTTTTGCATTGTAACTCTCATCCAGAATATGATCTAATAATGGAAGAATTTATGCGAATAGAATGAGTTGTGGTGTGGTTAGGATTGGGTTAGGTTACGGAAAATTCAATACAGTACTAGCAGTAGTTTTTTGGAATTTTCTCGAAAACTATGATCGAGCGACGGATACATATAATGACAAAAGTTGTTCAGAATGATGTCCTTGACAACATACGTAAAGGTCAAGGTCGTCCGAGTTGAATCCTCTCAACGATATATTTACCAAACATTTTTTGTTCATTACAGACACAATGTTTTTGATGTTAATCCCTCGAAAATGATCAGAATTGAGATCGAAACGTTGGGATAAAAAATTATAATAATTTGCAAATAGTGTATAAAGTATTAAATTGACCGAACCAATGCGCCGATAACATTTGAATTTTGCTTAAAGCTTATTACGATCGCCACACGTTTAACTGTTACAGGAAGAAGTATTTTAAAAACAGTAGAACAAGTTAAAAATTGCATTATTTCCAGTCCATTAAATGTATTAAGAATGACAACACATTTTTACTTGACTCCAGTTTGTCTTCCAAAAATAATCGAAGAAATTGTAGCACGAAGACGCGCTGGGTATCGCTCTTGTAACGATAAAAGAATGATAAAGTAAATTTCGAATTCGCGTAAAACCTGGCGGTTTTCGACGAGGGTATTCGGGGCTCGGGAATAAAAATTTTTCCGGCGCCTTTCGCGAACGCAGTAACAAGCGGAACGACGCGAGAAGCACGCCATAAGATTCTATATCACGATGAATTTGTCGCCGGTCCGCGTTTCTATCGTGACACTGGAAAAATAACATATACCGTCGCGCGTTGCTAAATGTATCGCTTTTCACGCTTTTCACCCAGTCAAACTATTTTCCGGAGAGAAGGAGACGGAGCAACGTCTTATTCGTGCGCCACGTGGCCTGAGAAACGACATCCATAAAGCGTCATTACTGTTCTCTAAAATACCCCGTTCCGAGAGAACAACCGCGTCTTCTTGGATTGGCTTCCCCCCAGAAATAGAGGCGCATCCCGCGGACAAAAACACGGAAGAAACATGGCTTGGCCTACATTCGTGTCCCACCAACCACACCGCCACGGAGGAAACGGCATATTTAGTGAATTGTCCTATTTCGTGGAGCCCCGCGTCCCGGAATAATATTATACGAGGGGGCGGCTGATCGATATTTCCGAACAACAAATAGTTCTGGAGCAGACCGTCGTAAAACTTATTTTTCCTAACCATCTGTCTCGCAGTCTCTGCTCGCCTGGCATAATCAAATTGGCATATTTATTCGTTCGTTTCTTATTCCTGTAAACTTAGTCAAGCGTGCAGCGTATTCAGGCTATTACCATTTTTATAATAAACTAGCAGCCCCCGACACGGCTTCGCCCTAAATGTCAAATTAAATGCTAAATGTCAGAAGAATTTAGATTTTTGATCTTAAGTATATTAATATATACGAATATATACAATATCCATTTACAAACATCCATTTATATACAATATTAATAATGTTCCCCAGGGCGATCATCTATATATACAGGGTCATCCGTTTTTAAACGGACAAACGTAAACCAGCTATAAAGAACCCCAAATGGAACAAGTTTTACCCCTGCGACTTTTTTTGTTTCGGCCTTGATTTCTAGAAAATTGCAAAAAACCATAATTTTTTTAGTTCACATAAACTTGAATGTCTCGGGACTCCAGTGATGAATCTTGATGATTTTTTCTTTGTTTACTAACTTCGGTTAGTAAAAACGTTCAGTTTTCGAAAAAATAGTTTATGTTAATTTTTGAAAAATCTTAAAATTTTGAATTTTGTTAATAGCTTTTTGTTATTTTTTGTCTTGAATTAAACGGTTGATTACGCATAAATCCAAGTTTTTCGAAGTTTTTTCATTCAGACTCCACGACGTGCCCTATGCCAAAGAAAACAAAGATCATACAAAAATATTTTGTTAACAAAAAAGATGCCCCTATTTATTTGAAACCAAACAAAGGAAAAATCAGCAAGATTCATCACTGGAGTCCCGAGATATTCAAGTTTATGCGAACTAAAAAAATCATGGTTTTTTGCAATTTTCTAGAAATCAAGGCCGAAACAAAAAAAGTGGCAGGGGTAAAGCTTGTTCCATTTGGGGTTCTTTATAGCTGGTTTACGTTTGTCCGTTTAAAAACGGATGACCCTGTATATATTATAATTAATAACAATTTATTGTTGAAGTAATAGTTAAAATAATGAATATAGACTTGAAAGATGCAAAGCTCGTTCGTAGGCGTGGGGGAGGGGGGTTTTTCGCGGTATGTAATATGACACGTGCATGCTTTTCCCAGGAAGACTCGACCTTGAACGTGTCCGAACGTGTTTCGCAGTATAAAATGCCTCGTGCTCAAATACCTATGTATACCAATTTTCATAGCGATAGGTTCAACGCTAGTTGAATATTGCAACGCCATCTACAGCGGCGAGTTACTAAAAAATGTGTAGCCTAAAAACCTTCTCCATGAAAAAATACATACATGTGCCAAGTTTCATGTTGATCGGTCAAACAGTTTCAAAGTCTATTAATCATATATGAATAATATCGCTAGGTTCGATCATTTTTAGAAAACAACAAATGTGCAATTATTTAAGCATGTTTCTAACATTTCGATCCCAATCTTCTTCAAAGAGGATCTTCTTCCAATAATTAATAACTTTCTTTTTCGTTTTAGATTCTAGCTAACATGTTAGTTTTCATTTCTTGTTTCTTTCATTTCAATTCCAATTCCATCCAGAATTTACCGTTTATTACCATTTTTCTTGCACATTGTAATTAATCAACTTCGATGCGACCAAAGGTACCACTCATTTTGTAATTTATCATTTCGGCAGGCTTAATAATTTAGGCACAAATTCGAAGCTCATACAAATCATTAAAAAGTAATACTATTGATGGACTTTATTAAATATACGTAGTGGGATATTATAATACCGCGTATACAATGCTAAAGGCGTATTAGTTGAATGTATATAACTTTATGACAAAAAATACAATATGAATGGTTTCTCTACAAGATTTGACAACGCGACGTGCTAGGCTCGATAGCTTCCTTGCGACTGACTGCGGTCCTCGCTTTTTCCTTAGTGCTACGGTCGCTTATACCTAAGGGCTGTAAACTGCCCCTTAAACCTATATGGGAAGTGGCAATCGTTGCATACCAACAACTATATTTTGTATTGTTTAGTGTTCTCGCTATTTTTTTAGTTGTTATTTCTTTATTCACTTTATTCGAATCGAATCATTACTGGTTGCTATTCTATTCTGTTGTAGCGGTGCGTCGCTTTAAAAAAATGGCGCACTCCGATAAAAATATCTGAAGCAGTTATCACGATGAACGTCTGCTGCGCTTCTTTTTCGCGCGGCCGCTATGCCCCTTGGGATTTCGACAATGTGCAGCACAGAACCCTAAATTTTAACCGGCGGTATCTTGAGAACCGTGTTTAAGATTGGAAAATGGTGAAAGACTTATCGATTTCTCTTGTCAGGGCCGAGTATTGACCCACTCCAACCCTTGAAAAAGTTTGCTATACATATAGTTCTTTACTGACACGCGAGCCCTCCACTTCAAACGAAATCTCGAAATATCTCAAACAAATTTTATTCTTCACCGAACCTAATTGCCAGATCTATTCGCGAACTTAATAATTCTCTGCTATTTGCAATGTTATACGGAAGAACCGAGTTTCCTACTTGTGTATCGTATTATTTACAATTTTATAATTGCATACCAACTCGAGCAACAGAGTTTTTCACTCGTGCGTTCCATTATTCGCAATTTTATAGAAACGCAAGGAACCAAGCTTTTGCTCGTGCGTTCCATTATTCACAATTTCCTACAAACGTAAAGAAGCAAGTTCCATGATTTAGAGTTGTCTAGAAACAGGGAGAGCCGAGCTCTCCACTCGTGCGTTTTTCGCGCGAGCTCTTAGTTTAGTCAATTTACCTGGCAAGCATGAAAATCTATTGTTTAAAGGCGCGGTGATGGTCGAGGAGAGGTGGATAGATGTTCATAAAGTTCAATTAGGAAACACTGATCTACCCTTCGTTCGTTGGCTCCGTTTTAATGAGAACGACCACACGTAGAAACAGTTTCACCGTGGCCCTGAAGAATTCAATTTGTCGAGGCAGAAGTTCCAGCTGGCTCCTCCGCCGTGGTCCCCTTTCTTTTTTCGCTATTTTCATTGAACTCGTTTTTAATATTGCCCTCCTCCGGCTCCATTTATACATATGTATGAAGAGATTTTAATGTTCTTCCGGCGTATGGGGCGTCCACGTGGCAAGCCGACATTATTGCACCCAACGCGCTTCGGTCTGCTGCACGTGACGCAGCTCTTCCGAAGATCCTATAAGAATTTTTACACGAAAACACGTATATAGACCTCGCCCCCGGTGCGTACCGCTTTATTACACCCCTGTGTAATGCAGACTTGAAAAAATCTTCAAGCTCTCGCTCGTAAACGTATCAGCCGGTCTGTTGTAAAATTGATCTTACCCCTGGGTCATAATCCAGTGAACCATTAACCCTTTTTCACTCGCAGCTATCTTCGCTCGAAAGTTGAGCATTCGCAATAACACCGTCATTCCGTACTCCATGATTTTTTACTCCAAGTTCCAAACCGAATAAAAATATGGTCCTTCTAATTGGCGATTACGAGTTTAAACTCGACGTTTTTGTTTGCCATCGCCAGTCTGCGGATTTTCATGAGAAATAAAAACATTCTGCATCGATTGTGGGAAGCGGATAATCGTGCAACCGTTGAACAATGCGAGGTAATTCTTTCCGTCATCGTTACGGCAAAGCATCCGAATCGCACCCTGTTCTCTTTGTTGGAAAATATCCACGTTACGTTTCTCTCCGCGAGGTCCTTATTTCTGTGGTTCGCGTTTATTCAAAAAGCCTGTTATCTCTGCTGCTTACTTTTTCTCCCGGAGATCTTTAGAATCTTTGTAATACGGACTGAAGCATTTTTGCGCTGCTCTCCTTTGGATCTTATGCTGCTTTCATCGGAAACGTCGTGGTAAGAGTTTTTCAAATTCTTTGACGTATTACAGTTAAGCCGTTACACGTACCGTACACAGAAAGTCTGAATATGTTTTGTACCGACTCAATCCGGAATTTGATTATAACTTTCCAACCGTGAAAGATGTCGGGCTGAAATCTCCACTGAAATTTAGTAATTATTAATTAGAATTAATTCTCGTTTTAATATGGAATTTTAAACTATTCAATTGTTACTTATTTTAGTTTGATCGGAGAACCAAATCCCCAGGAGTTTTTCAAATTCTTTGACGTATTATAGTTAAGCCGTTACACGTACCGTACACAGAAAGTCTGAATATGTTTTGTACCGACTCAATCCGGAATTTGATTATAACTTTCCAACCGTAAAAGATGTCGGGCTGAAATCTCCACTGAAATTTAGTAATTATTAATTAGAATTAATTCTCGTTTTAATATGGAATTTTAAACTATTCAATTGTTACTTATTTTAGTTTGATCGGAGAACCAAATCCCCAGGAGTTTTTCAAATTCTTTGACGTATTATAGTTAAGCCGTTACACGTACCGTACACAGAAAGTCTGAATATGTTTTGTACCGACTCAATCCGGAATTTGATTATAACTTTCCAACCGTAAAAGATGTCGGGCTGAAATCTCCACTGAAATTTAGTAATTATTAATTAGAATTAATTCTCGTTTTAATATGGAATTTTAAACTATTCAATTGTTACTTATTTTAGTTTGATCGGAGAACCAAATCCCCAGGAGTTTTTCAAATTCTTTGACGTATTATAGTTAAGCCGTTACACGTACCGTACACAGAAAGTCTGAATATGTTTTGTACCGACTCAATCCGGAATTTGATTATAACTTTCCAACCGTAAAAGATGTCGGGCTGAAATCTCCACTGAAATTTAGTAATTATTAATTAGAATTAATTCTCGTCTTAATATGGAATTTTAAACTATTCAATTGTTACTTATTTTAGTTTGATCGGAGAACCAAATCCCCAGGATTTAGCGGGATTGTAAATCCTATTCCGAGTGCACGCAGGAGAACATTCAGATTCCGGAACGTACAATGCAATTCTTTCAATTGGACCGCGTCTGGACGTTGTTCCAGCCTGTTAACCCGTGGACCTCGATATCTAGGCGTGCAAAGGCGGCGGGGCACCGCGTGTCGAAAAATAATTAATCACAGGTAGAAAGTTCCGTGAAGTTGCTCGCCGGAGCAAATCGCGGGGACCAAGGAAACCTGGGCCGCAGAAAAGGTGCGCCGAAAGCATTGGCGTGCAGATGGTTAAGCGGTGTCACGGCTCACTCGTGATTTACGTAGCGGTGTAAGTCGTCGAGCATTATGTAATTAGCAGTAAATCTGGTAATGCGTCGTGCGCTGCTTGACTGCTGCCGCAAACTCTAATTTCTATGCTGCGCGAACCAATCGCGTTAGTGCCGTGCGGCTTGTGCTTATGCTCGCTCCCCGTGTCTCGCGCGACCATGCGCCACCAGACGTTTAACACGGTTACTCCGTTACGCGGAATAACATTGTTCCTCGCTGACCCGCCCCAACATCTTCGGAAGAATCTCAGGGTTCCCGCGAGACCTTGCTGGAACGTCCACTTTTTCAAAAAATCGTGTGCGTGGAAACCACGCGCGGCAGAAGTGAAACTTATTGCTTATTATGTATAATAATTGATCTGTATCTATACTTAGTAAGCAATAAGTTTCACTTCTGCCGTGCGTGGTTTCCACGCACATAATTTTTTGAAAAAGTGGACGTTCCAGAGATTAATTACAAAAAATTTATATCAGTAAAAGAATAGGTAAAAAGGATTAGAATTACATTTAAATTGCTAAAGTTTGCATTAATTTAAATAATAATATAATTAAATCTATTACAGAGATATATTGGAGATATACATCTTTCCAAACTTACTGCGTGCGGAAGAGAATAAATAAAATGAAAGTATATCAGTAAAAGAAGAGGTATGTATATAAATTATAAATTACATTTAAATATCTAAAATCAAAATAAATACATATACAGAGATGTGCAAAAGTAACTCTAATGAAAACTTATTTCTTACAACAGATGTTTGAACAGCGATCCATTTTTCTACGATACAGAGCTTCGCTCTTTGTATTAGATTTCTATGTATTTCTAACCTTTTCAAATTAGTATAATAATACTTGGTAAACACTACACTGAGCTCCTACTGTGCAACTAATTTTATTTAAATAATAAAAATTGGGTTGCATCACATGTTGGAACCATGATCCATTCTCTGCTATACAGAGCTCCGCTCTTTGTGTGAGACTCTTCATTGTTGCCATAAGTAAGGTGTCTCGGTTCATGTTTACTACTGTCGCTTCCTATATTATGTTTGCATTTATCACGTACACATCAGAATCATACGTTTAGGAACGTATGGTCCAATTCGTTGCCCATTGTTTTCTCCGGATCTGTCTCCGTTGGATTTTTATCTTTGGAGATCTGTTCAATCCGTTGTACATGGTACAACACTCAATAATGTTCAAGAACTTTGGAATCACATAACAAATGCATGTGATAGCATAAAAGGAGATGCTCTAATCATGGCAACAACGAGAAATCTAATACAAACAGCGGAGCTCTGTATCGTAGAAAAATGGATCGCAGTTCAAACATCTGTTGTAACTTGATTTATTTTGTAAGAAATAAGTGTTCATTAGAGTTACGTTTGCACATCTCTGTATATGTATTCATTTTGATTTTAGATTCTTAAATGTAATTTGTAATTTATATACGTACCTCTTCTTTTACTGATATATTTTTATTTTATTTATTCTCTTCCGCACACTGTAGGTTTGGAAAGACGTATATCTCCCATATATCTCTGTAATAGATTTATTTATATTATTATTTTAATTAATGCAAACGTGCTGTCGTAACATAACCATGTAATTCTAATCTTTTTTAAATGTAATTTTGTAATTTATATACATACCTCTTCTTTTACTAATATATTTTTATCTTATTTATTTTCTTCCGCACACGGTAGGTTTGGAAAGACGTATATCTCCAATATATCTCTGTAGTAGATTTAATTATATTATTATTTTAATTAATGCAAACGTGCTGTCGTAACATAACCATGTAATTCTAATCTTTTTTAAATGTAATTTTGTAATTTATATACATACCTCTTCTTTTACTTACACATATATTTATTCTGTTCCACACACGGTAGTTTTTGACACACGCTTCAATAAAATAAATAAAATAAAATTAGACTGCGCGGCCTGCACGAAGCGCTCAAGCCCGCAATAACGGCGTGCGTTACAAAGAGTGAGAGAGAGCGCTATAGATCCCGACAGTGTGATTTTCAACTCGCCCGTAAGACGGCGCAGTCTATATACTTCCGCTGCATCGAAACGTCACACTTCCGCTACATCAGAAAATTGTTACCCTCAGCAAAGAAGTTTCACTTCAAAAATTAATAGCGCAGCGAGGGCAGCGTTCACGATCGAGGAGCAGTTGAAACAAGTGTGGTCGTGCTGGGAGCTTCGTATTCTGCTCCTTGCCAGATAATATGCTTCGGTTCAACTGACCGACGTAACAAAATACAAAAGTCGGGCGACATCGATAAGCAATGTCGAACAAAGTCAATTACGGTAAGCAACGCGTAACAGCAGACAATCAGACTTTTATACCGTCGATAAAAGGGTTCCCGTAGTTTACGAGTGATTCTTTTACACCTCTCGCGTGGTATTCGAAACGGGTGCGAGGCGCGGCCCGAATTGCCGTTGTTACGTCTCAATAAAAGCGTCTATAGTCGGAGGCTGGCGGCGGGGCGGTGCGCAGCTAGATTATTTATAAGATTTCGCAGAGCAGGGTGGTTTTACGGGCCCTCTCTCGAGGAACGTCACCTCGAATTCGCAGAATTTTTTAATGGCGGTGGGTGTCCCGTCCCGGCGCTGGTCTATCGCGCAAAGAGAATACGAATGCATTCTACGGGCAATTTATCGTTATCTGGCTTCTTCTCTAACCCCATTCCTCGGTCTGCCGTTTTCTCTTGAATCACCTGCTCCTGCCGGAGCTCATTTCTCGCGCACGGACGATTTATTGGATTCTCATTCGTCGAACGTGGCTCCGCGAGAACGCTGTCTAATTCGAATCGCTTCCGACGCACGAATGGCCGCCACGATTAATCGCTTTCTTGAACAGGTGGATGTGGTCGTCCCGGCTACCAAAAGCACCCTCCTCTCTCTCTCTCTCTCTCCTCGCCGTCCTGCTTTCATCCCCCAACCCCTTCGCAGCCACCTACCCTTTCCACTCGGTTGTCCTCGCTTTTGTTCTCCCCTTTCGTCTCGTTCTTCTTTGCATTAAACCCGACAGCGGATTTAATGGACGTGTTGGGACAATTCGATCGCGGTGTTACCGGAAATGAGTTTCGGGTGGCTCTATAAAAATGTGATTCGATTCTTGTAACGATCGATTTCCCGCCGCTCGCCTGCGGACAGTGTTCTTTACGGATCGAGGACCCAGCCGCGCGCCCGTGAAATCCTACCCGGAATTTATTACCGTCCGAACGATTTTTTAATCGCGAGCACACCGATCGTTTCGAACGCGTTGCAAGCTGCACCGACGAAGACGATCAGTGAAAAATTTTCAAATTATAGTTCCACGCAAATTTCGTTTCGACTTTTTTTATACTTTGTTGTTCCCGAGATATTTGACGAAATTACATTTTTTCAAGGGCTGATTTCGCCCCGTCGAGAACGAGCAGCACGATCAAACAGTACAATTTGTATTGCGTTCGGTTCCGATTGAAACACGGTGAAACAAGAACCGCGGTACACGCAGACTGCATTTCACTCTGAATTCAATGAAAATGATTCGTTGCTCACGACTAACGCGAGAATTGCAGGATGTAAGTAGACGGAATATTTGTTCGATCTAGCAAAAAGTTTCTATTGTGCAGGTGCGCCACCGCTTCTGCAAAAAGTAGAGAATGCGTTTTCGCATCGCGGAATGTTCGAGCGCGTCAGTCTCGCGTATTACCGCGGTTTCGATTTTCAATTTTAAATGAGGTGCTCGATCACTCGCCGGGAACGCGATTGTTTACAATGCCGCGGGTAATATTAAATCAGCGAGAACCTGAAACGCAGCGCGGCGGTGGTATCGTACAAAAATTAGCGTACGTGTTCGTGTTCCGCTAGAGCTGGCCGGTGAACTCGAAAATTTATCGCGACCGAGATATGAAATACCGGCGTCTTACGTAAACCGTTCCTTGGAAACCGTTTACACGCGGTCTCTCGGGACCTCGGTGTGCTTCAACAGCGACACAAATATTAATTAGTCCCGCGTTTTTCCACACTCGCCGTCGCGTGACACCATTCGAAAAGTGTTACACACCGCGATAAAACACAGTTCCTCGTGTCGCGGATTTGGCTGTTCTTCCGTTTATGGTACAACTCAGAATTCGATGAAATTTTGAAAATAGGTTCTTTTTTTACTAAAATGACGATTGCCAGAAGGATTTTTGGCGCGTCGAAAAAAAATTTTTTATCATTTCAATGTTGCGCTCTACCTTACCGACTACTGACTTACCGACTTTGTATTTTATATTCGTGCTGTGCGCATGCGTCGTATATATATTCTGGAAATTAATGTAAAATGTATAGAAAATTTCAATTGTTAAACCAAGTGAACCAATATCTACAATGGGAAGATTATACGATGAGAATTAATTTGGATTAGGTTCACCCGAAAGGTTTATTTATTATTTATGTGATTAGAATGAGTTGTAATATTACTTAACATATTTTACACCGTATTTTATAATTAAAGATATTTTTGGATATACTATAATCATTTTAAAAGTCTCCTAAAATTTTAAAATTATATTGAAAATTTCATTTAATTATACAAATACTGTTTCAATTTATATTAATATACAATAAAATTTTTCAAGAATTTTTAAAATTATCAAAAAAAAATTTACCACACGACAATCCAGGAGTAGTCTTTAAACATTTCAAGTTTACCTTATATATTAACTTTTAATGGTATCAGCGCACTGGTTCGATCAAAAACTACTTCTACACTATTTGCAAAATATCACAAAATCAAAATTTCGACGTTTCGATCTATATTTAGATCATTTTCAAGAAATTAATAAAATTTTGCGTCTGTAAATTAACCGACAATTTCTATTAGTACTGTATGTGGAGCAAATATAATTATAAACCTTTTTTTTTTAATTTTTAAATTTAAGAAAATTATAATTGTAACTCACTTGCTTAGTGTAAATTAAAATATAATTATAATAGATATAACTGACATTGGTGTAACCACATGTTTAGCCCAAGCCGGCATCTGTAAGACTGCGATAATGTCAGAGCATTTAGAAACAATGTAATCTATATTGGATCGATCTTACCTTATATATGTATTACTTTAAACTGAAGAGGATTCGTTTATAGATGATATGTGTGAATTTTGATGGCGCTGTGTGGTGAACTAGGCTTGTGATGATCCCTTTTTACAACTAATTGAAGATATTCTATATAAAATAGAAAGTCGGTAAGATAGAGCGCGACATTGAAATGATACAAAAATTTGTTTCGACGCGCCAAAAATCCTTCTGGCAATCGTGATTTTAGTAAAAAAAGAACCCATTTTCAAAATTTCATCGAATTCTGATTTTTGCTATAAACGGAAGTTTCGCCGCGGATTTCTCACTCTCGGCGTGCACTAGCCATGGGAAAGCTGCCCTGATCGAGGTGCTCGATCCGACGAAACAAACACGAAAAATCCGAAGGCAATCCGGCCGGAACTGTAAAAAGAAAATCACCGTTTCTTCGTCAAGAGTTTCGCATTGCTCACAATCAATAAAACTTCCAGAGCCAATTACCGTTCACAGGAAGTTCGCTTGCAGGCCAGCTGAAAATGAACTGCGGATCTTGCAATGCTTTATTGCGGAAGCAAGAAAGAAATTCTTGCAGGATATCGGTCCATTTTCAAGTTTAGTCTTGTTACGGTAAATCTGAATGACGAAAGAAATTCTCTCCTCAATGCAATTATTAGAGAATCGGAGATCTACGAAAAGATTCTACGCAAACATACCATGACGAAATGTTCAATGCAATTTTTCGTTTTTTAGGAGATAGAGCTCAACGATTCGTCGGACGCGAGACAGTAGAAACGGTCAGCCATAAACAGCTGTTCTTGAAAATCAAATAAGGGAAAAAAGTATGCGTGCAGATTTTTACGTTCTTCGATTACATCGACGATAATAGAGAATTGTTTTTCAGATTCCAACGAATTAAAAACAAACATATTTAGTAAACTCATTTATATCGATCGCATTATTGTTAATAAAACAATTGTTGAATGATGTCGGCGCTACGGTGCGATCGCTGATAACAGACAAAAAATTAACTAAGCAATTTTGCTAATTTTCAAAATAATCGACGTTTCGGTTTTGATTTTGACCATTTTCAAGATTGAAGTTGAATTGCGTCTGTAAGAAAAATGAAAAATTTTTAACATAATAACATACAATATTCAAAAAAGTAACTATTAAACTTTTGAATGTGAGGGAAAGAACCAGTTTTTCACCATTTTTCACTCACTTGAGATCTAGGTTATATAAATCGATATCACGGCGGTAAATTCAAAAAATCATAATACGTCTTTCAGCTCACCCATTGAATACACCATAAGGTAAATCAAAATATTATTGACATTCAATTATAACTAAAATCAAGTTTCATACATAACATTGTATGTGTTATCTATTTACTTAGGTTAATTAGTAAAAGAAACTAGCTGGTAACTAGCTAGTGACTCTCCACGAGCCACACAAAGAACTTCCCGATTCGTTAGTTGCAGTACATTATTATCATTATAATAACTAATATTAACTAATAACTCAGTCTTGCATTGGGATATTTTTTGATTATTGTAAGCGGTAACATTAGCATTAGTTGCATAATTTAAAAAAAATATATTTTTATAAATAAAAAAAATTGTTTAAAATTAAAAAAAAATTTTTTTTTAATGAAAATGAAATATATATAATTACGTTTGTTTATTCGGTGGAAAATTTCCATCCTCTCGTATAAATTGCATTGTTGAATGAACTTCTTTCGAAAAAAACTAAAGAATCTAAAAAACTACTTGACCAATATGGACCAAAATCTAATCAGTTCTAAGTTACGACGGGGCACATCGATTGCATAATTCATCATTCTGATCGCGTTGTTACTTTTTCAGAAAACGTTAACGAAAAATTTGCTAACATACAAACTGCCATACGCACACACACATACTAACAATTTGATCAAAATAATCTAAAATGACTCCAATGACCATGAAACGTGAAGATCTGCTAAAAAATCGATTTTCCATTTTCGGGGTAATTAGAGTAACTTCCCTATGAATCGGGAAGTTAAATATATGCTTTTGTATTGGAAAGGATTCATCATATAACATTACTGACACAGTAATGTTAAGATTTACGCTACGGTGTTTAATCGTGTGAAATTAATAATGTTTCCATTAATAACCTTTGATGTAAGTTTTCTTCTCTGTCAACTTTTTTGACATTGTCATAATTGAATCTATGATCAAGAAAGTCTATGATCATATTTAGTAAATGTTCGAAAAGTTTGCCCACGAGTCTGACTCGTGATAGCGCTGTAGGATCCTGTGTACAGTTTCGAAAAATTGGTGATTAAAAGTTGGCCGGCAGGAACGTTTGATTTCGGTGGTTTTTCTGGTTGAAAATGTACAGTTTCGGTACAGACGATGTGTCTCTGTGTTTAACGGGAAGATTGAAAGCACACAGCGGAAACGCTAACACGGGGAGGCGATGGTCGGGTTCGCGCGCGCGCGAGGTTCGCCTTTTCCTTACTAATGATATAGGACTTAATTGGCGCAGCGCTCAACACCGTCGAGTCAACGGAGGAACCCGGTACCGTCATTAATATGATGTATTACCGTGGCTGCCCCGGCACAGACTCCTCCACTTGACTTGGTCTCCACTTGATTCCACTTGCGGCGGCGCGCAGTGCATCAGTATTCAACTCCGTTCTTTCCGCGGGAAACCACGGGTTCCTCGAAACTTGTTCCACGGTTGTGTCCCGGTCGTACAAATGGCACAATCCCATCGGATAGAGATCGCCTTTCGGTGGCAGCACTTTGACATCGCGTTCATCGAGCAGCGTCGCTCGTGTCGCCCACCAGTTCTCGCCGCTTTATTTTCGCTCGATGTCGCCCCTATTGCGAGACGAGACGGATCGCGCGGGTTCAATGCGCGGCGGCGAGTGCCCCATTCGCTCGGGAATAGTTTCTGCTAGCGTCTAACGTAAAGTGCCCAAGTCTAAACAGTCCCAAGTGATACCTAAATATGGAAAATTGAATTTTCATGGTAAAATCAATAATTAAGAGATTAAATCATTATTATATTATATATTCTGAGGCCTTAGCTACAAGCAGGCGTGGATATTATTTAATTAAGACATCAATTGAAATTTCAAAATAAATTCAAAATTCATCTGAAAACAGTAAGGTGAAGTGTCCTAAGTCTCAACAGTCCAAAAATGAGACCTAATTAAGGATAACTGAATTTTCATAGTAAAATCAATAATTAAGAGAATAAATCATTATTATATTATATATTCTGAGACCTTAGCTACAAGTAGGCGTGGATATTATTTAATTAAGACATCAATTGAAATTTCAAAATAAATTCAAAATTCATCTGAAAAATGTAAGGTGAAGTATCCTAAGTCTGGACAGTCCAAAAGTGAGACCTAAATACGGTCAATTGAATTTTCATAATAAAATTAATAATTATAAATGAAATAATTATATTATATTAAGACATCAATTGAAATTTCAGAATAAATTCAAAATTCATCTGAAAACAGTAAGGTGAAGTGTACTAAGTCTGGACAGTCCAAAAGTGAGACCTAAATATGGATAATTGAATTTTCATAGTAAAATCAATAATTATATTATATTAAGACATCAATTGAAAATTCAAAATAAATTCAAAATTCATCTGAAAACACTAAGGTGAAGTGTCCTAAGTCTGGACAGTCCAAAAGTGGGACCTAAATATGGTCAATTGAATTTTCATAGTTAAATCAGCAATTATAAATTAAATAATTATATTATATTAAGACATCAATTGAAAATTCAAAATAAATTCAAAATTCATCTGAAAACAGTAAGGTGAAGTGTACTAAGTCTGGACAGTCCAAAAGTGAGACCTCAATATGGTCAATTGAATTTTCATAGTAAAATCAATAATTATATTATATTAAGACATCAATTGAAAATTCAAAATAAATTCAAAGTTCATCTGAAAACAGTAAGGTGAAGTGTCCTAAGTCTGGACAGTCCAAAAGTGAGACCTAAATATGGTCAATTGAATTTTCATAGTAAAATCAATAATTATATTACATTAAGACATCAATTGAAAATTCAAAATAAATTCAAATTCATCTGAAAACAGTAAGGTGAAGTGTCCTAAGTTTGGACAGTCCAAAAATGAGACCTCAATATGGTCAATTGAATTTTCATAGTAAAATCAATAATTATATTATATTAAGACATCAATTGAAAATTCAAAATAAATTCAAAGTTCATCTGAAAACAGTAAGGTGAAGTGTCCCCAGTTTGGGCAGTCCAAAATTGATACCAAATTATGGATAATTGAATTTTTATAGTAAAACCAATAATTATATATTAAATATTTATTATATTATAACTATTATATATTATTAAGGCATGAATTGAAATTTCAAAATATATTTATTTGAAAACAGTACTTACCGCGGATAACAAAAATCAAGTCGCCATGGTGGAGCATTTTGAAAAAAGCTGGCCAAAATTATTTTCTAATAATATTATAATTTTAATTAATTATATATTTAATTTTGGCCAGCTTTTTTCAAAATGCTCCATCGTGGCGATTTCATTTTTGTTATCTGCGGTAAGTACTGTTTTCAAATAAATTTATTTTGAAATTTTAATTGATGTCTTAATAATATATAATATAATTATAATATAATAATTATTTAATTTATAATGATTGATTTTACTATGAAAATTCAATTATCCATAATTTGGTATCAATTTTGGACTGTCCAAACGTAGGACACTTCACCTTACTGTTTTCAGATGAATTTTGAATTTATTTTGAAATTTCAATTGGTGTCTTAATAATATATAATAATTATAATATAATGATAATATAATAATTCATTATTGGAAATTATAAAATAATAATAGAAAACAAGTCCATAGGTGTTGTTTTGTTAAACAATTAAATTACCCTTTTGCTTGAACGCTTCAGGTGTATTGCTGGATTAAAACGGTGTTTACATATAATAAATTTACTATATTAAAATCTCCTCCTCCACTGCTTTCTTCGGCAGGCTGACGGTTCAGGAGGCAATATTAATTTTATAGTTTCCTTTGAGAAAGGTCCATTGTTTTCTCCGACTTTCGTCTCATTTTTAATAATGCTGCTAATCGTAAAGAGGCTTCGCCATTGTTTCAGGAGAATTATACAATAATCATATGTTACTAACGAATTGACTTTTTTGGAGATTTCGGAAGGACTAGTTTGCTAGATGATTTATAAGGGAGATTGAGAGTAAAAGTTACCCTTCATCGAAATTCCAACGAAACGAGTAAACGCCATGGTTCTCGACTCTTTTTATCAATGCCACTTCCGGTATTGATTTATTTATTCACGCTGCACGTGTTTTTCCTTCAATTGATTTTAGCAGAGACGTATTTCACTTGATTCACACTCGCGTAGCGAATAGTCACCATTTCTCCATAAATTCTCTCTTTATCGATTCCACGAAGGCCGTTGAGGTGTGCACGGTAGCCAGATTTGCGGTCTACCAGCGCGACCACATTTCCATCATGATTTTTACTCGGACGATTGCAACACTTCGGGATGTTTAACTATCCTTTAAAGTTCACCAATACTCAATTATTATCTGCGTACTCTTGTTCCAGCAGAATTTTCACACGCGTCGAACGTGCGTCTGCTCTAAAATATTTTCTATTCGGTAATTAACCTTCGGTTTCTATAAATTAGTTTTTTATAAGTAGAATAAGAAGTTGAGTGGCTGCAAATTGGAACACTCAAATCTTTGAAAGAGCTTAACCATACCGTCTTATTAATAACAATATATTAATGTTATCGCGCCCTGGTTCCATCAATTGGAACAATAAGCAAGTTTGCAAAATTGAAAGAATTTAATTCAACGTTTCGGTCTATAGTCTAGACCATCTTCAAGAATAATATATCTCATTATTGCGTCTGTAAGGATTATCAAAAATAATGTTTAAAACGTGATTTATATTAACAGAGGTGTGAAGAAAACCAAATTCAAAGACAAAATATGTAAAAACTTACATGCTTATAAAAGTATTAATTTACATTCTTAATGAGTATCGAACAACGTGTTGGTTCCATGCCGGTGACATGTGGACTGAAGAAGTATTATAGATTTGAAACGACAACGGATCATTGAATATCGATTCATTCAATTTTGCAAACTTGCTTATTGTTCCAATTAAAACAATCGACGTATTTTGTCTTTGAATTTGGTTTTCTTCACACCTCTGTTAATATAAATCACGTTTTAAACATTATTTTTGATAATCCTTACAGACGCAATAATGAGATATATTATTCTTGAAGATGGTCTAAACTACAGACCGAAACGTTGAATTAAATTTCAGTCAATTTTGCAAACTTGCTTATTGTTCCAATTGGTCGAACCAGGGCGCCGATGACATTAATATATAATACTGTTATAAATAAGTGACGATCGAGATACAGAGAACTGATACCGTCTTATTATTTTCAACCTGTTGAACATGTAAACTCCAGTCGGTTGCAATCGAAAAAATTCGGCTATTTTCTACCGAGTCTATTTTTCCCCTGAATAATAATATCCAGATTAAAGCCGGAATGGTTGTTTAATCTATAAAATTTTGTTGCTGGAAAACGGGCGAACATTAATGACACCGATACATCAAACTGTTATGTCCGCTCCGTTATGAGATCAGCCAATGAAATATACTTTTTTTATGGTTCGGTTTTACGCCCCGGCGAAGTATTTTATGACAAAGTTGATTAATAAATAAAAAGAAAGAAATTTAACCACCAGCCGCCGATATTCGACCGCGGCGTGATTTCGACTTCGGTTATTCTCGAAGCAATCGCGACGAGAAATAGTCCGCTGGAATTTCATTTGGACGAGTTATGGGTTTGCATTACATCCTTAATAATCCAAGTAAATACGTTACGGTTACGCTCTTGTCGAAAGTTGGAAGCGAAAATATCAGCTTTCACCGTCAGACGTCAGATCGCAAATGATCAACGGAACATCCTGTCGCTTCTAAATTGCGTTTTCTATTTGTGTACCTCTGAATTTGAAGAACGTACGTCAGCTAATAATAAGAGCGAGCTATTAAAAGATCTTTGTACGGGAACGGCTGCACTTCAAATAAATTACTCTTGTTCGTTCCTTTTGTCAGTGCGCGTTAATTTGCGACATTATTCTGGCATTTTTCTAATTAAAACGACACTACACGCGATACGCAATAATTAGAACCGTGTTTTATGGTTTCTACACGATGTAAGAAATAACACGGACCCGAGGGTTTTCCTTAGATCTCGAGGCTTTGCTGTATTTCCTTTGCCACGCATTTTATTGCACTAAACTGAAATGAAATCTAGATCGAGCGTTTTTATTGCTCCAACTATTTTATATTTGGTAGAATTCTCACATTTCTAGTTTATTTTCTACCAATATCAAGTAGTACGATGAGAGCGAGCGCACAATTCTGCAGCTAATAATTAAACTCGTTTATATCGATCGCATTATTGTTAATAAAACAAATGTTGAATGATCTCGGCGCTACGGTTCGGTCGTTAATAACAAACAAAAAATTAACTAAGCAATTTTGATAATTTTCAAAATAGTCGACGTTTCGGTCATTGATTTTGACCATTTTCAAGATTGAAATTGAATTGCGTCTGTAAGAAAAATGAAGAATTTTTAACATAATAACATACAATATTTAAAAAAGTAACTATTAAACTTTTGAATGTGAGGGAAAAAACCAGTTTTTCACCATTTTTCACTCACTTGAGATCTAGGTTATATAAATCGATATCACGGGGGTAAATTCAAAAAATCATAATACGTCTTTCAGCTCACGCATTGAATACACCATAAGGTAAATCAAAATATTATTGACATTCAATTATAACTCGAATCAATTTTCATACATAACATTGTATGTGTTATATATTTACTTAGGTTAATTCAATTTCAATCTTGAAAATGATCAAAATCAATGACCGAAACGTCGATTATTTTGAAAATTAGCAAAACTGCTTAGTTAATTTTTTGTTTGTTATTAACGATCTAACCGTAGCGCCGGAGTCGTTCAACATTTGTTCTGCAGCTAATATTATTCAGGGTAATTCCGAAGTGACGCGGCACGTTCCAGACAATCGCTTTAAAAGTAGACTAATTTTATTCCGCTGTTCCACACATCTTCAACGTACGAGTTCAAGATGTCCCCTTTAATCCGTGAATGTATTCTCCGCGATTTCTGTGCATGGTTCCTATGAGACCCCGGCATGCTCCGCCTGAAACTAAAGTGTGTTCTCTCCAAGGTTCGGATATGTTCCGTCCGAAGCTAGGATGTGTTTCAATTCCCATCTGTGCTTTTAGTAGATAAATGGATAGAATTTATCGTCGGTACAAAAACTGAAGCTGAACCAGTGAGTAAAAAGAGATCAAGTCGATGCGAATTTCACGTAAACCGAGCAGTATCGTTTATCATATTCGTATTTGTTAGGCCTTGTTTAAAATCTTCGCGATTCAGGGGTTAAACGAAGCGACATAAGGCTGTTCTTCCGTTTACGGCAAAAATCAGAATTCGATGAAATTTTGAAAATAGGTTCTTTTTTTACTAAAATGACAATTGCCAGAAGGATTTTTGGCGCGTCGAAAAAAAAACTTTTATCATTTCAATGTTGCGCTCTACCTTAGCGACTACTGACTTACTAAAATAAAGTAAAATGTATAGAAAATTTCAATTGCTAACCAAGTGAATTAATATCTACAATGGGAAGATTATACGATGAGAATTAATTTGGATTAGGTTCACCCGAAAGGTTTATTTATTATTTATGTGATTAGAATGAGTTGTAATATTACTTAACATATTTTACACCCTATTTTATAATTAAAGATATTTTTGGATATACTATAATCATTTTAAAAGTCTCCTAAAATTTTAAAATTATATTGAAAATTTCATTTAATTATACAAATACTGTTTCAATTTATATTAATATACAATAAAATTTTTCAAGAATTTTTAAAATTATTATTCGAATTCTGATTTTTGCTATAAATGGGAGTTTCGCCTTCAATTCTTCTTCATGTCTGAATAAACAACCAAGAAAACACTTATTTAAAAATTACTGTATTTTAGGGTGTTTTATTTAATTTTTTTAGTTTTATTTTAACTTGAAAATTAACCCTTAGCAGCCTAATGGTGACTTTGAGGCACCATTAAAAATTGCTGTACCATTATTCAAAATATTGTATACATTATTAAATACATGGGTATCTAATCAATTACTAAACAGTTAGGTATTGTATGAGGTATTATATGAATACCATACTCATACAATTTTTAAAGTCATAGGTAATGGAAATATTCCAGGTAGGAAAACATGTTTAATTTTTTAGTTAAAGTAGCTCAGAGTGCAAAGGGTTAAACATTTCTTCAGACCTACAATAATTCAATTCTTCTTCGTGTCCGAATTAATCCCTTTTTACAACTAATTGAAGATATTCTATAGAAAATAGAAAGTCGTTAAGTCGGTAAGGTAGAGCGCGACATTGCAATGATAAAAAAGTTTTTTTTCGATGCGCCAAAAATCCTTCTGGCAATCGCGATTGTAGTAAAAAAAGAACCTATTTTCAAAATTTCATCTAATTCTGATTGTTGCTATAAACGGGAGTTTCGCCCGACATAATTTTTCTCTCGCATTTCCGTCGTTCCTTTCGCTCGCTAGCATTGTTCGTTATTAGCTGCGAGCCTTGAAACTGCGATATCCTGCAGCTCGATAGAAAAATGTCTGCCGGGTGCATATGGATGAGATGCATTTCTGTGAAATCGTAGCCGTAAAAATGTTATTACTTGATCCGCGATAGCATCGGTCCAAGGAGCCTGTTCGAGAATGATCAACCTCGGGAAGCGAGAGCGACTTTCATTCTCAGCTTCGGGAGCCTTTGCAACATTCGCAAGCACACCCTTGTCAAGATGAAGTCCGATGAATTTATACGAGTGCCCGTCGATTCTCTCCGAAGACTCTTATTCCCCGTTCCGACTTATCTTGTTCCCTCTCTTCTACGTGGCTCTCCTTTCGATCGGACATCCCCGTGACTTGAAAGATCGATCTGTCTTTTCGAATTCCTTCTTTGTTCCGACACCAATACTTGTTTGTCCACTTGTCCGGAGAAATGGATATACCGTGTCGATACCTTCTTAGGGTCGACGGTCTTTGCCATTTGCTGCGGCAGTTGAACCGATTGCGAACGTCATAGGAATCTGTCACGTGGAAATTCTACGGCCTCCTGGTCTTGATTAATTATCCCTGTAATTCCCCACTTCCCCTGCAATCTCTTTCGTCATTCGACGCAGCGGCTTCCCCATTCTTCTCGAGAATCTTCTGTTCTCGCTAGACATTCGTGCACACTAAAAATTGTCCGCGACGACAGAAAGTACCACTCCTCTCCGATTTTGATGAAATTTTAATACGTTACGCGGGAACGCATTTCGATCTTATAAATTGTTATAAAGGATTTACAAAATTACAACTTGGATGATAATCGCATCTCCAATAGTTTCATCATTGTCCAAGAAGCAGAGAATTTTGAAAAAGTAATGTTAATTAATGTTCAAAGTTGGGCTCGAACGGGTGCACCTTTGGCGATTATTAATACAGTGACTCCCATTAATATTCGGACGCTATAAAAAAAACGATAACTAGTTTAACATTGGACTATACGACTTGAATTTTTGTTGGGAAGCTAGAGCAAATAGTTTGCTACAGAATGTGGAAAAACATTTTTTCAAATATTGCGATTGATCGGAGTTGTAGCAAAAATACTAAAAGTTGCATTGTACAACTTTTTTATGTGGGCCTATATTGAAAATTTTAAAAACACGTTTTGTATTATAGATCTGTGTCAATTATACGCACTGCGAAAGTTTCATCGAAATCGGTTGATGCGGGAAAAAACGACAGGCATTAAAAGATGCGAGAATCTATAGATTTACCGCAGTTAAAACCGTGAAAATCTGAAATTTTTACCATCGTTAAACGTTTGTAGCTCATTGCAACGTCGAACAATATTTACGAAATTTTCGGAATCTGTTTAATTGACACAGGTATACAAAACGCATTTTAAAAATTTTCAGTATTGGCCCACATAAAAACGTTGTAAAATGCAACTTTTAGTATTTTTGCTACAATTCCAACGAATTGCAATTTTTGACGAAATTTTCAGAATATGTTTAATTGACACTGGTCTACGAAACGCATTTTAAAAATTTTCGATATTGGCTCACATAAAAAAGTTGTAAAATGCAACTTTTAGTATTTTTGCTACAATTCCAACGAATTGCAATTTTTGACGAAATTTTCAGAATATGTTTAATTGACACAGGTATACAAAACGCATTTTAAAAATGTTCAATATAGGCCCACATAAAAAAATTGTAAAATGCAACTTTTATTATTTTTGCTGCAACTCCGATCAATTAGAATTTTTGAAAAAATGTTTTGCCACATTCTGTAGCAAACTATTTGCTCTAGCTTCCCCAAAAAATTCAAGTCGTGTAGTTGAATGTTTAACCAGTTGTCGTTTTTTTTAGAGCGTCCGAATATTAATGGGAGTCGCTGTATTTCGAGATTCCCATTTGACAGCATATTCTTTGAATAGCAGAGAGGTGAGAAACGTAAGGAGAAAAATTTCGATTTCATCAAAGATCTGGAGCGGAAGCTGCCCTTAAGGACCGAGCGGAAGGTAGCAGGGGAACGCGAGATTTCCATTGAAATTTTTTGCAAAGGCGATCATCTCGTCGGCGAGCACATAAATTTGAGTTACGGCTCGAATTCTATAAAGGCGCGAAAAAGGTTATTAAACAAGGGAGCCGAGAAAAGTTCCCGAAGCGGCGCGGGCGCGTTTAAATGAAACTTGGTAGCACGAGGGGCAACCTCTTCGATAGAGAGTTACGCGTGCCCTAAAGCCACGTCGTGCACGCTCCGTTGGATATCAGATCGAAAGTTCGTGTCTCTCCTATTTTCCGCGAGAATTTTCGGGCGTGGATCACGGCTGCGAAATCTTCGGAGATTTCTGCGAAGTTACGGAACTGGTCTACCCGAGTGGAAAATTCGACACGGTTGCTCGATCAAGCAGACCATCCGTAGACGATTAGGGTAAGCTCTGACAGATAAATCGGGGGCCGATTAAGCTTAAGTCTTTGGCGTTTGAGTTTAAATAAAACATCCGGAAGAAAAGGACGTCTCTAAAGCTGCGCCTCTGCTAATTGAAAGTCCCCGGCCGGGCCTAGCGACCGTGCTGTGTTCCAACTGCGAAATTCTCTCGCGAATGTCCGCCATTAGAATACGCATCGATTACAGTAATTTCTCAATCGTAGTCCTCGGTCGCCTCTGCAATCGTAGTCCAGTGCCTACCCATTCCACCGCCTGTCAACGCTGCGCCGGGCAGCAGGACGGCGATGTTTGATGTCGGCTCGGATATATCGGTGTGAACACCACTACATTGACACCATGAATCGAATTTTCAAATTGCTTAATTTTCATTATTTTTTATGAGATTTTACTGGCGTATTCCTTGCAAAATTCTGATTAAAACAAGACCAAACACGATATAATTTGGCCAATATTTAGTGGTTTCATTGACGGTATGGAGTAACTGTAGGGAATGGAAGAAGACAGCGAGTGAAAAAAAATAAAAACTAAATATTGGCCAAATTATATCGTGTTTGGTATGATTTTAATCAGAGAAATGCCACGAATATGTTGGTGAAAGTTCCATAATGATATCATCGAAAATAAAGAAGCTAAGGTCTTGGTGTTTTATCGTGATGGCCTTTAAGGGGGCCTTTAAACTGTGCCGGCGACGGGGACACGCTTCGGCCACGCGATCCTATTTCATTCTGTCCTTCTCTACGTTCGGCTTGTCGTTTGAAGTCTCAGCGCGGTAGGGTAGACGCAGTCATAAATCAAAAAATAGCCACCCTACTTCATCGTAGTCCGTTTATAACACGGGTGTTGGGACTACGATTGAGAAATTACTGTATATGATCTCCGAAAAGTTCCAAGTACAAAATCATGCTGGGCAGAGTGCAGCATAAATTCCTCAGATTTTGTTCGTTTAAGCTAAATAATCCAATGTCGATCTTTGATCACGATTACTCCGCAATAATAACTGAAACGAACCTGGAATCATTACCTGTTTAATTAATAATCATGTTGACTGTTCCTCTCTGCTCGAGCAAATCAATTTTTATGTACCGGAACGTGAACTGACAAGGGAACGTATTCGGTTGATACAAACCGATTTTGATGAAACTTATGTCAGACGTACATATAGTTCTTCGATGAATATTTGACAGGTGATTTTTTATCGGCAACCATCCACTTTGAAGGGGTGAAAACAGCCCGCGAAGTTCGCTGTCAGATCCATATTTTTTGAGACATCTCGGAAACCAGAGATCGAAAAATTTGATTTTTTTTAAAATTGTGTTTTTCTTTTAATGGAGAACGTAGTAGTGCAAAAAATTTTAACAAAATATGTTTGTTCAAACAATACATTAAAAATTTTGTTTTCTTTCGGATTCTCTTATATATCGTTAGTTAATTTTAATGTACACTATGTGTGATCTTTCATCCAAAATATGGGATACATGTTTTAGGATTTTCTTCTTTTTTCCATTTAACAATATTTATATATTTATATTTATGTTTTACAGAAATATAAGCGTTTATTCTTTACATATTATTTAAACAAATGTATTCTGTTACAATTTTTTGCACAACTACGTTTCCCATTAAAAACACACAATTTAAAAAGAAAATCAATTTTTTTCGTCCTTTGGTTTCCGAGATGTCTCAGAAAATATGGATCTGACAGCGAACTTTGAGGGCTGTTTTCACCCCTTCGAAGTGGATGGTTGCCGATAAAAAAAACACGTGTCAAATATTTTTCGAAGAACTATATCTGACATAAGTTTCATCAAAATCGATTTGTCTCATGTGAATAGGTTCCCTTGTAAGCGGATTGGGTACCTCCGCGTTTAAGGATGTCTCGGACGTATATAAAAACGCAACAAAATGTTTGAAAACTTGACAGGACATAATTCTTACTAAATTAATGCAATTACCAAAGTTTGGGTTCGATTCACTGCACCATTTAAGTATTATAGCAATTTAAATTTTGCACATTTTAACACGTCTTCTTATGGTGAATTCATAAAATTCTACTTCAAACCTTATTTAATCCTTGGAAAAACGCAACTAGAAACTCCAGTTTTTCTTTATATATAGTAAAAATGATGTAATTAATTATGTTCAAAATTTATTAGGATTCACTAAACAGTTCCAGAGCAAAAAATTATAAACTGTTACAATACGTCAAATTTATTGTGTTGGCTTCTCACTAGCAATAACTTTACGCAAATTTCGCACGTTAATTTTTAATAATAACCATGAATATTGCTTTCTGAAGTATCTTCAATTTATTTAAACATTTATTTTCAACTTTTTATTGCGTAATTATACATATTGAATATCACAAATTTATTTTCTTCAAATTCAAATCAGAGGGTACAATTATTCGCAAAAGTCACTTACAACTTTTTATAATATGAAGACAATTTGAGTAAAAAATAAATATAACATGAAATTCACTAATTAAACGAAAGTATTTTTAACTAATCAATTTCTTTAAAGCAAAATATAATCGTGAATGGCTTTCATTGCCAATATATCGATGAATTTCGAATTTATTGTACTTCTGTCTCCCATTGTACCTTCAGAGCATCCTTAACTCTTCGAATTCTTAATTTTATTCCAAGATTTTCGTTCGTTCCGCAAAGATTTCGTCGATGCTACAAAAAGCTGCTTCGGTTCGAAAGTATTCTAGAAAGTCAGATTTTGCGGACAACGACGACGCCTGTGGCTGTTCCATCGTGGTTGCAGCGAGTTCTCCAGCCGCGAAACTATTGACTCGTGCTCGCAGATAAGCGAAGACTGGTTAATTTTCGCGGGAGGTGTGCAGCGGCGGCGATCGCTTCCGGATAAGGGTAAAATTGTATCCAACGAAGAGATTCCGTGAGGAAACGGAGTGAGAATCAACGAAGTAAGAAATGACCGTAGCCGAGACAGTCGAGTTGATGCTGCGGCAGGGATTAGGCGAGTTTATTACCAGAAAGAGAAGTTGTTTCGAGATAGTAATAGCGAGTTTCGTTATCGCAGATTTGTGCAACGAGGCAACACACGTTCCTCCCTCTTCCTCCGGCTCTTCTGGCCACCCCATTACCGTCATCTTTCACCTTTTCTCCTCGTTTTCGTTTCTCCATCCAGTTGTCCTTACCGCTGAAAGCCAAGAGATACCGCAAGGAGAACGAAGCGAGCAAAGAGCAAAATCCACGCTGAGAAAACAGCCGGAAGATCTGGAGACCGAGGTGGATGAAGAGAAACGAGCTGAGAATAACACTGCGACCGGCATCAACCATAAAACTATTAAAGACTCATTGCCGTCGCGCTGCTGCTGCTTCTGCTGCTTCCAGCAACCTCTCTACAAACTTCCCCTCTACTTCTTCTTCTTCTTCTTCTTCGGGGGAAGAAACACTTAGACGTTAGATTTGCCGGAAACGATCGTTCGGCTAAATTGCTCCGGCGGATTCTCGGCTTGAAATTGTTTGAAAAACGATTCCCCAGGCAATGATTTTCTATTACATTATACCGAACCAGGACTTTCGGAGGGCCCCAAACTTTCGAACCGTTTATTGATCTTACCCCGTAATCATACCTCGCGACCGATCCTCCCGTTCCCAGCTACTTCTCGATTATTCTTTACACTTCCCAGCAACGATCTTCCACCGTTCGTAGAACTCGCTTCCGGCGACAAAGAAATCTTCATTTTATATTGTCCTTCGACAACGATATAGCTCAAAAGATCATGTGCGTGGACACCATGTGCGGCAAAAGTGAAACTTATTGCTTATTAGGTACAATAATTGATCTGTATCTATACTTAATAAGCAATAAGTTTTTATTTTATTGAAGTGATTAATTTATTATTATACTAATGTGCGTTTTTATTATATATATTAGATATATAGTTAGAAAACAAGAGGTATATATATAAATTACAAAATTACATGTAAAATAAAAAAATCATGTGCGGCAGAAGTGAAACTTGTTGCTTATTAGGTATAATAATTGATCTGTATCTATACTTAATAAGCAATAAGTTTTACTTCTGCCGCGTGATTTTTTTTATTCTGCTCCACACACGGTAGGTTTTTTTAGCTGTTAGCAATAGCTGATAAGCTATATATCTCTGTAAAATAAAATATTTATTTAATTTTAAAGCAGTTACACGTGGTGTCGTAACGTAACATAACGTAACGTAACATATTTTTTATTTTACATGTAATTTTGTAATTTATATACATACCTCTTGTTTTTTAAATATATATCTAATATATATATATAATAAAAACACCATTAGTATAATAATAAAATAATCACGTTTTAATAATTTAATTAATTTTATAATAATAAAGAAATCAAATTTTCGAAATTTCAAGGTCATCGTTATTTTTTTTAAAATTAAGGTCATGCAATTTTTATTCTTACTTAGAAAAAAATCACAAATCCAACGATATATAATACTTCATAGTTACGATGAAGTTCAAAATTCTCAATTTAAATGCGCCACGTGATTCTTTTATCCGATCGATCTCAAATTTTGCACACATTTTTTTTCATCAACTGGAATCATTCTGGGGGGTGTCGTGAAAAAAATTCGTTGGTCAAAAAATAAGGTCCACCCTAACGCGGCTTGTACGAAGCGCTGAAGTCCTCAATGGCGGCGCGGATTACAGAGAGTGAGAGAGAGCGCTATAGATCCCGGCTAATGCTTTCTTTCTTTCCGTAAGACGGTGCAGTCTATCTCTACGAGTCTATAGGCGTAACATAGCCACGTATTTCTAACCATTTCGTTTGATACTACTACCAAAATCTTCGCTGTCATTATAAGATCATTGGTTGTCCAAGCGGTTAAGGAGTTGGACTACCAATCGGTAGAACGGGGTTCGAATCCCGTCGGGGTAAGAAATTATTTTTCTCCGTTCATTCTCAGTTTAAATTTTCGCGCCACTCGACATTCGACTTCCGCTACATCGACTTCCGTTACATCAGAAAATTGTTACCCTCAGCAAAGAAGTTTCGCTTCAAAAATCTTTTCGAGGAAGTGCAACATCTGCAGGACACCCTGTATAGCATCAATGTGGATACAATGAATCCAAGAATATTAATATGTAATTTGTTTAAATTGTTGATTCCCTGAAACCGCGTTAGCTATTTTAAGTGTTGTCTAAATGCTGAGTTGAATAAATTTATTGCGTCTTGCTTCGGTTTTTGAATTCCATTCGGAATTCCATTTTTCTAAATTAATATTTGAACGTAAAGTATCCTATCCCTGAAAATTTGTCTGTATTTAAATGTCCTGTTCTTGAAAAATCTTTTACCCGAATTATAACAAACTGGACTGAAATGGAAATCTGTTTTCTTCGTCAATGTGAACGAAACGTTGAAGATAACAGAATTTTTGAATTCTTCTATTGTTATCACTGGTTTAAATCACACCTACTCATTTTCGTTGCAAATGCATAAACATCCGCTGTCCAACGATGGTAAAACAATGAATTTTGACTCATTTGAAAGCTAAGAGCCCGGATTTTATAATTCTATAAAAATGTGATTCGAGCTACAAGAAGCTTGTTGATCTTTGAAAGAATTCTCAGGTTTCGCGATCGTTTAATAGGCAAGCGCCGTAAATCCGCCAGCTCGACGGTAAACTATGCATATTAATTTCATTTCGCGCGATCGACTGCGTTCGCTCCCTCCGAGATAGTCGTCTCCGAATGCCTCGTTCCGCGTAATTATACTAAATAATCACGACATCGCGCGGCGTAACGATCGAATTATAACGATTTGCATTCTCTTTGTTTCAGGTAAGTAGCGCCAACTGTTGCCGCAGCCACCGTCGTTGCCGTGCCATCCGTGAAATCCTGGAACCTAATTTCCAGCAGCCGCGTAAGAAATTATCAGATTTTAATTATCGTCGGTGAACGCGCTGCGCTGCGCGCAACCGTCCCAGCCTGGGCCCCGTTCCTTTCTCACGCGTTTGTCCTCCGATAACTGGATTAATATCTGCGACGGATTTCTTTGTCGGAACGATAAAGGGAGACTGTTCGGAATTCATGCGCGGAAACGATTCACCGTCGGCACACGTGAAGTATTCATCAGCGTAATAGAAATTCCATCAAGATCTGAAAACCACTTAATTTCTTGCGGCCCGCTGCCTTGTGTCCGGGAAGACAATTTTCTCATCCGCCCCGCGGTGCATTTTTGTTTGCACGATGAATTTCTACACGTGCGATGCATAGCGTCGTCGAATGGGAAGTTAGAGCGAGGACGAAATTCGGTGGTTTGTCTCCTTCCCCTTCTTTTTTCAAGGATCTGCGAACCACGAACCAGTCAGAAATGCCCTTAGACCATATATACCCATAGACGCGGCATAGGTATAGTATGTGCATACGATGCTGTGTGACGAGATTCAAAAGTATCTGGTGCCCACAAGCCTCGATTCGAGATAATTCAAAATGGTGGATAGTGTTTGAGACGAAGCGAGTGCACGGTACAGAAGTATATTTTACAAGTCCATCATTTGATAAAAATTTGAAAAAATGGATATATATATATATATATTTTTATGTCGTGTTTTTAAATGAAATTGCAATGTCACCGATGTTTTTTTTAATGGAATATATTTTTTTGGAATATATTAAGTATATTTTTATTATTTATATTAAGTATATTAAGTATATTTTGAAATATATTAAGTATATTTTTTTTGCGATAGCATGATAGACAATAAAAAAAGCATCTTTTTTTTTGTTCCCAAAATTTTTTTGCTTCCAGGAATATAGAATATATTCCAAGAAAATATCATCCATTGAAGTCACGCATCCTGGAACCGTTCAGATAGCTACAGTCCGATCCAGAAAAAACCAAGATTCGAAGGTCATGCAAAAAAATTTTGGGAACAAAAAAAGATGCTCCTGTTTATTTTCAACACAACAAAGAAAAATTCATCAAGATTCATCACTGGAGTCCCGAGATATTCAAGTTTATGTGAACTAAAAAAATTATGGTTTTTTGCAATTTTCTAGAAATCAAGGCCGAAACAAAAAAAGTCGCTGGGGTAAAACTTGTTCCATTTGGGGTTCTTTATAGCTGTTTTACGTTTGTCCGTTTAAAAACGGATGATCCTGTATGTGGTCTGAGGAGATGCCAAATGGAGGAACCTGGAGGGGAACTTTCCCCTCCGGCTGGGCCCCCCACTCTTACTTCTACTAGTTCTACTGCGCACGCGCTACACACGACGTACCTCTGCTCTGCCCGAGTCAGTGATGCCAAACGGTAGAACCTGGAGGAACTTTCCCCTCCGGCTGGGCCCCCCACTCTTACTTCTACTGCGCATGCGCAATACACGAACGTACCACTACTCTACCCGTGTGAATTACATAGGCAGAGTAGCGGTACGTTCGTGCGTAGCGCGTGCGCAGTAGAAGTAAGAGTGGGGGGCCCAGCCGGAGGGGAAAGTTCCTGCAGGTTCCTCCATTCGGCAAGAGATGCCAGAGAGGCAGGGGCTGTCGACTCCCATAGCGACGAATATAATTCTAATTCATACCCCTAGGGTATGATGGCAGCACGGTAGTGCCTCGGTGGTGGGGAAATCCTATCTTTGCCTTGCGCGTCATTCAGCTATTTGACGCCATTTATAACTGTTGCAAACTGTTGCGGAGTCAGACTGTTGCTGAGTTTCCATATTTGCTGCTTATTTATTGATGTAATTCAATGTAATTGTTCAATGTAATTATTATATGTTACATTACCAATTCATTTTCCCCGAAAATAAATTCATAACCATCAATAGCTAGCGAAGAATACGATTACACGTACATATATGCAAGGTTGATCATGTGTGAGTTAGGTGTGCGTGTGATCACATACTGCTTGTATCCCTACTCTTTGGTCTCTACTGTGCTGCCACCATGCCCAAGGGGACTGAACTACAACTATTAGTGTCCACTTTTTTATATGGGAGTCGACATTCCCTGATCTCTGGCCCGAGTGAGTCACGTTTATAGGTACGTTCGCGTGTGGCGCGTGCGCAGTAGAACTAGTAGAAGTAAGAGTGGGGGGCCCAGTCGGAGGGGAAAGTTACTGCATTTGGCATCTCTGGAACCAGTGACACGCTGGCATGGAAAATTTGATCGTGTTTGTCGAAGCACGTATGGCTCGGAATCAATCGGCGTCTTCAAGTTATGCGGCAGCGAGCTCGTAACGCTGCGCTACCACGATACTCTCTACCTCTCGGTCTCTTTACTCTATAGTTCACCCCATCGTCGCAACGATCTGTTTGAAAAGCGGAAAGTGTAAACTTGCTGGTACACGTTCTCTGCCTTTCGAACGGTTGCACAAGCTAATATGTGTAGGACGCAAGTAGCAATCGTATCCTTGCGTGATTCACGACCCTACGACAGTATCTGCTTAAGGTTTCTTCAGTTCACGAGACAAATAGAAACGCACATATTCCCTCGACAATTGTAACGAGTCGATACTAATTCCGAGTTTGAAAATGTTTTCAATTTTTATGATCGAGTGATCCGCATAATTCGAACCATCGAAGAACGAAATTTTGCAGCACATTTGTATATCGATGCGAACCTTGCTATTTTATTAACGAGTGTAGGGAGAGATCGATAGTAACTGTAACGACGCGACGATTCGATGTTTGTTATTTATTTATTTTCGTTCTTCATGTTTTATAATTTGTGTTGTTTGATTTCAATTCGTTTGACGTGTTTTAATATTGTATCTGATATTTTTAAAATTAAATCTTAAATTGTTAATATTTTACGGACGTGTTACTTTACTGATCATTTAAATCCTTCATTTTTGGGGGCTCGTCCGGGAAAACATTCTTGATTATTAGAATACGAGTATATAATAAATCACTCACAATCAAATATGAAATAGAATTTATTCTATTTAAATATAGAAGACACGTTGTGAGGCACGTCTTTACTAATTGACTGATATGACAGAAGCGAGGATCGCTCCAGAAAATAACAGACGTCGATCTAAGAGTTGAGTGTTTGTTCAAACAAACTGAATTTTTCTACTAAATAAGAGTAGATTATTTTTGTCAATGTATAAATTCCAACATTGACCGTTATTAATTGAAAACTTGAAACATAAATATTCGAGGATTCTATTTTTGTTAGAAAACCAATTTTTCATCTATTGACAAGTCTTAGTCGCTGTAAGGCGTTGTTTACGAGAAAAGTGCAGCGGTAGATGAGAAAATGTGGGCATCCGGCATTTAACTTCTCTCCTAGCCACGCCGCGCCGGTCTGAATTTTATAGAAATCCTGAGGGAAAACAACAGTAGGATTCTCCTCTAAGACGTCAAATTACAGTTTCCTCTTACTTGTGTTATTTGACCGTAGTTACATAGATTCGCTCTCCGAGGTTGCTCTCCGTCGAGAACCTTGTCGTGACGTGTCCCACTGTGATTCCTGATTAAATACACGTTTCACTGTTGCTGCCTCGCGAACCGAGGTAACTCTTCCTCTCTCCAGGTTCCCGAATGAACGCACCGACTTAAAGGTTTTAGAGACAGAGGGTAGGGTGTCCCTTAACAATCGAAGGAGCGATAAAATGTTAGGACGCCCTCTAATACTATTCCTTTTTATGTTCTGAGTAAGTGTGTAAAATATTAACCTAATCGGATTATTCTAAATCTTGCCTCAAGAAGCTAAAGTTAGGATATTCTGTAAAATTTAAAAATATACTTCTGTCCCCTTGAGTGAAAGACTGCTTACAATAGATAAGTATCACAATAACAAAATATAATTACGCAATTTATTTACATGATACATATGAGTGCATATATATGTATACAGGTATTTGTATATGTATGTATGTGTGTGTATATATATATATATATATATATATATATACAATGTAGATATTGTAAATAAGGTAGAAATTAAGGCTTTTGTAAATATCGTTTCTCTCTCTATACATATATATCTATAGTAATGTAAGATAGTTGTAAGTTAGAGATAAGATAAAATTAATTAATTAAGTAAATTAAGCATAGTTAAGGAGAAAAGCTGCGTATTGGGTATTGGGCAAGAATTGTAAGGGGAATCAATAAAGATATATATATATATATATATATATATATATATATATATATATTCATTTGAAGCGACATTTTCCTTTACAAAAATGGCGTCCGTGGCTTTGTTTAGAAGTTATTAACGAAAAACACGGACCAATTAGAGCGCGACCTAGACGCGAGTTAGCACAGTCGGCCCAACGCGCCAACTGTCAATTGGCCGAATGTGTCGTCGCATGTCTAGATCGCGCTCTGATTGGTCCGTGTTTTTTATTAATAACTCCTAAACAAAGCCGCGACGCCATTTTTGTAAAGGAAAATGTCGCTTCAAATAACCCAAGGAACCTCCCATTTTCGGGTGTCGGAGGAATTTTGGGACACCCTGTATATATATATATATATATATATATATATATATATATATATATATATATATTTACATAATACAATTTTTAAACGGAAAAAAGGTAGGTTGAAAATTTGTTGGTGAATGTTTTCATAGGCATAACTCTCCGCGCATGCTCACTGACCAAGAGAAGATTCTGAAAGTTTCCTTCACTTTTGGCTTCACCTAAATATTGTTGCGTTAAGCTCACAGCCCTTTCAGCGGCTTCATTTGTAACAGGAAACTTCGGGGAAAAATCTCGGGCTTCCTGCAAGTCCTTACAATCATTCCACAAAACTTTTTCGTGGCTACGTACGAGATTTTTTTATTGACATTAGCAATCATAGTGGTACAGATGTTTTAAAAATTGAAGGCCAAGAGGAGTCAAGTTTGCGACTTGTGGTTGCATTCGAGAAGCTCGCTTCATGTATCAAGCGCTCTATTGTTTAAAAATTTTACTATTTAAGAAAATGGCTGATGGCCACAGCTCCCTCCCTGTTGGGTGCAAAGGTTTGTCCCTAAATCAAAAAGACGTAGTTAATTTCCTACGTAAAGGCATCAGCGAATTTGTTTACCCCAAGTTCTTCGAAACATTCCGAAGATTTAACTTGTTTTATGATTTTCCAATTTAGACCCAGTGGACTGGGAGGACTTTTAAGAATTAATATTATATAGTAGTAGTATCGTTTTATTTGTTCCCTTACGGGTTACAAAGAGAGATCCCGTTCCCTTTACAATTTTCATTTTTCTTTTCATTTATTTATGTTCTTATATGAATTAATATTATATATATATATATTAATTAATTGACCAAAAAATTTTCAACCAACCTTTTTCCGTGTAAAATTGTATTCTGTAAATAAATTGTGTGATTATATTCTGTTATTGCGATACTTATCTATTGTAAGCAGTTTTTCACTCGAAAGGACAAAAGTACTAAATATTTTTAAATTTTACAGAATACCCTAACTTTAAGCTTCTTGAGACAAGACTAATATTTCACACATATAGGGTTGAAGTACGAATGATGTGTGTGTATTGTACGAATGAACGTGTGTGTATTAACAGACAACCCTATATATAGTTAAATTTATAAAATAGAGAATCGGAACAGAAGAATTCTAAAAAATTCTAAAATTGTAATTGCCAACGAATTGTAAAAAGAAGATCAGATCGAAACGAACGCACCCGTGACAAACACGTCTGTCAATGATTATAATAAATACGGCTTTTCCTTACACACACTTACTTAGAACATAAAAAGGAATAGTATTAGAGGGCGTCCTAACATTTTATCGTTCCTTCGATTGTTAAGGGACACCCTAACAGAGGGTGATAGAAAGAGAGAGGGAGAGAGGAAAGAAGGATGAATAGAGACGCGTCGTCAAAATTTCTTCTTCGCTAATAAAAGCGAATTTGCAGTTTTCACTTTTGACGAAATTTCCACAACAAATGTCACAGATAAATAGACACAGTGGATCTTCGTGCAAAATCAAAATTTGATACAATATTTAATCTCAAAATTTGATATAATATTTAATCAACGCGAAGATGGTTTAATTCTCATCTTTCATCGTGATTCATGCGCGACGTTCATCCACTTTGTTCACCGATCATTTTGTTTGATCATTTCGGATGAGAACAATCTTTCAACCTTTCATTGTGCACGGATCGGAAAAAATCTGAATTGGCCTTAAGCTGTCAGCGATTGCGGCAGTTTCGCTGAGTGCTTTATTCGTGGAACGTCACCGAAATCAGGTCCGTTGAAAATCTGGCAGACCGATGACTCGAGATTGGCTTATCCGGCTCGAAGGTCCAATATTACTGTCCGCGGTTCAACTGTAACTCTTTCGAACTCCGGCGACTTGGCACGTGACGTGCCGACTGATTCGCCGACGATTCTCCTTGCCAAGAGAAAGCACTATGCCGGCAACTTAGTTTCTAAGATTTTATTAATGGTTCGCCACAGCCCCGCCGCACCCCATTCGTCCCACAGCTTTTGTGGACCGGTGAAAAATTTGTTGGATCCACCGTCCAATTCGAACACCTGAGACCCAACTTCTTCGCTTTTTATTATACCCAGTTCTCATTTTGTCATATTACTCCGGGGAAATTATTGAATCGATCCGACCGGAAACAATGAAGCTCTACGATTCCCTTTTAATACGTCGACGAAGTTTCAATTAACGAGGAAACCATTTGTCCAGGTTTCAAACTAATCTTAATATAATATATCCAGGGTAATGCTGTTTACTTCTAAATTTTTATTTCGTTGCATCTTGGTTTGATGAATTTTTCCAAGTTTCTGGGGGTTGATGCTAAAGTGCAATTCAAGAAAAATGCGTAGATCAAATACGAAATTGTAGAAACATTTCGTATGTTAAATATAGAATATTTTGAGTATAAAAAACATTGGGCTGTTCTTCCGATTATGGTACAACTCAGAATTCAATGAAATTTTGAAAATAGGTTCTTTTTTTACTAAAATCACGATTGCCAGAAGGATTTTTGGCGCGTCGGAAAAAATTTTTGTATACTTTCAATGTCGCGCTCTACCTTACCGACTTTCTATTTTATATAGAATATCTTCAATTAGTTGTAAAAAGGGATCATCACCAGCCTAGTTCACCTCACAGTGCCATAAAAATTCACACATATCATCTATAAACGAATCCTTAAAGAGTACTCCTGGATTGTCGTGTGGTACATTTTTTTTTGATAATTTTAAGTATTCTTGAAAATTTGTATTGTATATTAATATAAATTGAAATAGTATTTGTATAATTAAATGAAATTTTCAATACAATTTTAAAATTTGAGAACTTTAAAATGATTATAGTATATCCACAAATATCTATAATTATAAAATAGGGTGTAAAATATGTTAAGTAATATTACAACTCATTCTAATCACATAAATAATAAATAATCTTTTCGGGTGAACCTAATCCAAATGAATTCTCATCGCATAATCTTCCTATTGTAGATATTTGTTCACTTGGTTTAACAATTGAAATTTTCTATACGTTTTACGCGAAAAAAACTTTTTTTTCGACGCGCCAAAAATCATTCTGGCAACCGTCATTTTAGTAAAAAAAGAACCTATTTTCAAAATTTCATCGAGTTCTGATTTTTGCCATAAACGGAAGAACAGCCAACATTTCTTCCTAGATCGAAGGTTTCTATTTCCTATTAATTGATTAGCTACGGACGTGACTAGTAGCCTCTTTAGATTTCATGTATTTTCAACTTACATTTCAATAATGTAAAGAATAGATGTATGATGGTTTCGGCGCATTTTAGTAAGTCAGTAGCCGCTAAGGTAGAACGCAACATTGAAATGATAAAAATTATTTTTTCGACGCGCCAAAAATCCTTCTGACAATCGTGATTTTAGTAAAAAAAGAACCTATTTTCAAAATTTCATCGAGTTCTGATTTTTGCCATAAACGGAAGAACAGCCTGTGGAAGCGTGCAACCTACCGATGACGTAACGCGAGTAATTATTACCACGTAGATTAGCAGACCGGGACAATGAATATTTCAGCAGATTGGCATTGAGAGGACAGGCTGAGACCGTCGAATTCCCGCAGGCGATGTAATTCGTGATCGATAATAATTATGCGAAACATTGTCGCGCCACGCTTATCCCTCTCAATGTATGCATGTAATCTTTCCCTCTTTCTCCATCGTCGTGCCGCAACCGCAGTTTCAACAGAGAACGGGTACCAGAGCTATAACAGACAAGAGGGTTGAAAGGAAATTTCTGCCTTCGCCGAGTCGCGGAGGGTAAACTGGGTTAATTTTGCAAATAACGAAACATCCTCCTCGATCCTGCACGTCGAGAACGAATTGAAAACTGACAAGGAACATCGTCCGACCGTCTATCTCCGATTTCGATGTTACTTCTCGTGGAAAACGTGGAAGAGGGTGCGTACTTTCCTACTGCTCGAGGGGTGAATCCATCTTGCTCAAAATTTATTGGAAACAAACATTTAATTTCCATTGCATAGTTTTGTCGTACACGTTTTATTTTCATTTCAACGTTGCTTCAATATTATTCGAGATCTTTATGCGTTTATGGCAAAAACGAGCAGGTGCAATTTGGAACGGCAATATCAAGAAAATTTGTATACATCGTTGTATTATTTATTACATAAATCACTGTTCCACAGTTTGTGCTTCCCAAATCAACTATGAGAAGAATTTTTCTTTTTAAATCGGGGGAATTCCAAGTTTCAATCAATGGTAAAATACTAAGAAAAATTCTAGTAACAGATTTAATAGTTACGTGTTTCTCGATTGTAAATTTTAATATAAATCAAATATATGTTCTCGGCGCACAGTTTCGATCAATAATAAAAGTAATAACTAAGCAAATTAGCAATAATTATGTTTACGCAACGTTTCGATCCAGTTGTGGATCATTTTCAAGAGCAATCGCGTCTGAAAATATACAGGGTGTCCCAAAATTCCTTCAGCATCCGGAAATGGAAGGTTCCTTAGATCATTTGCAGAAATATTTCTCTTTGCAAAAATGCTGTCCGCAGCTTTGTTTAGAAGTTATTAAAGAAAAATACGGACCAATCAGTGAACAGAGTCCGACTTAAGGATAGGTCCCACTTAGCGCGGTGTTGCCGTTGGTCGAGCCAGAATCAGTCCGCTGTAGACGCTCTGTGATTGGTCCTTGTTATTCGTTAATAACTCCTAAACAAAGCTGCGTACACTATTTTTGCAAAGGAAAATATTGCTTCAAATGATCTCAGGAACCTCCCATTTCCGGATGTTGAAGGAATTTTGGGACACCCTGTATATAAACAAAGTAAATATAAGACGATTTTTTTTCTGTTCCACGCACGGTAGTTTAAAAAATATATATTTAATTATATTACTTTAATTTATGAAAATAAAAATAAAAAACGTGGTTGCATGCGCTGTTTTAACCATTCGCCATCATTCTGAGATCGTTGGTTGTCCAAGCGGTTAAGTTGAACTACCAATCGGTAGACCGGGGTTCGGATCCCGTCGGGGTAAGAAATTATTTTTCTACGTTCATTTTCAGTTTAAATTTTCGCGCCACTCGACTTCCGTAACATCGACGTCCGTTACATCAGAAAATTGTTACCCGCAGCAAAGAAGTTTCACTTGAAAAATATTGGGTATTTCACAAAATTATTAAAACTGTAAATAATATTTTAAAGAAACATACTTGCTAAGTGTAAAGAAAGGTTTTAAAAAACAAATAATGACTGAGTTCCATGCTGGCGACAAACGCCGATCAACGGAAAAGAACAAGAGAGTCGTTGAGAAACGTGGAGTGTTGAACCACGCGTTGTCCCCTATGTAGTGTTAACTTTATGTTCAGTTTATGGTACTTTGTGTTGGTTATTTTTGTGCAGTTTCTATCCTAAATATACTGGGTGTTCGACTACAGGTGGGAGAAATTTTAGGGGGTGGTTCTTGACGATAATATAAGACGAAAATGAAGAATAAAAAATTTGCGATTCCGGCTTCCTTAATTAGCTATTAACAATTAAAAATGCGGCTATGCGATCAACAGAGGTGTACGTTGCGTACGTCATAGAAGCGCGCGACAGTCACGTTTCAAGTGATAGATGCATGCATACAGTAATTTCTGAATCGTAGTCCCAACACCCGTGTTATGAACGGACTACGATCAAGTAGGGTGGCTATTTTTTGATTTATGACTGCGTCTACCCTACCGCGCTGAGACTTCAAACAACAAGCCGAACTTAGAGAAGGACAGAATGAAATAGGATCGCGTGGCCGAAGCGTGTCCCCGTCGCCGGCACAATTTAAAGGCCCGTGCGTCATCACAATAAAACACCAAGACCTTAGCTTCTTTATTTTCGATGATATCATTATGGAACTTTCACCAACATATTCGTGGCATTTCTCTGATTAAAATCATACCAAACACGATATAATTTGGCCAATATTTAGTGGTTTAATCGACGATGAAAGTTTCAAACGCAACGAAGAAGAGCGTATTGGAAAGAAAGAGACGTGAACAGTCACCGTCGCCGGCATAGATCAAACACGCTGTCCTTCTTGTAAGTAAAACTTTCATCGTCGATTAAACCACTAAATATTGGCCAAATTATATCGTGTTTGGTATGATTTTAATCAGAAAAATGCCAGGAATAAGCCAGCAAAATCTCATAAAAAAATAATGAAAATTAAGTAGTTTGAAAATTCGATTCACTCGAGTCAATGTAGTGGTGTTCACACCGATATACCCGAGCCGACATCAAACATCGCCGTCCTGCTGCCCGGCGCAGCGTTGACAGGTGGTGGAATGGGTAGGCACTGGACTACGATTGCAGAGGCGGCCAAGGACTACGATTGAGAAATTACTGTACCTTGGTTCTCATTTGGGGCCCCAACGAGTTGAAAAGTCGAAAACGTTGCCACATTTTATGATTTTTAATTGTTGATAACGAAACCGGAATCGGAATTTTTTTATTCTTCATTTTCGTCTTCTTTTATCGTCGAGAACCACCCTCTAAAATTTCTCCCACCTGTAGTCGAACACCCTGTATATTATCCTTGTTATATATTCATATTAATCGCTGTGTATTTTATTACGGAAAACTATTCTCGGAAAACGCCTACTACAGTTTATAACAAATTTAACTTTGGAATAATTTTAAATTAAGAAGAGATTGATTAAATTAAGGATTGCGCACTCGCAGCATATCATGGGAGGGGCAGTACGAAATAATCGGAGTGGGGACACGAGTCTTAATCTCGCGAGCCTGAGAAGAAGCGAAGGCAAATGAAATTCGTCGTGTTTAAACACAGTATAGAAATCGTCTCGAGGTAAAAATTGATTGTTCGAGGATCGAGCGAATTAATCACGAGAGAAAAAAAAGATATCGGAGAGGCTTAAGAGCATGCAAATTCAGTCGTACGTGCGTGGCATACGAGCTGTCCGATTCGTTCCTTTCCTTGTCAACTAGGTCACGTGAAAAATTCGATAAACCTTCGGCACCCAGATCAATTACCACTCAGTCACTTTTCATGCGAAACGTTTTGACGTAGAACGCAAACATGTCTGACTGTAAAATACGCGTCACGCTTTCCACCGGTACAGTTTACAATTTTGTCACATGCTACGCGACTCGACATCGTGTGTGCTTTGCTTCCGAACGGAAAAATTCCTGTTTTTCCACGGGGGTCTCGCGTTCGAAAGGAAAAACAGTGCCCGTTGAAATATTTAAAACGAAGGTTTTCGCTCGGGCATTATGCCGGGAACTGTCGCGGCGAAGGAGTCGACGACGCTGCGGAACGATCGTCGTAACGAGTAAATTGTCTGTTATCGAACAATATTATAGCACTGCCGATTGCCGATAATCGTGCCACGTGCACCGCGCGCAGATTGTCGTTCGCCGACGCTGCAGTAAAATTGGAACCGTGGATGCACATCTGTTAAGGTCATTGAGTGCGCGTGGCGCATCATGGTTATGCGACACGTCAGTCGTTATCGGGAACAAAGGGGGAACGCTAGAAGCGCATGTGGTCGATAGAGTCACCGAACTTCCATCACAGTCATCCAATTTCTTCGTTAATTAATCCGACTATCCCAGCAGGAATATTCTCGGTATTCTGGAGAAATCCTTTGTAGACACGTTTTTCCGAATCGCGCTAATTAAGAATTCGTATAAATTATCATCGTTTTCAGCGATCATCGGACAACGTTCAATTTATTTTTATGCTTCAAATTATTCACTATCTAAAATAATATTAACGCACGGATACTGTAGTTTCTGAACAATTACGTTGACGATTTTGATTGTTTGTATAAAGTTGGATAATTGGACTAGGGATTTTATAAAATTACAAGAATTAATAGAGATGTGTGATCGAGAAAACATTTAATGATTTCCGGAATACTGTTGCGTTATTTCCATCTTCTGCTGATGGAATTCACGTGGAAATATATATATTTAACGTGAAAATTATGCTGTTAATAAAATGATAAAAAAGTTTGACTTAGGAATTCGAGTAGACTCGGGATTTTATAAAATTACAAAAATTAATAGAGATGTGTAATCGAGAAAACATTTAATGATTTTTGGAATACTGTTGCGTTATTTCCATCTTCTGCTGATTAACGCGGAAAATATATATTTAACGTGAAAATTATGCTGTTAATAAAATGATAGAAAAGTGTGACCTTGGAATTTGAGAGGACTAGGGATTTTATAAAATTACAAAAATGAATAGAGATGTGTAATCGAGAAAACAGTTAATGATTTCTGGAATACTGTTGCGTTATTTCCATCTTCTGCTGATGGAATTCACGTGTAAAATATATATTTCGCATGATAATTATGCTGTTAATAAAATGATAGAAAAGTGTGACCGTGGAATTTGAGTGGACTAGGGATTTTATAAAATTACAAAAATTAATAGAGATGTGTAACCGAGAAAACATGATTTCCGGAATGCTGTTGCGTTATTTCCATCTTCTGCTGATGCAATTAATGCGGAAAATATATATTTCACGTGAAAATTATGCTGTTAATAAAATGATAGAAAAGTGTGACTTAGGAATACGAGTGGACTAGGGATTTTATAAATTTATTACAAAAATTAATTGAGTGTAGCCGAGAAAACATTTAATAATTTCTGGAATACTGTTGCGTTATTTCCATCTTTTGCTGATGGAATTAACGCGGAAAATATATATTTCACATAATAATTATGCTGTTAATAAAATGATAGAAAAGTGTGACCTTGGAATTCGAGTGGACTAGGGATTTTATAAATTTATTACAAAAATTAATTGAGTGCAGCCAAGAAAACATTTAATTATTTCCGGAATGCTGTTGCATTATTTCCATCTTCTGCTGATGCAATTAATGCGGAAAATATATATTTCACGTGAAATTTATGCTGTTAATAAAATGATAGAAAAGTGTGACCTTGGAATTTGAGTGGACTAGGGATTTTATAAAATTACAAAAATTAATAGAAATTAATTAACGTGGAATTTATGCTGTTAATAAAATGATAGAAAAGTGTGATTTTAAAATTCGAGTGGACCCGGATTTCGTGGCTTGTGTTCTCGTGGCGAACGCGAGAGAGTTCGCATAAAGATCCCGCAGTTTAATTACAAGTATTGCTTGGTCGTCTCCGTGGAGGATCGTTTGTATTATTCGGTGCTTTGGAAATCCACTTCGTACGATGCGCAAAGTTAATATCGGCCATGTTGGCAGCGCGATCGAATAAGAGACGAGTACGAGGATATAATCGCATTGCCCAATTCCCATCCGGATCGACGCTGACAAATGACTCGTCGACCTGATTACTGTTGGGATTTTAACGCGAGCTTAATTAGACGCTGTAGCTCTCATGACTGATCGAACGAGGCACGAAATGCGCAGCTCGTCTCCCTTTCTCTATTCCTCGTCTCTAACCAGCAGTTACAGCCTCCCATTTTCTCTCTTTCTCTCTCTCTCTCATCTCATATATCTTTCTTGCTATTGTAACTTCCCCTGCGTCTACATTAGTCTGTAATATCACGGGCAAAACCGATGGATCGCCCGAAGGGCGGCTCCTTTTGCTTATTCAAATTACAGGCTGCCGGCTACGCATGCTCATCAAAGATGTGTCATTACACTTCATTAATAATCCGTTCGGATATTAATCTATGCTCGCGTACTGACACTCTTATTCTCATTGGCTTTGTCCGCATCGTCGATCCGACTATTTATAGACCGTTGAAAAACCTGTAGCAATAACCTGGAAACGATACTTCCGTTCACAATGCAGCCGGTTCACGCGCCACGGCATAATCCGATCGTCTTTGTTGTTCCCAGTCGCCTCCGATCAACATTTTCATTGCTGTTCCCTCCGTATCTCCGATTTCGGAGAATCTGCTCGTTCCATCCTGTTTAATTCATCGCGACACCGTTTTCCAACATTTCACCTATATTCTACTATTCAAAATCAATACTGTGTTCAAAATCCAGCGGTGAATATATCAACCATTCTAATACCTTGTTGCAAGCAATTGCAGACTATCTTTTTTTTTTTTATTCAGCATTGAAACCCTTCTGGGTTTATTATGCTTTACACGAATAGTTCCTTATTTCTCATCATTTTTGTATGAGACTTCGATTACCATATTTGTGGCATTTTTCTAATGCAAAATGATACCAAACACGATATAATTCCGATGATATTTAGGTGTGTAATAGACAGTCAAAGTTTCGGGCGCAAGGAAGGACAGTTAATACGCTATCCTACGCGCCCGAAACTTTAACTGTCTATTACACAAGTAAATATCATCGGAATTGTATCATATGTGGTATCATTGTTCTTAGAAAAATGCCACGAATATGGTAATCGCAGTCTCATAAAAAAATAATGAAAAATAAGGAAGTTGGAAATTTGGATTAGGCGGTCTCACCGAGAAATGTAAACATAGCTAATCCAAATTGCCAACTTCCTTATTTTTCATTATTTTTTATGAGACTTCGATTGCCATATTTGTGGCATTTGTCTAATGCAAAATGATACCAAACATGATATAATTCCGATGATATTTAGGTGTGTAATAGACAGTCAAATTTTCGGGCGCAAGGAAGGACAGTTAAAACGCTATCCTACGCGCCCGAAACTTTAACTGTCTATCACACAAGTAAATATCATCGGAATTATATCACATGTGGTATCATTGTTCTTAGAAAAATGCCACGAATATGGTAATCGCAGTCTCATAAAAAAATAATGAAAAATAAGGAAGTTGGAAATTTGGATTAGGCGGTCTCACCGAGAAATGTAAACATAGCTAATCCAAATTGCCAACTTCCTTATTTTTCATTATTTTTTATGAGACTTCGATTGCCATATTTGTGGCATTTTTCTAATGCAAAATGATACCAAACATGATATAATTCCGATGATATTTACTTGTGTAATAGACAGTCAAAGTTTCGGGCGCAAGGAAGGACAGTTAATACGCTATCCTACGCGCCCGAAACTTTAACTGTCTATTACACAAGTAAATATCATCGGAATTATATCATATGCGGTATCATTGTTCTTAGAAAAATGCCACAGATATGGTAATGGGAATATGGTAATCGTAGTCTCATAAAAAAATAATGAAAAATAAGGAAGTTGGAAATTTGGATTAGGCGGTCTCACGATAGCTCCGGGACTTTTAAAGGCCACACTTTTAAGACATTTATGGATATTTTACTGTATTTGTATCACGGTTTTGTCGCTCTTTACAATTCTTTATGCAGCAAGTTTGTGCCATTTTTTCAAATTGTTATCAAATGATGGACTCGTAAAATATACTTCTGTACTGTGCACTCGCTTCGTCTCATACACTACCCACCATTTTGAATTATCTCGAATCGAGGCTTGTGGGCACCAGATACTTTTGAATCTCGTCACACAGCATCGTATGCACATACTATACTTATGCCGCGTCTATGGGTATATATGGTCCAAGAAGCATGCACACACGCACACACATAAAGGGTCGAGCGCCATCATATAAGCAGGACGCTCAGAACAAACAAACTTATTATATTGTGTACATCAGAGTACATATTTAGTACATATTTGTACCTGCAAGAAATGTCGGTCTTCGAGAGCCCTAATTAAATGGAGATTCTATTAGTTTGAATAGAAAGTTCGTATAGTATTCAAATTGAGAATCGATGATAAAGCAATAATAAAATTAAGGATTAATTTTTCAGAAATAATTCAGCAATCACGAACGTTCCCAAAAACTTTCTAAATTTTTCTCATCAATGAAACTGCAGCATATTTGAAGTTCAAAATTGATGTACGAGGTGTCTTCACTGTTTCATCATTTCCTCATTAGCCAGCCAAGAATGTCCTTCCGTGTCCAGTCATTCAGCGCTATGACACATCGAAGACAAAGCATTCTGTAGGATAAGAACCTTATAAAGACGATAGTCTTTTGTATCCATACTGAGTCGCAGATATTGTCGATTCTGAGAAATCAATCTAATGATACCTAATAAGCCGAGGTTATCCCACAGGAAACCCAAGCTACGTATTGCTGATTCGAAGATTCGATTCTGGAGTGCGCCAACGTTGTTTCAACGATAAATTCGCTGATTAAATGGCTACTAAGTATGCCGCTTAATTTCTATTCCGTCGTTAACATAATTTCAAACGCGAATCTAGTTAGGTTCCAATTAATCTGATTTATAGCGACCAGCAGTAGCAAATTCTATGGATGTAGAATCCTTCATTCTAGATCGTTCAAACGCTGTCGAGTTTCGTATGCGTTTGCGTACCTTTCAAAAAGTTTCGGATTTATGTATTTGCGGATGTATGTTTGACCAATATGTAATTCGTTTAAACACTCTGAAACGTATCGTGTTTGTTCTTTCCAACCGCGTTTATTCAACCAATCCCATTTGTTCGCATAATTAGCGTCTTAAAATGAGTCTACAAATAATTCTCTTCCGATTACGTATTATTATTCTTTTCAGTTCGCTTTATGCGGCCTGTGAATGGAATATGAAGCAATCCACTTTGAAATTATATCGCAACTGCTACGAATAACGTTGTGAAAAAGCGTCGAAGAATTTACGCGATGCTCGTTTATCCTGTAATCATTTCTGAATGCAAGCAACTGATATTTTATTTCATGTTTTTACGAAGCGTAAAAGCTGGTTCATTAATATGCAACGACAGCTGAAACATGCATCTGCTTTAATGCATCGGATACAGAATTCGCATCGGATCGATTGTACTTTGGATTTAGTTTTTACTAATCCGAGGTGTTCGGTATTCGACAATTAGCAACAAGCTCGCGATCGTCTCGTACGCAAGACCTTATTAATTACTATGAAGTAATTAAAAGTTTTATTAAGCGTTTAAATAGCTTTCGAAATTATTGTTCGAACGTTCTTGCAGGAGTTAAGAAGTTTCGCCAGAAAGATTAAGCGTTATCAAGTTTCCATAAGTTCCGTTCTTTCCGTAGCCGTCTTGGAAAAACACGGCGACGTCGTTACTTTCCGACATTTTTTTCTTCTGTCAATTTGAATACATAGTGTAAGAAGAACTGAACTCGTGTTCGCTATTTTTCATTTATTTTTCTTCTGCATGGTAAATATCAGATAAAAAAATGAATCCAATAAATATATAAGGCCGAAGTTAATTATTTGAATTTATTTATAACTTAAAACATTGAAAATATTTTAGGAAACAATTTCAAATCTTAGTTCTATGACCTTTCTTCGATAAAGTCAGTTTTTCGATTAAACATTTTTAAATTTGTTTTAAAACGACAACTTCACATTCGAAAGCGTTGTCTGAAAGCAGCTACAGTTGCCACATAAGAAACGGTACTACTTTCATCTCTTTCATTTTTCTCTGATATTTACTATTCGGAAGAAAAACGCTGGCTAGTAATAGCGCGGACTCCCTGTATTATGGGAGAGATTTGAAATAGTTAAGGATGTTATGGAGGTATATAAAAACGCAATAAAATTTTTGAAAACTTGACAAGATATAATTCTTACTAAATTAATGCAATTACCAAAATTTGAATTAGATTCACGTTTAATATTTATAGCAACTTAAAGTTTGCACATTTGAACACTTCTTATGGAGAATTCATAAAATTCCACTTCAAACCCTATTTAAACCTTGCAAAAAACACAACTAGAAACTCCAGTTTTTTTTATATATATAGTAAAAATGATGTAATTAATTATGTTCAAAATTGATTAGGATTCACTAAATAGTTACAGAGCAAAAAATTATAAACTGTTACAAAACGTGAAATTTATCGTGTTGTCATCTCACTAGCATGGAAACGTGACAACAGTGTAGAGCACTGAATATAGCTACTATATTATCGACATATAATGTAGACGATGATTGCGCGGGACGTTTGAATACTTGCTGGTATATACTTTGTTCATAACCAAACATTTATGGCATCGTATAAGATGTACACCATAACTTTTCACCAAGTAATTTTAGATCTACTATGCATCGTAATTGATTTATACTTAAAATCACGATATGTAGTTTCAAACGTACACAATACTACCAACTCTCAAATACAGAAACAGACAGCCGAGTCCAGTGTTATCACCAATTTTGTTATTATCAGAACATCATTTTACGCAAATTTTACATGTTTATTTTCAATAACAAGCATGAATATTGCTTTCTGAGGTATTTTTAATTTATTTAACTATTTACTTTTAACTTTTTATCGCGTAATTACATATATTGAATATCACAAATTTATTATCTTGAAGTTCAAATCAGGGGGCACAATCATTCACAAAAGTCACTTACAATTTTTTAATGTACGAAGACTTCGGCGCGGTCTTGCCGGTGAACTCATTATTATAGAGAATAACAATTATTTATTAATTATACAACAGTGAACAAAGAATTAATGTAATCGTCGATGCGTGTTCTCGCTTCAATCGTTCGAAAGGATTTGACGACTCTCTTCTTTTAATCAACAACCTCGTTGTTCAGATACCGCAATATCGATCTAACGCTCGATCTCTGCGATATGTTCACAGGAGAAAGCAACTTCATCTCGTGTCATCGTAACAATATGAACCAATTCGATCAAAAAATAAATATCACGTGAAATTCACTAATTAAACGAAAGCTTTTTAAAGTAATCTATTTTTTCAATGCAAAATATACTCCTGAATGGCTTTCATTGCCAATATATCGATGTATTTCGAATTTCTTGTACGTTTGTCTCCCATTGTACCTCCAGAACATCCTTAAGGGTCGATTCATACATCTCCGATATCGGAGTCCAACAAAATATTCTTACCCAGGTTTAAGCGAGACCGTCCACAACCGGAAAACTGAGTCCGATTTTCCTCCGATACTTTTCCTTCGAGTCGAACAGGCCATAACTAACAAATAAAAGGTTTCTATCCCTCCTCAGGTGAACTATCGGTAGCTCTCCTTTGCAACTTCATGGTAATGAGAAACATTCCTACTCAAGTTGCCTAAAAAATCGGCCGGAAATGCATGGATACCGCAAAACGCCGGCCGGATACGTATGAATCGGCCCTAAAGCGGGGGACCGGAAGTGGACGAAGTTTCGCTGGTCCGAATCAGTTGCAGAGCCGAAGGAGAGACTGACGAGATCTCGAAGAAGCGACGCATTAAATAATTTAGAATCCGAGGTACTTAGCAAAGGTGGAAGTTGACGAGCGAGGGTGCAGAGGTCGGAGTTGGAATGTTTCGAAGGATGATGCTGCAGGAGCCTTTAAGAAAACAGGCTTTAGCGACGGCGGCGCTGCGACGAGTTCCGAACTCCTCGAAATCGATCGAAGAAGCGTCGGCGGAACTGTTCCATCCAATTATGCGACTCGGTTTCACGGCAATGCCCCTGGTTAGCCTAGGTATGAACCGACTCTGTTGTTCCTCGAGGAGCGTGGGCGCAGCAACCGGTGATGGAGTTGCTTAAATTCATCGTAAAAAAAGAAGGAGAAAAAGTTAGACAAGCCGTTTCGAATTTCGCGGAGGAACTTTTTCTATTCCAAAAGCGGGTGGACAGGCTCGCCCCGAAGAAGTTGACCGAAAGTTTCTAGCTCACGTGCGAGGAGACTTCGAGTGGAAAGGACGAGTCGTTAATTTCGTCATTCGTCGCATCCCGCGGGCTCCAGCACGTTGTTCCTTCAGGTTTACAGGTCCTAACTTTTCCTCCTTAACTCGTTAATTAAGGACAAAAGCATGGCGGTGCAGAGAGCTAGCCGGGATGGAGCCGAAGAAGCGAAGTTTTAATAACATTACCGTAATAATACCGTCTGCCCCTTGCTATTCCTTCTTGCAACGTGCCCTAAATTATCAAAGGATCCCTGCGCCCCACCCCTACCGCCTCCCCCAAAAACCAGCCCTTTATTCACCCTTCCGATCAACACTCGCTCGTGTTTGTTGCGCTTTCCCTTTCGACGATTGCGTCCAATTCCCCGTCGAACTTTCGCATATTGTTAAATCGTATTTGCGAGTGCCACCCGGTTCTAGGAATTGACTCAGGTCCACAAAACGCATTTTTCAAATTTTCAATATTTGCTCACATAAAAAAGTTGTAGAATGCAACTTTTAGTATTTTTGCTACAATTCCGATCAATTGCCATTTTTTAATAATTTTCAGAATATGTTTAATTGACTCAGGTCTACAAAACGCATTTTTAAAATGTTCAATATTGACCCACATAAAAAAGTTGTAAAATGCAACTTTTAGTATTGTTGCTACAATTGCTATTTTTGACGAAATTTTCAGAATATGTGTAATTGACACAGATCTACAAAACGCAGTTCTAAAATTTTCAGTATTGACCCACATAAAAAAGTCGTAGAATTCAACTTTTAGTATTTTTGCTACAATTCCGATTAATTGCAATTTTTTACTAAATTTTCAGAATACGTTTAATCGACACAGGTCTACAAAACGCATTTTTAAAATTTTCAGTATTGGCCCACATGAAAAAGTCGTAGAATGCAACTTTTAGTATTTTTGCTACAATTCCGATTAATTGCAATTTTTTACTAAATTTTCAGAATACGTTTAATCGACACAGGTCTACAAAACGCATTTTTAAAATTTTCAGTATTGGCCCACATGAAAAAGTCGTAGAATGCAACTTTTAGTATTTTTGCTACAATTCCGATCAATTGCAATTTTTTACTAAATTTTCAGAATATGTGTAATTGACACTGATCTACAAAACGCATTTTTGAAATTTTCAGTATTGGCCCACATAAAAAAGTCGTAGAATGCAACTTTTAGTATTTTTGCTACAATTCCGATTAATTGCAATCTTTTATGAAATTTTCAGAATATGTTTAATTGACACAGATCTACAAAACGCATTATAAAAATTTTCAATATTGGCCCACATAAAAAAGTTGTAAAATTTAATATTTTTGCTACAATTCCGATCAATTGCAATTTTTGACGAAATTTTCAGAATACGTTTAATTGAATCAGGTCTAAAAAACAATTGCAATTTTTGACAAAATTTTTTTTCGCATCCTGTAGCAAACTAATTGGTTTAGCTTCCCAAAAAAAAAAAATTCAAATCGTATAATACGATATTTAAAAAGTTATCACTTCTTTAAGAGTGTGCCAATACATTTTTTACCCACTGTATCTTTGATTTTGCCCAGACACCATCTATCGCTTCCCTAACGAATTCTCAAAGTACCTTGACGATGGTTAATAAATTATTTGGTGGCTCATCACAATTTTCTACAAGCTTCCCGATAACAAAGAAGGCAGATAAGAATGTACTTCGTCTCGTAACAATTTTAACCATTTTTAATCCGTTAAAAATGGTATGGTTCCTCTCCGAAGTGTGGGCAATTTCATATATTAGAAATTAGTAGTGAGTATGAGCTCCGTAGTTAGAGTGGGGATTATAATATGTACGCATGGCGTGATTTCGTCAGCCGGTGATCAGTCGCTCCGTAGTCGTTTGTACATTAGGACACGTTCTCATTATATATATGTATATCAGTTTATTTCATTATTGTTAAATACATTAAATAGATATAAACTTATAGTCTTCTCCACTCGGCAGTGTCGCATTTCATCGATTCGTTTTCGTCGTAACGTATTCCCGACAGCGAGTTTAAAAATCATGCGAAGCAAGTCCACCGCGGAGATTCGAAAGAAAGAGAAATTGAAAGAATAACAAAGTGGCGTCTGCCTGATAAACTCAGCCTAACCTCGGGGCTCTAACACCGACGTTGCACGTGGTAGGGTAAACTGCAGACAACGGACAAATCGGTGGAAGTTGCGTACAGCTGGATAGAGACGCGGGACGGATTGAAAACGTTCTCCATTTCCGAGGGAGGAAAGTTGCCCCGGCTCCGGGAGCAACGGAGGTCCATATTGTTTCTCGATTGCGTGAAATTCGTCGAACGTGAAATTTTCACTGTTCTTGGTACGCTGGACGTCGCCAGTACGTGAAACTTTATTCGTCAGAGCGAAACAATATCAAATTGAAAAATCTCTCTCCGATTTGCGAATCGGATACGTCGGAACGAAACAAGGGACAGAAAACGATCTCCCTAGAGCACGGAAAAATCGAACGAAACGTACGTTCGAAAAATAATTGTAATGATCCACAATGGAAATCAAGAAGTTCAATTTTGTGGAATATTTTTGGAACGTCCACGAATTTTTGCGTAATTCCCTGTAAAGTAGGACAGAAGAAACGATCGATCCAACTAGGCCACCTTGGAAAGTGGAAAAAATAATTAAAAAACGATGATAAGCGTAACAACGTTTTTAATTTGCATCCGAGTCCTGCTGTGGAATTTCGAAGCGATTTATGTATGTATGTGTGCGATGGTTTATTTGTTCCCATTACGGGTTACAAAGAGTCCCGCTTCCTTTACAATTTCGTTTCGTTTCATCCGTCTAAATTATCTATTATAATCTATCAAAATATAAAATATATGTATATAAAAATGGATGTTTGTATATATTAATAGACTTCGAAACAGTATGATCGATCAACACGAAACTTGGCACATATATGTATTTTTTCATGGAGAAGGTTTTTACGCTACATATTTTTTTGTAACTCTTATTTGTAACTTTTTTGTAAAATGCAACTTTTAGTATTTTTGCTACAATTACGATCAATTGTAATTTTTGACAAAATTTTTTTTGCATCCTGCAGTAAACTAATTTCTCTAGCTTCCCAACGAAAATTCAAATAGTATAGTACAATATTAAAAAAGTTATCGTCTTTTATGAAGCGGCAGAATATTATTGCACGCCACTGTATATATATATAAATGGATGTTTGTGTGTATATATTAATATACTTGAGATCAAAAATCTAAATTCTTCTCACATTTAGCACGGGCGAAGCCGTGTCGAGGGCTGCTAGTTGAAGTTGTCGTTTTATTTAAATTTTACAAATGTTAATCAATAAATTGATTAATTGAAAAAGGGTCATAGAATTAAGATGAAATGGTTACTTTTTTTTTTTTATTAAGCATTGAAACCCTTTTGGGTTTATTATGCTTTACATGAATAGTATTAGTAAATACAGTAGTTTCGAATACAGGAGTAATACAATGAGAATTCTATAATAATTAAATGAATATAACAACAATGTCTATTAACGCTAAATATATAGGTTACAGTTTAGGAAAAAGCAGTGGATACTAGTACAAGCTTTGATATTTGGCTTTGCTATAATTGTATCATTTACTAATACTATTCATGTAAAGCATAATAAACCCAAAAGGGTTTCAATGCTTAATGAAAAAAAAAAAAATAAATATAAAATATAAAATATCAAACATATAGACTGAAAATATATTTCGAAGCGATTTAAAAAAGTGCGCGCGCGAGGAGAGCATTATTGGGCAGAAATGTTTGTTAAAAAATGGAGGAAAAGAAATTCGCGGAGAATCGGAGGTTGGCGAACGAGCGGGGAATAAACGGCGTCGCAGCGTTAATTGCAACGAGGAGCAATTTTCGGAATATTCGTCGTTAAAATCTGTAAACCGTGTTCCGACGGAATGCGAATGATCACGGGCGTTGTTTCATGGGATTCCGTTAGAACGTGAAACGGAATCGGAGCAATCTTGGGTAGATAGCGCGAAGATAGCGTTCGCTATCAGCGGCTATAATCGTAAACGGCGTTTTAAGGATGTCGTGTTTCGCAGATGTGACAGGAGTACTGGAACTGCAGCTGCAGAGTCTCGTTGTCTCACTTTCGCAATTAGCCGTGGCAGCGGGAGAGTCATCTGGTATCAACAGGTAACTCGGATTCGCGTCTCCTTGGTCTCCGGGTTCCCCTTGATAAAAACAAAAGCAATAGTCCGTCGCCTACGTTTGGAAATGTGTTAGCGTAATTGCGTCTTTCGCGACGCGGAACAACCACCGCTTTGTCACTCGAGCCACGCAGTCTGCCAAGTTCTCTGCTAATTGAAAATCCTCGTTTCGTGAAATTCGATAACCTGCCTGCAGCCTTCGCCGTTCGTTCGATCGGAATACGAGATCGTTCCGATATTTTCTATTACAATGTTTCCCAGCTGTCGGAGCAAGTTCCATTAAAAATTCGCCATCGTGTTCGGTAGCGGCTTGACTCGTCCAAAAGAACGATCGCGTTGCAGCGCCGAGCCACCTTGATCGTGAAACAATGCGCGCAGAATTTATTTAAAGCATTCGAATCCCACCTTTCGGCATGATTTCAAGAGTAACGTGCGATGTAACGATTAGCTTTTCTTTGTTTCGCTTTTACATCGAGATTCGAAGGTCACGAATTCCGAATCAAATAATTCTTGGTAAATAAACTCGTGTAATTAATATATATCAGAATTTGTCAGGTTTCAAAGGCATAAGACACACTTAATACGTGTTTGTCAGGCAACAATGTTACAGTCAAGTTTATTGCACTAATCACAAATGGAAAAATGACTAAATCACTAATAACTAATCGTATTATTGTCAACAAACAATCCCTAGTAGCACAAAACATTGTATACACATTCATATAATATTAAAAAGAGATTCAATCTTTTTTTAATATTCAAATATTCATACAATATTTATTTTATATCAAGTAACGAATATTATTTTATAAATATGGAGGAAATATCTATTTCGTGTTACGAGAAAAATATCTTTTTCTAAATATTACATGAATCTATATTTCATGTTAGAAATAGAATATTCTTTCCTAATATACATATAATATTGATTTCATATTATGAAAAAAATATTTCTTCTCATTACAAAACGAATCTCTATTTAATATTAAAAATAGAATAGTTTTTCCTAATATACCAATAATATTTCTATTTCTAAATATTAAATGAATCTATATATCATGTTAGAAATAGAATATTCTTTTCTAATATACATATAATATTTATTTCATATTATGAAACAAATATTTCTTCTCATTATAAAACGAATCTCTATTTAATATTAAAAACAGAATAGTTTTTCCTAATATATAAATAATATTTCTATTTCATACCATGAAAAAAATATTTTTTCTCATAAAATAAATCTTTACGTAATATTAGAAATAGAAATTTTTAAGTATCTTGAAAACAAGATAATTTAATAATTTTTTGCTATGGTAATCATTTTTTACACAGAATAAACAGTGAAATCGATTAGTACAACAAAAAATATGCATTTCTACTTAAAGAAATGATGCAATTGTTAATTGCACATGCACTTATAACAATTGTTAAATGATTTCGGCGCTACGGTTCGATCATTAGAAAAACAAGGGAAATTAATCGATAAGAAATTTTGCTAATAAACATGTTTGGGATTGGCTGAGCGTGTCGGCAGCGTGAACGCGCCGATTTACTGCGCCGCCGCGCTATTGGCGGATTCACGCGTAACAGCGAGATCGAGAGTCGATAAGCAGCTCGCAGTAGCTTATGCCAGCACCGTCGGACATCGATTATGATCGATTATCGACCCCGAAAATGGGATTACTATTGGCGGATCGCTCTATCGATCCGCCAATCAATAGCTCGACGGTGACGGTAAACTGCCAGCTGTTCGACTCCGATCTCAACGTACGTTAGTCGTTCTAACTCATCGCTACTGAAAACGTCGTGCGTCTCGTTGACCGGTTTTTCGCGAGTTAGACGATTCGCTATCTGGATTCACGGGCACTACCCGTGAAAGTATCTATTTGTTATCAACGCATCGTGTTCGAATAACATTCTTTATTCCACATATCTAGCCAGAACGAGCTTGTGTTTTGGCCAGATAAACATCTACCTGTACATAATATACATTACAAATTGAACGATCCCAACTTTGGGAAATAAAGTTACGTTTAAGTGAAGTGGCCTGTTTTAACCCCTTCCAATCCGTAACAAAACAAAAATATCTATTATAAACGAAAATATTCTAAAGATAATTTTTGAATATAAAATATGTTAATGATATCGGCGCCAGGTTCGATCATTTCAAGAAGAACAACAAATATGCAATTTAAATATTTAAGTTTCTCAACGTTTCGATCCCAATGTGGATCATTATCAGGAGACAAAATTTTTGCGTCTGAAAAAGACATTAATAATATAAATTTTCGAAATTAAATATACTGTTTTCATGTAACACAGATCGAACCTGGCGCCGATATCATTAACATATTTTACATTTCAATTTTCGATCGATAAGAATTATTTCCTTTATAATTTTTGAAATTGCTTCTGCAAGAAAAATGAGAAAAAAGAACTTTTAGAAAATAAAATTGCTATCTAAATTATGCTTTTCGCCCAGAAAAACTTTTATTAATTAGAAAAACGTTGAAACATAACGGCTACCCTGAAAGCTTTACGTCTAGTATCATCAAGGAACGTATATTTTAATTACATCACCCTCTTCTCGTTGAGAAACGAAAAGAGGATAGATTAATAAATTTAATCGACTTTGCTTAGTAAAAATTGTTGGTTTTCTTATTAACGATCGAACCGTAGCGCCGATATCATTCAACAATCGTTTGTTGAAAACAATTCGTAAAATAAAATATGTTAATGATATCGGCGCCAGGTTCGATCATTTCATCAAAATGATCGAACTTGGCGCCGATATCATTAACATATTTTATATTTCAATTTTCGATCGATAAGAATTATTTCCTTTACAATTCGTAAAGTTGATATTGAAAATACGAGAATTAATGAAAATAACGTGCGCGGGTAATAATTTCGTAAGCCCTTTGGCTGGCACCTTCCATATGAACGTCTAAAAACTGGCTCACGCAGTCGAATAACTGGCCGACAGATTTCTTTCTCTGTCTCTGTTTCACCGTTCGTCTCCCACTCCGTTTGAAATGACTTTAGCGGGGCGTAATAAAGAATTCCTCGCTCGGCAGATATCCGGACAGCTGTATTCTTTTCCTTTGTGGAACGATAATGAAGGCCTTCCGAGACCCTACGTGACAAGACGGAGGTTAAAACGTGTGGGCGCACTCGTTCCAGCCTCGGTGTACCTTAGGACCGAGCCCTGGAATTGAATTCAAATTCTCGGGTGGCTCGTGTTTGCACTGCAAACATTGTTTCCCCCGCCCGATGTAACGACCCTTGTTGTGTGTGGGTACACGCGCACCAAGAAACCGGCGGGGGTTGATAATTGTGCCGAAGATGCGCCGGTTTGCCGTCTTCGCTCTCCGCGAGACCCTAACTGCCGGCAGTCTACGTAATAAAGATAAACGGAGTCGCGCGCGGGCCAACAAATTGACGGAACCGGGGACGGGTCGGGCCGAGACCAACGGAATTTATGCGCTCTCGCCCGATAAAACACTTGATCCTGCAGTGAATGATCATCTTCCGGGAATCGCTAATCAATGAGCAACCATGCGATTCTCCTTCGCGAATTAATACACAGGACGAGTAAGGAACATGATCTCTTACAAGGGAACATATTCAGGTGAAACAAATCAATCTTGATGAAACTTATGCGAGATGTACAGTGGGTAAAAAAAGTATTGGCACACTCTTAAGAGGGCGATAACTTTTTAAATATCGTATTATACGATTTGAATTTTTTTTTTGGGAAGCTAGAGCAATTAGTTTGCCACAGGATGCGTAGAAAAATTTTGTCAAAAATTGTAATTCTTCGGAATTGTAGCAAAAATACTAAAAGTTGCATTTCACAACTTTTTTATATGGGTCAATATTGAAAATTTTTGAAATGCGTTTTGTAGATCTGTGTCGATTAAACATATTCTGAAAATTTAGTAAAAAATTGCAATTGATCGGAATTTCAGCAAAAATACAAAAAGTTGCATTTTACAACTTTTTTATGTGGGCCAATATTGAAAATTTTAGAACTGCGTTTTGTAGACCTGTGTCAATTAAACATATTCTGAAAGTTTCGCCAAAGTCGGTCGACGTTGCAATGAGCTATAAACGTTTAAATATGTTAAAAATTGCAGATTTTCACGATTTTCGACCTATAACTGCAGATCCTTACATCTTTCAATGCCTGTTGTTTTTTTCGCATCAACCGATTTCGATGAAACTTTACCAGTGCATATAACTGACACAGACCTAAAAAAACGCATTTTTAAAATTTTCAGTATTGGCCCACATAAAAAAGTTGTAAAATTTAATATTTTTGCTACAATTCCGATGAATTGCAATTTTTTACTAAATTTTCAGAATACGTTTAATCGACACAGACCTAAAAAACGCATTTCTAAAATTTTCAATATTAGCCCACATAAAAAAATTGTAAAATGCAAATTTCAGTATTTTTGCTACAATTCCGATGAATTGCAATTTTTGACAACATTTTTTTTCGCATCCTGTGGCAAACTAATTGTTCTAACTTCTCAAAAAAATTCAAATCGTATAATACGATATTTAAAAAGTTATCACTTCTTTAAGAATGTGCCAATACTTTTTTTACCCACTGTAGTTGTTCGAAAAATAATTTGACACGTGGTTTCTTTTATTGGCAACCATCCACTTTGAAGGGGTGAAAACAGCCCTCAAAGTTCGTAAAATTGATTTTTTAAAAATTCGTGTTTTTCTTTTAATGGGAAATGTAGTAGTGCAAAAAATTTTAACAGAATATGTTTGTTCAAACAATATACTAAAAATTGTATGTTTTCTTTCGGTTTCTCTTATGTATCGTTACTTAATTTTCATGTACACTATGTGTGATCTTTGATCCAAAATAGGGGATACATGTTTTAGGATTTTCTTCTTTTTTCCATGCAACAATATTTATATATTTATATTTATGTTTTACAGAAATATAAGCGTTTATTTTTGACATATTAATTAAACGAATGTCTTTTGTTAAAATTTTTTGCACAACTACGTTTTCCATTAAAAACACACAATTTAAAAAGAAAATCAATTTTTTTCGACCTTTGGTTTCCGAGATATCTCAAAAATATGACTCTAACCACGAATTGTGAGGGCTGTTTTCACCCCTTCAAAGTGGATGGTTGCCGATAAAAAAACACCTGTTAAATATTTATCGAAGAACTATTCGGCGAGACATCTCGTCATCTCTCACCAGTGATTTGACCAATTAATAAAGGTCTCATTAATTTCTTCGTTTTACCAATCAGAGTATAGTTACTTTTAAAATATATTTGTCTGTAGTGTCCAGGTGGGACTAGATATCTCGCCAAAGGCGTTTATCTGGAAGTATCGGTGCGCGAGATATCTCGTCCATGGTAACCAAAGGGTTAACCATTTTTTCCTCACAAAATGTATTATTGTCATGAATATACAGTTTTACTTTGAATTTGTCACTTCACGAATACTCTCCGTAGCGACAGTATGCAGCGTCCAGCTATGCCTAAAATAAAGTAACACGTGATGTGCAAATGCTAGAGAGGTTTTATGACTCATGCTACAATAGAAGTTATTTTCGAGGAAACTGTCAGGCGAGGTAATTAAGACATCTGCTGAGGTAGACGGAATTTTTTCCGACATCGGTAGTCTGAAGGCTTGCACAAAGTCATAAAACCCCGAATTCCTACAAGGTCCAAGTCGGTGGTACCCGGGGAATCCTGTTAAGGCCACCCTAACGGAAGAATATATTGAAAATATTTCTAATTTGCCTTTGTTTTCAATTGCAAGTTTCAATTTTACTTGCTGGGCAATACCGAGGCAGACTCGCGATGTAGTTTCTAAATAGAGTCTAATGTACAGCGGATGGAAAAAGTGTTCGTACGCCCTCTAAAATTGATTAAAATTATCAATTGCAAAATCAAACGCGTTAAAAACCACGCGCGACAGAAGTGAAACTTCTTGCAGCCTAGTAATGTTTAGGAGTAAATTAAGATTGGAAATGGTAAATAATCGTATATGCATAATCGTACGAGGACGTAAGGTCTGTTCCCGTAAACCCGTGTTTTGGCCCAAAATCTAGTTAGATTCTGGTTAGATTCTAGTGATGTCACGTGGGTACCCACCCCCTTAAGGGGGTACGGTACCCATGGATCTAGTGTATATATCAGTGTAACCAACCTCCACGCTGAAAAACAGTTTGGCAACAGTGATGAACATATATTTGTATCAATCTAACGCTAATTAAACTAAGTTTCGCTATCATTACAAGTTTTTTCTTGTTGTCAACATCTTTATTGCTATCAATGGATCCGAGTGGCTTCAAGCCCTTTATATTTTTGTTGTTATGAATCTCCGCTGACAGTTCTCCTGACTAGGCGCCATCTGGTCTAACTAGCTGAACTAAAATTTGCTCTAGACCCTGTCTGTATGAACGAAATATGGGGAGTTGAATGCAATCACGGGAAACCATTGTTTGTAGTTATACAAGCATGTTACGAGCTGTGTGAGTGCTCATTGTAAAGAGGAAGGTTGATCCCGCTTCGCTCTGGTCATGATTTAAAGAGATTATGTTTATATTTAATAATATGAGCGTCCAAAGTAGGGGAAATAATCGAGACGATCACCCTGAGGTTCCTATGTACTTTTCTAATACAAAACGATTTTTCCGACATAAATCATGACCAGAGCGAAGCGGGATCAACCTTCCTCTTTACAATGAGCACTCACACAGCTCGTAACATGCTTGTATAACTACAAACAATGGTTTCCCGCAAACACTGTTTTTACTTGTTTTTCTAGTAATATTCTAGTAATATACATGGGTGACCGTACCCCCTTAAAGCGTGTTCGTAGCAGTGATGCCAGAAGGAGCAATTGCCCCTCCGGCTGACCCCCACTCTTCCTTCTACCAGTTCTACTGCGCACGCGCTGCACACTAACGTACCTCTGCTCTGCCCGAGCGAGTTACACGTTCAGAGGTACGTCGCGTGTGGCGCGTGCGCAGTAGAACTAGTAGAAGTAAGAGTGGGGGCCCAGCCGGAGGGGAAGTTCCTCCAGGTTCCTTCGTTTGGCATCACTGGCTCGTAGTTCGGGAACGCTATTTTGTTTCTCTGGAACGAGGGAAAGGTCGCTCAGGAGGAGAGCGATATTTATTCGACTCGCGATGCGTTTTGGGAGGAATCTCATGCGCCGAGGAACTTCCTCTCGGTATTTATCGCGCGGATACAAAGCGAGCTTATGCACGCGATAAAGGTCGATCGAAACAAATCCGAGGCTTCGAGTCTCCAGCCCGCAATAAACGATTCCTCCGACGCGATAGATTCGCCCTGTTCTCGATCGAAAATTTACGACAACGTTCGAAAGACGCGGAAAAATTCAGGTTTCCTTTTTTCTCCCTCTCTCTCTCTCTCTCTTCTCGTTCTTTTTTTATGCGAATTATAATATTCTAATTTTACGAGGAGCTCTTACCTTTACGGCAAATTCTTCTTCCACGCGTTTATGCCAAAAGTAAGCTTTTATTTTCCATAAACCTTAGCGCGCCAAGTAGACGTTGGATCGTAAAGACGAAGTGGATACACACCCGGAGCTTTAAACCTTTTCTCTTGTCTATACGCCGATAAGACCACGCCTCAACTTTCCAGTAAATTTCCAACCCAAGATATTCGCTCCTCCTGCTCGCCCCGGTGTGGTATTTAAGACGGTCTCGTGGTTTCTCAAGTTTTCGTCGTTTGCATTGGTCGCGACCGTGCGAAACGCTTCGCGCGCAAGCATTTTTCTAAATTCAGCGAGTAATCACTGTTTGTCGGCGAGGACGGGAATTTACGATGGGACAAAATTCCCCGCGGTCACTACGTCTAAATGTGTGGAGACGTCGCGCGAAATTAGGGCACGTTGACTTTCCTGCCTCCTGCAAGATAAATGAAAGATTTATGCTCCGTCCGCTTGATAGAAATAGTGCAGGATTTTTGTGCTGTTTCACCGCGAAAAGGTAAGCGCTCGAGCGAAAGTTATTCGCGTTTCGTGCGAAAATTTGGGAAAGACCATTAGGGTCACGAGCATTGATAGAATTGATTGACCGCGAATTAAATTACAGGAAATTTCTCTCGTAATAATGCAAGTTTTCACGTTCCGAAAGACACGTTTTAGGAACTTCCACATACGCGACTTCGCTTCCTCGAGTTTCCGATTGGGCTGACGTGTCGGAACAGTTTCTACGTATTTACCAGCGCGTTTTATTAATGGAGCATGTAAATGGAGTTTCTGCAATCATCGTTCAAGGAGAAGGTGAAGCAACGAGAGGAGAATTCTCGTTGGACTACATCTTAAAAGATTCGGATGAGATACAGGGACCTGAGAGAGAGGGACCTTTCGAGCCGGAGTCATCTTTCAGCGAAGTTTTGCTCCCATATAACGCGAATGGTAATAACTTCTACTTGAATACCGAAACATGGCATATACACCGAAGTAAGGTGGCATTTTATGCCTTTTGGGAAAGTAGTAACACCGTAATTGGAGTTTGAGAGTTTACGCGGAGTCCGTTTCAATTCAATCTAATGAATTAACCCTTGGAATATATCAAAGTTCGCGTTACAACCCGTGAGAACGATCCTTGAAACGCGCCACAACTTTTTACTGTTATATTAGCACGCGTTATAATATTTTTATAGTTAGTTTTACGATTTTCAGCGCGTTCCAGAGAATTGGATAGCGTTTCGCGTCCGATTTAATTCGATAAACGTTCATTCCGGTTCTTTAATTTTCAGTGACTCGCACTCCATTTTCTACGCAACCGTTTACATGGAATTTTATACCACTCCGTCATAAATAAATTATTCGGTAAAATAACCACTTCAACGCAAGATAAACATTTGCTACGTTTAGCGTTCCTTTTACCTAACCACCTAATCTTGTAATAAATTTTTACTGTATAAAATAACAACAGCAACGACGAAACATTCGATAGAACTTGATCGTGCATTTGATTTTGATAACGCTAAAATATTAGACAAGGAATCAAATTTACATCGTAGATTACTAGTAGAAACTTTTCATACGATTAAACTACAAAGATAAAACACCTAAGATTCATGACTATTACGCTGCATTACCGAATCAGTAATGTTTTAGATGAAGTTTCTAAAATTTTTTAATAGTATTCACTATAATTTCGATTCTGATTTATTTGCGTAGTCGAATGTTAATTTCTTTCTGTTACCACAACAATGTTGAGGTATTATGCTCTGTTGCCGTGTGATCGAGACGAATTATATCGAGTTTTGAATTTGCCGCCTATTATTGATTGTAGCAAACATAGATCGCCTGCTTCTAATTGGTCAAGTCCCAATTCTTTGTCCTATTGTATTCGCTGTTTACATTGTAACCTTCAACAAGGATTCAGTCCATTATCTACCAGCATGGAAATAATACATTTTGAAAAATGAGTTTATTTTCCAGTTTGAAACATCGTTTTCTCTTTTTCTTTTAAAACACGGTTATTTTTGTAACGTTACATTTTGTTTGAGACGCAAAAATCTCTTGAAAATGATTCTCATCAGGATCGAAACGTCGGGATTTCGATTTGCAAATTTGTTATAAAACAAGGAATTTTTAGTATAAAATAACTACCTAAATTTAATAGACCTAACAATTCTGTTTCCATCTTCACTGATGGAAGTAGTGTTAGGCGTGGATTCAAAATAATTATATATCCTCATTTGACTTACCCTAATTTTATTCAAACTATATATATATATATATATATATATATATATATATATATATATACACACTTATAAAACTACATACTTATTATAACCGTACCGACTCGTGGCATTCATACGTTCAAGCATTCTACAACTAAGCTCAACCGTTGCACACACATTCACCGCGCATGCGCCGTTCAGGCCGGCGCGTTTCAAGAGTCCCTTCAGGAGCGTACCTCGCTCCTATCAAGTAGAAATGAAGAGATGGGAATTGTTGGTGCTGCATGCTTCTCGCCTGAGACAAATGAATCACGCTTATTAAGTTTACATAGAGATATGACTATTTTTTCTGCCGAATGCATAGCAATTAAATCTGCACTTGAGCTTGCTTCTAATTATTCTCATCCTTACGTGTACGTTTATTCTGACTCTCTGAGTGCTCTACTAGCTCTAAGTAACTACTCCGGAAAAACTAAATCCAACTCTCTCTTACTTGATATCCATAAGTTGATAAACTCTTACTTTACCGAATCCAAGAAACTATTTCTTTTTTGGATCCCTTCGCACATTGGAATCACGCATAATGAAAAAGCTGACGCATTAGCTAAAGAAGCATCTTCATTATCTATTTCTCCCAACATCCTAGTTCCCTACTCTGACTATTCACATATTTTTAAAAAACAAGCTAGAATGTTAACACACAATTATATTCTTGAAGAAGCAGGGTTTAAGGGCAAAAAATTTTTCAGTTCCTTTTATCACTCAGGATCTAAACCTTAGTTTTTTCACCTAAAACTTCCTAGAGACTTCATCTGCTGGATTAACAGACTTCGATCTGGACACTATCAACTGAATGCCTCCCTTTTTAAAACGAAACTTGCAGATAACACAAATTGTCCATGTGGTTGTTTGATACAGGATCATAATCATATATTATGGCAGTGCCCGATCTATGATAACAATAGAGAGGCGCTGATTCACAAACTATGCAGCAAAGGTTACTATCCACCTTATACAATAGATGCTTTTTTGTGTGGACCTTCTCTTTGTCCTCTATTTCTTATTCACAGTTTTCTTAAATCTCACTGTTTGTATCTATAGTGTTGTACTAGAATTATTAATTATGTTACTTCTCCTAGTTTATAAGTTGTTATTGTAATGTTAGCATGTACAGTTATGTACATGCTGCTAATAATCCCATGTGGGGTTTCATAGCATAATAAATAAAAAAAAAACTACCTAAATTTGCTAATGTGGTGGACACAATGAAATACATAAATAAACGTTTAACGATTCGAGATTGTAGGTACTCTACGAGAGTAATGAAAAGTTAATCGCGACTTCTCACGCCTTGCGATATTATTATAGGATAATCGTATCCGGTGCTGATAATATTTAATTACCATCGCCGCATTGAACACTCGACGAGACGATAACAATTTCAATGAACGGTTCAATCGAAAAACTCGATTATTCCGCGAGCAAAACTTGCCCTTCGATACCGATACCCGATGCAATCGAATAACTCCTGTCGAATTCAATTCGAGCTGTAACCGTGCGATTGGTTTTGGCAATACGATTGTGATTTAGAACATGATAAGCATGTTACGACGGTAACCCTACCCGTTGACCGATCGCGCGTATACGTACACGGACCGTGGGCACGTGTGCGTGTGCGTTCCACGCTCGTTCATTAGCATCACACAATCCATGCAACCGAACGATCTCGTAATCTTCCGAAATCACTTGTTTATCGAAACGTAAAGTATGCGTATTAGTAGTTCAGTTTGCGTGGTTGCCAGATTCACTAACAAATCAGTGTCGCTTTCGGAATCGCTTGTCTGTTCGTAATTAACATCGCGAACCGTGCCATCGGGACACCGACGAAAACGCATCTAAATTTCTGCAACGCGCCCCACATGTCGAGTTGGAAAAATATGGGATGTACGAAGAAAGAGAAAAGTTCGTTTTCACTCGAAATTAAGAACATTACTTAATTAATGTTTTCGTGACATAAATGTATGTCGATTGAGTGACAACACGAATTCAAAGTAAATTAAAAGCAAACATTGTACATCGTATATTCTAGAACAAATATTTTTCCATGATAAACATAAAATATTTCCTTCGTATTAAAAAGAATATTCTATTTCTAATATTGCATGAAAATTCGTTTTATAAAAGAAATATTTTTTCATGGTATGAAATAGAAATATTATCTGTATTATATGATTATATTTTTCATGCAATCGATGCACACAGGTCCGCCAGTCCACAAATAATATTACACCGTATAATGTGCACACTCTCGCAACATTATAAACGAGCAAAACACCATCTTTCTTATTCAGATAATATTTTACCTCGCATCAGAGCATTCTATATTTCATGTATCCAATTTCCACGGTATCGCGTGTTAGTAAAATATTCATACTAAATCGAGTTAAACGGAACATAACGCAGAAACAGAAATTTCAGAATTCAGGATACAATATTGATCGTATCAAAACACGTTTTAACCTATTACTACATTTCTTTCAGCAATTTGTTAACGTTCCTCTAGAAATATTACTAGATTTCTCTGGACGTCCATTTTCTGCTCAATATATCAATCGATTTATAATCTTGAAATGAGAATTTCTGCGAATACGTCAAATGCGAAAGGTTTTAAATAATTTATACATTTTGATCGGCTACTCGCAGGTTAATTCATTGTTTCTAACTAGGGAACATGTTCGGTTGATACAAACCGATTTTGATGAAACTTCCCTAGTAGCACAAAAATATTGTATAAATATTTTTTTAAAATATTGAAAAAATATTTTTTAAGCCACATTTTTTAATATGAGAAAAATATTGGATTTGAATATTGTATACATATACAAGAAATATTAATTGAATATTTAAAAAATATAAGCTAAATATTCAGAGAATATAAACGAGATATTTAAAAAATGTAAAGTAAATATTCAGCAGATATAAACTAGATATTTAAACAATATAAAGTAAATGTTAAAAAAAATGTGAATCCAATATTTAAAAAATATATATTGAATATTAAAGTAACATTCAATAAAATCTTGAAATAATAATATAATAATAATTCAGATAATATTTATCATATTATAAAATATATTTCTTCTCATTATAAAAGGAATCTTTATGTAATGTTAGAAATAGAATATTCTTTTTTCATATGTAGGAAATTTTCATGTTTATCATGGAAAAGTATATGTTCTAAAATATGATGCGAAGTAAAATGTTTACTTTTAATTTAATTTGAATTCGCGTGTGTCACTTAATCGACATACATTTATATTATAAGAACATTAATGCGACAAAGTTGTTGCACGAAAAATAATCGTGTAGCTCTTACGTCTTACACAATATGTGATTGACCTGTAAGATTAAAAAGTTTGTATGCAACAGACTCATAGTTAATTAATATTCTTATAATGTAAATGTATGTCGATTAAGTGACACACACGAATTCAAAGTAAATTTGAAGTAAAAATTTTACTTCCAATATTCAATGACGATTTATTTTATATTTGCAACTAATACTTAATTTGTAATATGAAAGGTGTGTATGTCTTCCAGCATATTCCGGAATACATAATAATATTTTTCCATGATAAACATAAAATATTTCCTGTACATTAAAAAAGAAATATATTCTCTTTCTAATATTACATAAAAATTCATTTTATAATAAGCAAAAATATTGTTGTATATTAGAAACAAATATTCTATTTCCAATATTAAAGAAAGATTCATTTTATAATGAGAACAAAATATTGTTTTAATAACATGAAATAAAGATTCATTTAATACTTGGAAAAAAATATTTTTCTCGTAATATGAAATAAAGATTCTTTTAATATTAAGAAAAAAATATTTTTTCATGATATGAAATAAATATTTCCTGAATATTTAGGAAAAAATATTTTTTTCATAATATGAAATAAATATTTCCTGAATATTCAAAGAAAGTATGTTTTTCGTAATATGAAATAAATATTGTATGTATATTTGAATATTAAAAAAAGATTGAATCTCTTTTTAATATTATATGAATATGTATACAATATTTTGTGCTACTAGGGTTATGTCAGACATACAGGGTGTTCGACTACAGGTGGGAGAAAATTTAAGGGGTGGTTCTTAACGATGATATAAGACGAAAACGAAGAATAAAAAATTGCGATTTCGGCTTCGTTAATTACCTATTGACAATTAAAAATCAACAACGCGTCTAACAAAAGTGTACGTTGTGTACGTGAAAGAGTTCAATGTTGTCCAACGATTTGTTAAACATTTTCACCTCGCTGAGGCCCCAAATGAGAACCAAGTTATGAATGCACCTGTCACTCGATACGCGACTGTCGCGTTGTTAATAGCTAAATAACTTCATTTTCGTCTTATATCATCGTTAAGAACCAACCCTTAAATTTTCTCCCACCTGTAGTCGAACACCCTGTATAGCTCCAGAACATCCTTAAATTCTGCAATCGATGCGCGAAAATTGCGAACTGCGACAATGATAACGAGTGAGCTGCGATTTTTTATGCAAAACGAATTGTTCGCTGTAATCGCAAGACACGATAGCTACGCAGACGTTTGTTTCTCTCGTGGATCGTTATTCGGTGAGAGTAAAAGGACAGTGTTTAAAAATGGTGTAAACGTACTTATTACTTCACATTCGACCGACTCATTTTTACGATAAACGCGTAAAATCCGCAGTCGGCTAATGACGAGTACGAAAGCACTAGAGACATAATAAAAAAATCATTGTAACGGAAAGGTTAATGGTTGAATGTATAAATTCCTCTTTTAAAAGTAAGGAAAGCGGAGAAGACTAGGTGAAATTAAAATAAAAGCCGCGCAAAGTACGAAAGTATTAAAGCCAAGTCGAATTGCCGGTGTTATGACGTTCTCGTTCTGAAATATCGCGATGAGAGCTTTCACCGTGGCTTTTCCAATGTTAACTCGAACGTTACCTCTATTATCGTAAGAAAAATATTCCTTAACGCATTGTGTTACGCCGGGGAACAAAAATCGTACCTTTCGGAACCCCGGTTCTACCATAATCTAAAGTTCCTCGAAGGTGTGACATGTCTTTTAAATGAATAATACATAATACTGAAATTGTAATGCATATTTCATGTACGAGTGCCGGCGGTCCGTGTTATTTTTGTTGCTCGCCGGGACAGAAAGCGAATAACAAAAGCGAATATAAAGCGGTAATGTGATTTCGCAAGACTATTATGGAAACTGTTTCGTCGATAAAGGCGGGAATCATTTCATAATTCGATCGAGATCGAAAAATTTCCGATCGAACGATCGCGAAAAACGGTCTCGTTTCGAAATAAAGAAATTATTTTCGTGCACGGTTTTCTCGAACATACGCCGAGCGTGGAATTTATTTATTTTCATTTGCACGCCGCCGATTTTAAATTCAAGCCTCGTTTTGTTATCAATTTTCTGTCCGGCAACATTTAGTAGCAGTGTTGGGCAAATTTTCTTTTAAATAATAAATAAACGCGTGATTTTATTTGCAAATAATAACTAAACTTGTTATTTAAATTAAAGTTATTTAAATAATTCCATAAATAATCTATTTATTATTTCTTATTCGCAAATAAAAATTTACTTATTATTTGGATTGAGGTGGAAATTAATTAAATAGTTTGTGGTCTTCTCTTATTTCTTGTATTTTGCATATGTATACAATGAACACGTGACGAAATTAATATCATGATTACCCGTATATATAATATTTAAGTGAATACAACTAGTTTTTTTATACCGTATTGAAAATTGTATTTGTAAATAACAATTAACTTTATTATTTTAAATAAATTCATTCATACTTGTTGAAATAAAAATTAATTATTTCTGCGTTTTATTTGAATATCCAAATTACAAATAACTTGTTATTTAAATAAATTTATTTATTGCCCAACACTGTTTAGTAGCTGATCTCGAAAGATTTGATTCATGACAAAATTGTGGAAGAGGGGAGAGGCAAGGCGCCGCGATAAATAATTAAAACAATGAAGAGCGAACGAAGAAACTGAATAAAATAATGGCTTGCAGTTTTCTGGGAACGCATCGGTCCCGTTAACGCGAAACGAAGGCGAAGTTAATAAAACTTGGCGAGTGCGGAGTCAGAGTAGGATTAATGACACGAGGTTAGGTGTTAACGCGAGGCAAAGTGTTTTATATCCTCAAAGAGGTATGCGGCTTGTCCTGTTGCTCGCTTCGGCTCGTTTATCCTTCGTTCGAGAACCGATGGCGAGGAGCAGGAAACAGGAAGCGGTAACGCGAAGTTTGCGCGAAAACAGCGGCATCGGCATCACTTAAGTGGCCAGGTCGGGTCCTGTAAACGAGACGGTAACTCGCGATTTATCACTAATAACGGCGTCCCGTGTATCGACTATAATTTACCGTCGCGTCGACGTTAATCAATTTTATCAGACAAGATAAACCAAACTGATGCTTCCTTCCGCTCGCATGACCCACCATCGCGAGGATTTTCCTAACAAATCGCGCAGCTTGTATGAAACCCGATGCCTATCGACGCTTTCCTCGGTCTTCAGGAAAATTCAGTGGGTTGCATCAATCCTGATCTGACGATCTCACTCGTCCAATATCTATTAACTAATTATCTGCGAATTTAAAATTTTTCGTTATTTTTTTATGAGACTGCGATTACCACATTTGTGGCATTTTTCTAAGAACAATGATACCGCATATGATATAATTCCGATGATATTTACTTGTGCAATAGACAGTTAAAGTTTCGGGCGCGTAGGATAGGGTTAGGAAATCCAAATTTCCAACTTCCTTATTTTTCATTATTTTTTTATGAGACTGCGATTGACATATTTGTGGCATTTTTCTAAGAACAATGATACCGCATATGATATAATTCCGATGATATTTACTTGTGCAATAGACAGTTAAAGTTTCGGGCGCGTAGGATAGGGTTAGGAAATCCAAATTTCCAACTTCCTTATTTTTCATTATTTTTTTATGAGACTGCGATTGACATATTTGTGGCATTTTTCTAAGAACAATGATACCGCATATGATATAATTCCGATGATATTTACTTGTGCAATAGACAGTTAAAGTTTCGGGCGCGTAGGATAGGGTTAGGAAATCCAAATTTCCAACTTCCTTATTTTTCATTATTTTTTTATGAGACTGCGATTGACATATTTGTGGCATTTTTCTAAGAACAATGATACCGCATATGATATAATTCCGATGATATTTACTTATGCAATAGACAGTTAAAGTTTCGGGCGCGTAGGATAGCGTACTAACTGTCCTTCCTTGCGCCCGAAACTTTGACTGTCTATTACACACCTAAATATCATCGGAATTATATCGTGTTTGGTATCATTTTGCATTAGAAAAATGCCACAAATATGGTAATCGAAGTCTCATACAAAAATGATGAAAAATAAGGAAGTTGGCAATTTGGATTAGCTATGTTTACATTTCAAAGGATAGTGTCCCTGGCTAATAAATGTTCCTCGGCAGACCCGTGCTAGGAATTTATATGGATAATTTACTGTAACATGAAATTCACTAATGAAACGAAAGCTTTTCAAATTAATCTATTGTTAACAGAGAATGTTTTCACTTCATTAATAAAAAATGTGCAATAATAAAGTAATAACACTGTATTATTTTTGTATTCGATCTTTTTTTCAATACCCATAAATAAAAAATATGCATTTTCTGTTTAAAAAATATTTGTTTAATGACAGATTTCATAAATTTCGAGAATTAAAACTAGAAAAAAAAGATTTTTAAAAATGTCGACAGCAAGACTCGAACCGGCTACCTACTGATTACCAGTCTTTCCCGCAGAAATTTTCAAATGCAATTTTCCCGAAAAATCTTGTGAAGCGCGCGCTACTGCTTTGCTAAATTACATTTGGATACGTCATCTTCGTATACTGGAAGTTTCAGGAATATATTGCCATTTATTTAGTTATTAATTTATTAATTATTAATTTAGTTATATAAATTGCCATAAGATAAATTCGTTCGACTGAAAACGGTAATTACTTTTACGCCGGTGATTAAAAAGAGCAGAAGAGAAATCGTCGAGCAATTTTCTGCTTGGGGAGCGTCCGATGGAATGAAAAGTGTGTCCAAGTTGTCAGCAGGACAAATCTGGTGTCATAATTCGACGATTAGACGCCGGTGAAGTGGATAACAGCGTGGTTCGACCAACGCAACGCCTGAAGGATCCACTGAAGCGAGATGGTTCGTGCGATCGAAAGGGAATGGCGGAAAATTATCAAGCGAGTACATCGCCAAGAAGCCAGAACGAAAGTTTCGATTGCAGCGCGTCGATAAACGGATCGTGAAGTTCCCTATTCTTCCGGTGCATCTCTCGTCTAATTTTTCCTTTGCCGCAACGTCAAACTGCATTCTTGGAAAATCAAGAACTTTCAGGTACTCGCACAACTGGTTTTACACGTAACTTGACATCAGTCCGACGTAAATAAATTTTAATCCAGTGAGATAACTACCTAAACGCGAGATAAACATTTGCTAGCGTGGTCGACACCGTTACGTTTGGAAAGTTACGAGATCGCAGATACGCGAGTAATTAAAAATTGAAGCGAATCGACTCCGTATTCGTATCTCTTATTCTCTTCGAAAATGCGGAGGAGATTCCTGGACGATAACGTCCGTTTGAATTCCACGAGTTTGAATGGTCAGCAGGGTCCGTGACAAGTCGGACTTTCCCGAGTAACAGAATGTCCACGGTGTCTACGACTTGTACGAGTCTAATCGATCGGGATTTAGATAGGGCGCATTCTATCCGAAAGTTTTTCATATTTTATCAGCGAACAGGAGTCTCGCAGAAACTCGCCACGGTTGAAAGCCTCCGCTGCAATCTCGAACACGAATGATCGCGGCTGATAAAAGAACTCCGGACGAGCTACCGACGTTCCACGCCGGCCACGTTGATTTATATGCTGATTCGACGTTTGTGCCTAACGCAACATTGTATCGTGCATTCCTCCAGATCGCGGATGTACGAGCTGCGCCACCAGAATTTTTCACGATCTAACGATACGGAACCCCGCAACATCGCGTATCTCGGTGGTCGCGTGCTTTTTCAGCTACGCCCTTCAACGATCGAGGCTTTACCGTACTCGTTCGGCCGGTCTTATGAAAGCAGGGGAACGGAATTAGTTTCGCCTTCGGCTCTCCCCAAATTATTTATTCAGTTTCTCAAGCTTTCGCCGATGCACAGCGATGCATAGCGGAGTACTCGGAAAAGCTTACAAGTGTAACGAAATGCTTATAAAATACTCGAACTAGCAACATACAGTGAGTCAAAAAATCATTCGCTAACTCTTAAGAAGGCGAGAACCTTCTAAATATCGTACTATACAGGGTGTCCCAAAACTAGTGCAGGAACGGAAAATGGGAGGTTCCTTGGGTCATTTTAAGCGATAGTTTCCTTTGCAAAAATGGCGTCCGCGGCTTTGTTTAGGAGTTATTAACGAAAAACAAGGACCAATCACAGCGCGTCTACAGCGGACTGATTCTGGCTCGACCAACGGCAACACCGCGCTAAGTGGGACCTGTCCTTAAGTCGGACTCTGTTCGCTGTAGTCGCGCTCTGATTGGTTCGTATTTTTCGTTAATAACTTCTAAACAAAGCCGCGGACGGCAGTTTTGCAAAGAGAAATGTTTCTGCAAATGATCTAAGGAACCTTCCATTTCCGGATGCTGAAGGAATTTTGGGACACCCTGTATACAACTAGCAGCCCCCGAAACAGCTTCGAAGAATTTAGATTTTTGATCTTAAGTATATTAATATATATATACAAACATCCATTTTTATACCCTGGGGAACATTATTAACTCATTAATAACAAATTATTGTTGACATGATAGTTCAAATAATTAATATAGACTAACGTGTCCGAACGTGTTCGAACGTGTCCGAACGTGTTTCGCGGTATAAAATATGATAACCCTGGGGAACATAATTAATTCATTAATAACAATTTATTTATTTCTACATATATAAGGAGTATCAACATCTTGTCTGTTCCACCATTAAACACTTTGCGTTTTAAACATCTTCGGTTAAAACGGTTGAATGTCAATTTATGTACCATAATTTAAAAAATGGTATTTATGCTGATGTGTTTTATTGAGCTTGGCAATTGTTTCATTTTGAATTTACCGCCTAGCATCGATTGAGAACTTGTCGATCATAGAGTCTGATTGGTAGAACGTTAATACGCGTCGTTCCAATGTTTTTGTGCTTGCTCTCTCTCCCTCAACGGTTGGTTGCTTCAGTTCAATTTAGACCAGCATGGAACTCAGTCATTATTTGTACTTCTGAAACTTTTCTTTACACTTAGCAAGTATGGTTCTTTGGAAGATTAATTACAGTTTTGTTCATCTTGTGAAATACCCAGTACATTATGGTTATATATTTTTTCAGACGCAATTGCTCTTGAAAATGATCCACACCTGGATCGAAACGTTGAGTTAAATTTGATTATTGCTAATTTGCTTTGCTTTGCTTTTATTATTGATCGAAACGGTACGCCGAGAACATATATTTGGTTTATAATAACAATTTATTGTTGAAATAATAGTTAAAATAATGAATATAGACTTGAAAGATGCAAAGCTCGTTCGTAGGCGTGGGGAGGGGGGTTTTTCGCGGTACGTAATATGACACGTGCATGCTTTTCCCAGGAAGACTTGACCTTGAACGTGTCCGAACGTGTTTCGCAGTAGAAAATACCTCGTTCAACGCTATAGATAAAGCCGACGTCCACACAAAATGAAAGAAACTCTTCTGCGGCTGCAGATTTTGTTACAAAAAAATAGAAGTAGATTGTCTGATACTACATTCGACCATTATGCTTCTTGAGAAGTAATTTCAAAACGAAAGCGTAATGTTTCATTTTATAAAAGTTTGGTTTCAAATAAATTAATCTATCGCTTATATTTAGCGTCTATTTTTTCCTTGCTTTTGACTTACAGTTTTTTGAGCTTTCGGTAAATATTATCAACGATATTCCAAATATCATAAGTTTCTCAATATTTTTATTATTTTGTTAAGGATTCTCGAGAAATATAGTCTTACTTCTCATTTCTCGAGAAATGAAGAACGTTGAGAAATCAGGAACACTGGTACTATACGATTTGAACATTTCTTTTAGAAGCCAGAGCAATTGGTTTGCTGCAGGACGTGAACAAAATTTTGTGAAAAATTCCAATTGATCGGAATTGTAGAAAAGATACTAAAAGTTGCATTTCACAACGTTTTCATGTGGGCCTATATTGAAAATTTCAAGAATACGTTTTAAGATAAGGATTATTTTTCGCGATCGTAAATTGTTAGACAAATAGAAATTGATATTATCGGCGCACAGGTTCGATCATGATTCTACAAACATAATTTGAATGGTACTACAAACGTTGATTCGGGTTTGAATCTATTTCTCGGTCTTAAGAAAATTTAAGACCATACGTTTGAGCTATTCCGAATGTTTGGAATAGATGAAAAGGAAAAAGGAAGATGGTGTTTCGTCCTATACGTTTTAAGCTCGATAACGGCGCGTGGGGGTCCAAGATTAAATGGAAACGCGGATTGTCATCCACTGGGAAGGGTTAAGGCGGACAAGGGTACACGCCGGACCTTAGCATATGCATCTACGAAAAAGATAGTGTGTGTAGGCAGCGTGCATCCCGGAATAACAGCAACGGGGTCAGGTGATTATGCGCATAAATTAGCGAGCACTCTTATCGGACGGCGACATGCGGTGTAATCCGGCAACTGAAACGCATTAACAAATGTCAAGTCGATAGTTGAGAGCGAGAGGAACGGAGAGAGAGAGAGAGAGAGAGAGTGATAGCGAGTAATCCTCGCAAGAGCGGCGCGTTTTAGATGCCACAAATCAAGTTTCAACCGCGTATCTCGCCGCGGCGTTTTCTCTCGTTCGATCTCCTCCTTCCCGCGCCCTTTCTTCCTCCCTCCTCCTCGACTTTCGCGACTGACAAGGGAACACATTCAGGTGAAACAAACCAATCTTGATGAAACTTATGCGAGATGTAGTTGTTCGAAAAATATTTGACACGTGGTTTCTTTTATTGGCAACCATCCACTTTGAAGGGGTGAAAACAGCCCTCAAAGTTCTTAAAATTAATTTTTTTTAAATTTGTGTTTTTCTTTTAATGGGGAATGTAGTAGTGCAAAAAATTTTAACAAACTATGTTTGTACAAACAATACATTAAAAATTTTGTTTTCTTTCGGTTTCTCTTATGTATTGTTACGGATTAGAAGGGGTTAAAACAATTCACTTCACTTAGAACTAAACTTTATTTCCCCAACTAGGGTGCGTTCGAATTTGTAACAGAATTTATGTACAAGCGATATGTAACTTGGCCAAAACACTAGCTTGCTTTGGCCAGATTGTTTATTAAAGAATGTGAGTTGAAACCAGATGAGTTTTCCCTTGATAGATAGATAGATATTCACTTTTAGAAGAAGTGAATCCCGAGATTTGAATCTACTAACTCGCGAAAACCGGTCAAGCGACGCACGACGTTTTCTGAAGAAACGAGTTAGAACGACTAATGTACGTTGAGATCGGAGTCGAACAGCTGGCAGTTTACCGTCACCGTCGAACTATTGATTGTCGGATCGATAGAGCGATCCGCCAATAGTAATCCCAATTTTGGGTCGATAATCGATTGTAATCGACGTCCGACGGTGCTGGCATAAGTTACTGCGAGCTGCTTATCGACTCTCGATCTCGCTGTTATGCGTGAATCCGCCAATAGCGCGGCGGCGCAGTAAATCGGCGCGTTCACGCTGTCGACACGCTCAGCCAATCCCAAACAGTATCGTTAGTTAATTAACTTCCCGATCCATAGGGAAGTTACTGTAATTAACCCGAAAATCGAAAATCGATTTTTTAGCAATTCTTCACGTTTCATGGTCATTGGAGTGATTTTAGACTATTTTTATCAAATTGTTAGTATATTTGTGTGTGAGTGCGTATGGCCGTTTGTATGTTATCAAAGTTTTCGTTAACGTTTTCTGAAAAGGTAACAACGCGATCAGAATGATGAATGATGCAATCGATGTGCCCCGTCGAAACTTAGAGCTGATTAGATTTTGGTCCATATTGGTCAAGTAGTTTTTTACATTTTTTAGTTTTTTTCGAAAGAAGTTCATTCAACAATGCAATTTATACGAGAGGATGGAAATTTTCCACCGAATAAACAAACGTAATTATACATATTTCATTTTTATTTAAAAAAAATTTTTTTTAATTTTAAAAATTAATAAATAACCAGCTAGGTTAAATTTATGTTTTTCTTTTAATGAGGGATTGTAGTAGTGCAAAAAATTTTAACAAAATATGTTTGTTCCAACAATACATTAAAAATTGTATGTTTTGATGAAATATTTCAAATATTCTGGCAATTTATTCATGGCGATATTGTCTTTCAAGGTCATCTGAAAGTCATCGTGTAGTAGGTCGTTGAATTCGTTTTGACGTCGCCTACAATATTATGAAGTTAAAAATACCCAGTTCCATTAAAAGATATGACAGCGACCTTGATTTTTTTGTTGAGAAAATTTTTTTTTTTAATTTAAAAAATTGCAATTTCTTCTGCCAGTTGGCCCTCGGTTTCAACCCTTCTTCCGGTTAGTTCAGTCCTTCTTTGGGGAAACGGGCGGTGACGTTGCAATTAAGAATTTGTTGCGGCCACTGGATTTATGCGTAGGGAAATAACCGTTTAAACAGAGACGATACAGCGTTTTACAAGAAACAGGCTCCTCGAGTCAATCCTCTGATTCGATCAAAGCGAAACACGACCCATATTACAATTTTAAGGCCGCCTATTGGCGCGTTGGCTCGTGATATGGCGTGACACGTTCGCGACCAATATTTACACGGAAACGAATATTTTTCAGCGTGTAACATGGACGAATGTTTTGCAAAGTTTGCCATCCTAACACGCGTATTTCACGGTGCAACGGAATCCGCTTATGAACATTCATTCCGAGCAGAGAATTCTCGTGCATCCGTTGAAGGTACTCGTTCGACCATGCCTTTCAATCTGGCAAACTCCCCGGTTGTGTAGCGACGTGGACGGTCGAAAGTTGCTTTGATCAATGTAATACACAGACCTTCTACGGTGGGAATAATTAATATATCGTTTAGAAAGATCCGTGTATTTGTGTTGACTCTTCTCGATCTCCAGAAAACGGATCCTTTTTCGCTAATTAGCCACCGATATCATTTATCGAAGCGGCAAATAAACGCATTTAATTAACGCTCCGTAACTCGTTTTTCTCGATCCTGAAGATATTTGGTCTGTGAAAGAGTTGTGGAACGTTTGATATTGTTGAAAATAGTAATAAATAAACTCTTTATGGAGAACGAGAATACGTACCGGACTCGAAAAGCGTAAATAACAAACGTGGAATAATAACGTACATATTTACATTTATATTGGAGTAGATTTCATACGAGTGTAATTTTATGCGAATTTATAATTTGATGTTGCTCCGATATCTTATGCGATCGTTGTAGGTTTTGTATGAAAATTATCACGGAGCAACGACGCATTGGATTTTAAACGAGTACGCCGCACTAGTGCAATGAAAATTTTTTAGTCCCCTTAAACAGCGACGCGTTTAATCCAATAGGCGACCGAAACGCTCGCCGCGGTTTCGTCTTTGAAATTTCAAAAAGTCGTAACTTTCACGACACGTAATTCCATTCCAGGACGCACTGCCACTTAATTCGCTAAGTTTTCCCAAGGTTCATAAACTTATACGTGCTATTAAAGATAAAATCTTGAGTGGTGGCGTGAAATAATCTGTTAATTGCGGCGATTAATCTGTTCTTCGCTGCCACTTTTGACAAGGTTGAAATTTGACGTGCCCGGAGACACAAATATCGCGCGATAATTTCACGTCTCACCGCTTCAATCGAATTTTATTGTCCTCGACTACAGAAAAGAAGTACAGTGGGTTAAAAAAGTATTGGCACACTCTTAAAACGGCGAGAACTTTTTAAATATCGTATTATACGATTTGAATTTTTTTGGGAAGCTAGTGCAATTAGTTTGCCACAGGATGCGATAAGAAAATTTGTCGAAAATTGCAATTCATCGGAATTCTAGCAAAAATATTAAATTTTACAATTTTACAACTTTTGTATGTGGGCCAATACTGAAAATTTGTTGTAGACCTGAGTCAATTAAATGTATTCTGAAAATTTCGTCAAAAATTGCAATTGATCGGAATTGTAGCAGAAATACTAAAAGTTGCATTTTACAAGTTTTTTATGTGGGCCAATATTGAAAATTAAAAAAAAAAACGTTTTGTTAATCTGTGTCAATTATATGCACTGCAAAAGTTTCATCGAAGTCGGTTGATGCGAAAATAAATTTTGTCAAAAATTGCAATTCATCGGACTTGTAACAAAAATACTAAAAGTTGCATTTTACAACTTTTTTATGTGGGCCAATATTGAAAATTTAAAAAATGCGTTTTGTAGACCAGAGTCAATTAAACGTATTTTGAAAATTTTGTCAAAAATTGCAATTGATAGGAATTGTAGCAGAAATACTAAAAGTTGCATTTTACAACTTTTTTATGTGGGCCAATATTGAAAATTTAAAAAATGCGTTTTGTAGACCTGAGTCAATTAAACGTATTCTGAAAATTTCGTCAAAAATTGCAATTCATCGGAATTCTAGCAAAAATATTAAATTTTACAACTTTTTTATGTGGGCCAATATTGAAAATTGAAAAAATGCGTTTTGTAGACTTGCGTCAATTAAACGTATTCTGAAAATTTCGTAAAAAATTGCAATTAATCGGAATTGTAGCAAACGATATTTAAAAAGTTATCGCCTTTTTAAGAGTGTGTTAATACTATTTTTACCCACCGTAAACATTTTGATCACAGTCACATTCCAAGTAAAAATTGTCTGTTCGTGATCCGACTTTTAAGTCGCCTTTCCCGAAAGAAGCTGCGGGGCAACCTTAAAAAACAAGTCCGGGGCCGTACGTTTATATTTTCGCTGACAATGAGAAAAGTTTCCGGGCGGCTCGGCGTTCCGTAATAAACAGAGAAACCTAATTGAAATGTAAAACTGGGAAGTTCACCGTCAAGTCGCATAAAAATCGAACTTCGTGTACGCAGGTTCCGCGCATCAGGCGAACTCGCGCAGAATCTCGAAGCAACAAGCACTATTTCGTATTAAACGGTTCCCGGAATTTTGCCACAGATCCTGGCCTGCCCCGCACCCCCAAGTATGCCTCCCCCTTTATCACAGCGAGCTGCAGTCGAAATGGTTAAAAGCTTTTTGCGAAGCATCGCGCGGAATATTTTTCGGGGAACGATTGGTATGTTCGCGGTGTTCGTTTACCGGAAGCAACCGCATGCACTACGAGCGATCTAAAATCGTTCTACATAGAACCACGACCGCCACCACTTCGGAACAGAATGTTTATCGCTTAAAAATATCTCGTAGGGAGCACGGAAAACATGTTTTCGTTGATTCGGTTTGACTCGGCGCGTATGTTTGCATTTTTGACGCGCATGCAACGGAGAATCTATCTTGCGAGGGAGATCGATGTTTTTCGAATCGCCTCTGTTGAATTTTCTATTTTCTCACCCGGTAGACACCGGGAGACAGGCTTCGAAATTAGGAAATGATTCTCACAATGACATCTTGAGCCACGCATTGACATTTCACGGGAAATTACAAGTTTTTCACGTATAACTTTAGTTTTTCAACATATCTATACAGGGTGTCCCAAAATAAGTGTAGGAGTGGAAAATGGAAAATTATTAACGAAAAACACGGACCAATTAGGGGTGTAACTTTTCCGAAGCTTCGAAGTCTTCAAAGGAACGAAGGGAGCTTCGAAGTTTCGAAGTTTCGAAGTCTTCGTAGTCTTCGAAGTCTTCAAAGTCTTCGAAGTTTCGAAGTTTCGAAGCTTCGAAATTTCGCAATCTTATACCGTGTCACGATTTTTGAGAAATAAAAATATTAACTGTCCGTCACCGGTGACTGACATTGAACTTTCCATTTGAACTTTTCGTAACTAAATTATATTTAAAAAATTGCATTCTATTAATTTTCGGGATCATATCACGAATGTACTTAAGAAATAATTGATGACGTATCTACCGTGGCCGTCATAATAATTTACTACGGAGAGAAGTTCGAAATTAGAAACTTTGATTCTCCATTGCCTTCGAATTTCCAGAAAGCGAACCTTTGAAGTTTCGAAGTTTCGAAGGTTCTGCAATCGAAGCTTCGAAGCTTCGAAATCTTCGACCTTCGAAGGTTCTGAAATCAAAGCTTCGACCTTCGAAGGTTCTAAAATCGAAGCTTCGACATTCGAAGCTTCGAAGCTTCGAAATGTTCGACCTTCGAAGGAAAGTTACAGCCCTAGGACCAATCAGAGCGCGACCTAGACGCGAGTTAGCACAGTCGGCCCGACGCGCCCACTGTCAGTTGGCCGAACGTGTCATCGCATGTCTAGATCGCGCTCTGATTGGTCCGTGTTTTTTGTTAATAACTCTTAAATAAAGCCGCGGACGCCATTTTTCAAAAAAAAAGTCGCTTCAAATGCCCCAAGGAACCTCCCATTTTCGGCTCCTAGAGTAGTATTGGGACACCCTGTATTTGATTTATAGTACAAAATAGTATTTGAAATACATAATGGTAAATTTTCCGCGAGACACCTTTTCTCCGAAGTGAAAAAGGATAAAAGTCTCGATCTGATGCTGATAATAGGCAGATCGATGACAGAAACTTGAATAAGCTGTGACGCAGCATTCCGAAGAGGGGTTTCGGAAGGCGATCAGGTGTCTCCGTTGAAAAGGAGGTTGTTAGTTAATCAGACCGGCGCAAACTGGGAAATTGTGTGCCTGGCAAAGCTGTTCCCCGCGCTGAAGGGAGCATCTTTATGGTAATGGTAGGACTTTTATCTGAATTTCCGAAGGTTGGTGCCAATTTTCCCACAGCAGGAACATTCGGTTGAAAACTGAGTGGTCTGGTTCGCGTTAACTGCGCGGTCAAGAAGGGTTCCGCTAAGCGGAGAGAAAGCCGAGCTCGCGTCGATCCGATCCCACGGGACCTCGCTATTCTACGATCTTTTGTCGAATGGAAAACCCGATATTGCACCTCGAGGAACTTCGCTCTCAAAACGCTGCCGTAATCCAAGGAAAAATCCACGACGCGCCTTTTACAAAAATTAACTTCGCCACGCTCACGAAATTCTTTACGCATTTTTGGCTTTTGAAAATTTTCAAAAAATGCCAGATCATATCCTTCGACCGAATTTAGCGGGATTTTGATATATTTCAAGGGCTGGTACTTACCAAATTGCAGGAACTTCGAGAATCGAGTGATCGACCACAAATGTAACGCCTCGTAAAAATTCATTTCGATTTTCCTCGATTTCCAATGGGAGCTCCTCTGTTTATACCCGTGGTAGATTTTGCACGAATCTTTCGGACTGCGATATTCGCACAGCGAGGTGTCCGCTCGGGTATTCTCGAAGGACCACTTTCCAAGTTTGGAAGGACAAAAGATCGAACAAGGTACTGTAAACCGCTGTATTTGCACTATACGAAGATTTGGTAGCGAGAACTGCTTCTATAGTTATCAGCGTTAACCCCTTCAGACTCGAATTTTTTGTCGTTTGGGAAAAAATTATTTTTATACTAAAATTAACTTAATTCATGTGAATGAAAACAACGATATACTTTTTACAAAAATATTTACTCAGTTATATATAATTTTTAAATGTACATTTTAATGAACATATGGTCCTTATTCAAAATTTGTAGCATAGGAGATCTTGAGTGATATTTGTATGAAAAAAATTCTCTTACTATATTATAAATAATTTATTATAAATTATATATATATATAATTATTATTTTCTGTGAAATCTTTCAAAACAATTCCTCTCTTTTACCAAACAAAAATGGACACGACATTTGACACAATAAAAATGTATCCTTCCTTTGCATAATGGCATCTAGCATCGTGTTGCTTCTTTTTTATCATCGATTTGGAGCATATGGTCCACATTATCGTGTTGATTTTCTCTTATTGGTCTTTTCTCACAACAACGAAATTTTCTTTTTCTGTCCGGTGTAATTTCTCCTTCACTTTTCGAAGGACGACCACGTTTCTTTACATTTACAAGCTTGTTCTTATAAATTAAACTTTTGGAAACGTGCATACGATATTCCAACAAATCCATAATACATTTTTTATGAATTTTAGCTTCGATGCAATCTTGTCTATACTCTATCCAACTAATAGAGCAAAATCCACAAAATGCATAATTACTCGAAGGGTCCATTTCCGAGATCTAATATGTATGCGATATAAACTTATACAGGGTGTTCGACTACAGGTGGGAGAAAATTTAAGGGTTGGTTCTTAACGATGATATAAGACGAAAATGAAAAATAAAAAAATTGCGATTTCGGCTTTGTTAATTAGCTATTAACAACACAACAGTCACGTATCAAGTGACAGATGCATGCATAACTTGGTTCTCATTTGGGGCCCCAGCAAGGTGAAAATGTTTAACAAATCGTTGGACAACATTGAACTCTTTGACGTACACAACGTACACTTTTATTAGCCGCGTTGTTGATTTATAATTGTTAATAGCTAAATAACTAAGCTGAAATCGCAATTTTTTTATTCTTTATTTTCGTCTTATGTCATCGTTAAGAATCACCCCTTAAATTTTCTCCCACCTGTAGTCGAACACCTTGTATACATATCGAGCAGATCAACTCCTCCCATGTTGTTGTTATATTGCCTAACAACTTCAGGTCTATCAATTTCGATATATGCTGATTTTTTCTTATCCCACCGTTTTGCTTTATCAATTGTTCCAGTGCCAACAAAGTTGGAAGCCATATGAACAGGTTTGTTGTCCAGCCACTTTACCATGATAATGCCATCCTGACTAACGGATGCAGTCCAAGCTAAAATGTGTAGCGATCACAGAGGTCACGATGCAGTCCAACCGGAGGACCGAGAGTTCGTTTATTTATCCCCTCGGTTCTCCCTACTTCTAGCGACTTGGGGAGTGCTAGGCATAGGTCCCTGAAGCGGTCCCAAGGCGTTGCCAAAGTTGAACATTTGGCAAGCAAGCTTTGGGTTTTTCCAGCCATCTGCAAAACAAACACTCTGTAGCTTCAGGGACGCAAGCAAGCTGACCTCAGGGAAAACAGTTTTAATTCCTTTTCCTTAAATTAAAAAAACGTCCAGCGTGGCCGCAACGTTCTCCGTAATTTGAATCATCGAAGAATAAGAAAAAATGTGAAATCGGAATGTTGTACACGAACCGAATATGGATATGAGACTGATCGTGAGTTAAATTTGGAATTTTTCTTGCCACTGCTGTCAGTGGAAAGCGTTTGAACAATCTGCCATAGCCGAGACGATTGTGCAGGGTCCTAAGAGAAATATGAGCCGCGTGAAATAAGGTTGAAACGCGATTACATAAAATGGTAGATAGGTACACAGGGAACGGGGAACGCAAAATTCACGTTCGGAATACACAATGCCAGTCAATCGAGATTCCTTTGAATTCTCGAGACACAAGGTAACCATGGCGGCCCCACGTGCCATCCTACGCCACACCATTATCATAGAAAAAGTATTCTTCATATAAGAGAGGCGTAATAAAGTCCTATGGGAGAACATGGTTCCCATATTAGAATAGTCGAGGGATGACTATCCTGTGCCATTGAATTATTGCGTCTCTGCGTAGTCGACGCTATATTACGTTGCTCTCTTTCCGCGCATACGTCTTCATTAAAAATAGATGTTGCAGTTTATTTTCCAGCCAGTCGTTATCGTTTCAGTTTTTGAATAAAATATGCCGTCCCTGTTACCCGCATTATTGATCTGCCGCGAGAATCACCGAAAAATTGTCGCTTCCCGTTCCTCCCTCGCATCCCAAATTATTTTCTGCGCGGTCGTTCACAGTTAATTGCAAGTAGACCGAGGATTTCACGAATCTGTAACAAAAAGCTAAAGTGTATGTATGCATGTGTAACTTTACTGTTCCCCTTAGGGTTACAATGTCCTTACATTTTTCCGCAACCTTACTTAGTCCAGTCAACGAAAACTTGTAGAAGGAAATGGAAAGAACACAATTTTTGACTTTGGGACTTTGTTTGGACTAGTTAGGAGGTAAACATACTAAAATTCCCCACTCCTAGGAGGTGAGCGGAGTGCAGGGGGGCACGTGGAAGGTCCCTTTTTTTGGTTTTTCGCTTATATCTCGGAAACTATGCGTCCTAGCGATAAGACCATTCTATACAAAATTAATGCTAACACAATATCCTGCAAGATTGTTTCTATTGAGTTTTTCGGTATCTCGCACAGTATTAGAGATATCCGCGCCCATAGTTCACTAATTTTGGAAAAGAAGATTTAGTCAAATAAGACAAAAAACAAGAGGCAAGCATTTTCTTTCTCAAAATTAGTGAACTATGGGCGCGGATATCTCGAATACTGTGCGAGATACCGAAAAACTGAATAGAATCAATTTTGTAGGATATTGTGTTAGCATTAATTTTGTATAGAATGGTCTTATCGCTAGGACGCATAGTTTCCGAGATATAAGCGAAAAACCAAAAAAAGGGACCTTCCACGTGCCCCCCTGCACCCGGCTCATCTCCTAGGAGTGGGGACTTTTAGTATGTTTACCTCCTAACTAGTCTAAACAAAGCCCCAAAGTCAAAAATTGTGTTCTTTCCATTTCCCTCTATACCCCCCTTTTAAGCATTAATTGACTGGACTAACTCTCTACTTTTCCCGTTCCTTGTTTTTTGAAACAACTTATATTCTTAAAAACAATTGCAAAATGATCTCGGCGCTACGGTTCGATCAATAACCTACTTTAAGCAATTTTGCTAATTATAAATTAATTCCGACGTTTCGGTTCCAATTTGAACCATTTTCAAGAAAATTAATTGAAATTGCGTCTGTAATCAAAATGTTTTAGATAAGACATACAATTTTCAAAGAACAAAAAGAAAATATTTTTTTAAAGAAAATTAATAAATGTTTAAAATACAGGAAAACAATTTGTACTCACTTGCTTAGGTGTGATTAAATATTTAAATTTGAGAGTCGCGAGACACGTGAAACGCGTGCGTTCCCCATGTCTGTTTGCACGACACTGATCATTCTTGTACGCGATCTAGGTTAAATAGATCGATAAAGAGCGGTAAATTCAAAAATCATAATATATCTTTAACCTCACACTGGTGAGAATACCACATTGGTAAAACAATAATTTATTAACACTCAATTTGAAATGAGATCAGAACGCAAAAAAGGTTGTGCGTGTATCAGATTCAACCAAAAGAAGAATTGTAGAAGGATTTTTGTGTTGGAAAAATCCTTTCATGCATCAGATTCAACCAAAAGAAGAATTGTAGAAGGATTTTTGTGTTGGAAAAAAAATCCTTTCAATAATAATAACAATAATACGATCGAGAAACACAAGTTTATTTAACTTATATTCTACCTTACATCTATGCTTATAACTAACTTGTATAGAGAGAGAGAGAGAGAGAGAAAAAATACTATATACAAAAGACGCTATTTACAATATTTACAATGATTAGAATAATTTACAGACCTTAACCTATAGCTTAACCATTAAATCTTAAATGCTGAGTCGGACCTCCCTTTCCGATTGCGTATCATTCATTCCATTCTTACCGTCCAATAAAAAGCTAAAGTGACAATTTTCTAAACGCTCTGTGTCGTTACTTGGATCTAGGCTCTGCAAAAAATTGTATAACTCGCGTAATTTCGATTATTTTTAGTTACGTGTTTCTCGATCGTAAATTTTAATATAAATCAAATATATGTTCTCGGCGCACAGTTTCGATCAATAATAAAAGTAATAACTAAGCAAATTAGCAATAATTAAATTTAACTCAACGTTTCGATCCAGTTGTGGATCATTTCCAAGAGCAATTGCGTCTGAAAAAATATATAACCATAATGTACTGGGTATTTCACAAGATGAACAAAACTGTAATTAATCTTCTAAAGAACCATACTTGCTAAGTGTAAAGAAAAGTTTCAGAAATACAAATAATGACTGAGTTCCATGCTGGTCTAAATTGAACTGAAGCAACCAACCAACTCTACCAATCAGATTCTATGTATTCAATCGATGTTAGGCGGTAAATTCAAATGAAAATGATTGCCTATCACAACTTATGAAACTTATGAAACCAATCAGTTTTTAAATGTATACCATCTCTAATTATGTTAATGTCAAGAAAACTAAGGCATGAATTCGTTTCAATTTCACGTGTAAATTGGATTCTACTATGAAAACTATTGAAAACGTCAAGGATTGTTACAATTTGTTCTGGTTTGCAGCAAGTAATAATGTCATCGACATATCTTTTGTAGAAAATTAATTCAAATGGAAGCTTCGACAGTTTTATTAATTTTGTGAAATACCCAATATTTGTTTGCTTATATTTACTTTGTTTATATACAGGGTCATCCGTTTTTAAACGGACAAAATAAATAATAAATAAAAATAAAAATAAAATAAATGTGTTGAAAATAAACAGGAGCATCTTTTTTTTTTTAATTTTGTTAGTAGTTTTTTGTTATTTTTTGTCTTGAATTAAACGGTTGATTACGCATAAATCCAAGTTTTTCGAAGTTTTTTCATTCAGATTCCACGACGTGCCCTATGCCAAAAAAAACAAAGATCCGAAGGTCATACAAAAATATTTTGTTAACAAAAAAGATGCCCTTATTTATTTTAAACCAAACAAAGGAAAAATCATCAAGATTCATCACTGGAGTCCCGAGATATTCAAGTTTATGCGAACTAAAAAAATCATGGTTTTTTGCAATTTTCTAGAAATCAAGGCCGAAACAAAAAAAGTGGCAGGGGTAAAACTTGTTCCATTTGGGGTTCTTTATAGCTGGTTTACGTGTGTCCGTTTAAAAACGGATGACCCTGTATATTTTCAGACGCAATTGCTCTTGAAAATGATCCACAACTGGATCGAAACGTTGAGTTAAACTTAATTATTGCTAATTTGCTTATTATTGATCTAAACTGTGCGCCGAGGACATATATTTGATTATTTTTATTTGGAAGCAATCAGAGGAGTACTCGAGATACCGAAAGTTTCGGTAGTTTCTCCGAAGGAATTGCTGAATATTTGTAAAACCCGGTTAAGAGATTCCAGAACAGCGAGAAGAAGCGAACGGAAATTTCTCTCCTACGGAGGAGGGCGCGCGATTAAAAATTGGACGTTGAACGACGGCTATCCGGTACCGTTCGCGCGACAACTGCACGTGGATCCTGAATTCGTACGCACAGAACGGCGACGTGCGCCGCCATAGGCTCGCCGTTAGTCTTGGCGGCAGTTTCGAACGAGTTTAAATTAGTTTAGTTGGCAACAAGTTTCGCGAACAGCACTGTGCCACGATTAATCCGCCGTACGTGGATTTATGGTTTGCCATAGACGGTCATTTCTCTTCGTCAGCCACATACCAACACAGGCCACGTATCCACATCCGGCAGCCTGCTGGCCGCGTGAATTCATATTATCGAGTCGACTGGCTGGACGATCGGCGCGATAAACTTTCTTGGTTCTCTGCCCAGCAAGTATAATAGAGCCGTTATTGGATATCCTTATAACGACCTGCACTAGCCCCTAGAAGCGTTTCCACGCGCGCAACTCTTCCCCGGAAAATCTAATAATTAATTACTCCGACCGAGTACGTTCGGTAACGTCTTTCCTACTTTTTAAAATTGGCTGCACTCGTTCCAAAGTACAGGGTGTCTAAAAATTATATGTCACGGCCACCATAGCGTGATTCTACGCCTACGATTTAGTGGAAATTGACATAAAAACTCCCCGCAAAATTGACCTTGACCTTGACAATCAAGGTCAAACATTTGTTTGTTTAATTAAATTTTTAAATGTTATCGGCACCAGGTTCGATCATTTTCAGAAAAACAACAAATGTGCAATTATTACATGTTTCTAACGTTTCGATCCCGATGTGGATCTTTTTCAAAGAATCATTATTGCGTCTGAAAAATATTTTGAATGAATAATAATGTAAGAAATTATAAAATTAACAGAAACCACAAAAAACTTACATGTTGTGTAAAAACTAGACAATACATTATAACACATATTAAGTTTTGTATGAAAACTATTTAATCTTCATGGTGGCAGATATGTAACCGAGCAAGTGCTGTTCAAACGGCAAGAGTGATGCGACACATATGTGACAGAACCATCACGATTGGTGGATCGATAACGATCAATAGTGATGCATAGACACAACAAGGCGGTAAATTCAAATATATACACGTGGCTTTCAAATGATTTTGTTTGGTATCGTTTATCAATTTTGTACTGAGTTTGTATCCCAAAATAAAGAAATTTATTTTAAATCAGTTGTAAATAAATGATATAGTATTATATATTTTTTTGTTTAATCGTGTTCTACCGGTCATATGGACCAACTTTGTGAAAGCAACCATGGGTCGTATCTCAACCGTTCTCTTAAAAAATGATGTTGCATTTCTTATCATTTTTTCAACTTTATTTGGAAAATTTTTACATTCAGCAACGATATATAAATAAATCGCGTACTAATCTCGCTCCTTCAGTGAATTGCAGAGATTCCGCAATATAACTTCTTGGTCTCCAAATTGTTGATCCAGTCGTTGAAAATCACGTCGATCTGGAATTTCTACTGGACGTAGTCGCCTTCCATTAATTCGCACTAAATTTATATATATTTCCCGAGCTGATACGTGATTCCCTGCTGCTTGGTCAATCGCACGTAACATATGCCGTAAATTTAAATATTTTCTGGAAGGCACGTTTCTCAATCGTTCGCTTACGATGAACTAAATTATCAATATTAGCCGCGATAACGAATCGCATGAAAAACTGTCAGCTATGTGGTCGTAGTCGTCTCAATCAAAATATTTCACATGACAACATTCTGTGAGTATCATCGGTAAGCTATCTCGTTGGGCATGAAATTATCAGAATCATGATACTCCTATTTCACTAATTATAAAATGAAAGAACGAACATTATGAACAAAGAAGTTGCAAAAACGATAAGAAATGCAACATCATTTTTTAATGGTTTCTTTCACAAAGTTGGTCTTTATGACCAGTAGAACACGATTAAACAAAAAAACTTTTTCACCTTGATTTTCAAGGTCATGGTCAATTTTGCGGGGAGTTTTTTATGTCAATTTCCACTAAATCGTAGGTGTAGAATCACGCTATGGTGGCCGTGACATACAATTTTTAGACACCCTGTACATCTACTTCTTGCTGAAATTATTTCAGAAAATTAATCCTATCTTCCAACCTAGAATAATTCCATTGTATACATTTTTTAAATCGTGCATCGTTGTAATGCCGTGTTGACAAAGGATTTAGTAACTTCTCGTTCGTGATTCTTCGCGGCTTTGTCACGTACGTGACAATTTCTGAATAGTTTACGAGTGGCGCGTTATGCCAGCCTGTTACAGACAACGCGATAAGCTCGCTGAATCTATGAAATTGTCGGCCGAGTCGGTATCGATATGATCACGGTCGACTGACACGCGAGAAACGCATTCGGAATGACCGATCGAGTGCCTGCGCGTATATAGAGAATTAGCGTAATAAAATCCTGTGCGTACAGTAGCATTTCTAGCCCCCGCGGAAACCATTTGATCGGACGGATTACACAAATCTTCGCGTTTCAACCATTCTCGATAATACTTGCGCTGCGTTCGCCGAGCCGACGGTCTCTTCGACTTCGTTCCGACTCTCGTGCAACCCAAACGAATCTTTATTGCCGGGAACCCTAGCAGCACAAAAATATTGTAAAAAAAATTTTTTGAGCCACACTTTTTTATATGTGAAAAATATTATACGAGAAATGTAAATTCAATGTTCGGAAAATATAAGCTGATAGAATACAAATTACACATTTAAGAAACATAAAGTAAATATTTAAAAAACGTGAAACCCGTATTTAGATAACGTTCAATTAAATCTTGAAATTAAGAAAAAGTGATAACAAAGATTAGAAACTATAATGTAATAACGCTACTTTCTGTGCACTGCTTGAGTGAATATTTATCTTCGTCTTCGGAAGAAGCTTATGCGAATATCCTCTTTCCTCGAGTGATTCGAAATTCGTATTTCCATCGCAATCCCGTTATTAGTGGTTCTATTTGAACACTTGTATAGTCCACGATCAAACTACCCCCGTGAAACTTGAAATAGTTGCATAAACACCCTTAAGTGATTAATACCTTTGTGGTGGCGATAGCACCACATACGCCAATGCCTATACTTCTTCTAAAAAGTTTCTCTTTCCTTTCCAACTCGGTATTCTATTGTTCTCTATGTCCTGACTGCTGGTCGCACATTTGGTGACCAGCCCTTCACTAACTTCCAACGCATCCTTGAGAACGTCGTCAGAGTTCGGGTTTACATTAGTCTCGGTCCTTCGCCGAACTCTCAGCTTTCTCTATTTATGACTTTTTTCCGCTGTCCCTATCGCTATTGCCGTCTTCTCAAGTTTTCCTTTTCTACTCTCTTTTCTTTTTCTCTCCACATCTTTTTGCCTTTTCTAACACCGAGGCGTTTTAGGGAATGCAACGATGCAGTCAGTCAATCTTAAGCCTCCGAGACTTTCGCATCGCGCTGCACTGACAAAATCGCACTACCGATTTCGCTAAATAAAGAAGTGAGGACAAAATTCTTATTATTTTATATCACCCTATCCGCTTCACCTTCATCCGCAGCTCCGAACGTACGCGATCGATCATAAGTTCTAGCATTGAGAGGACGTCTCCCTTTTTTCACAAAAGAATTGTATTTAGAAAACTCTCAAACGACGATCGATCTTGCTTAACACCCTTTGAAACTTTCGAGAGATATCGCGGTGAGGGATGAAACCGACGCAACAACGTTGGAATGAGTTATCACGCGGAACGTAGCAATCTGAGACGACGACATTTCGGCCACGTGTGTAGAATTCGCATCATCGAGGATCGTAACCGCGGCGGAACTATAAAAATCGACAACGCGATTGCGAAGACCGATACTCGATGATTCCATGATCGTTTCATCGGTTCGGATCTCGTTGAACTGCTACTTCGTCCGTTCCGATGTCGCCAACCCGAAGCAAAGTGCGTCTACTGGCGGCTGTAACCCCCGTGATACAGCGACGCCGTTATAAAGGCGTCAAAGACGTGATTACTCGATGGGAATATTACACTCGCGCGTTCGCGATAACGATCAAAAGGGTGACGATATTATGCAGCTAATTCCAGTACCGCGATCCGAAAACTGACTGCGAAATTGCGAATAAATTGGTTTAAGATAACATTATGGCAACGGTAACGGTTCTCTGTATCTCGATCGTCAATTGTTCGTAACTAAATTTAATGATATCGGCGCACCGGTTCGATCGATTAGACGATAAGCAAGTTTGCAAAAATATTACGTGAAATTTAATTCAACGTTTCGGTTTCAGTTTAGACCAGGGGATGTCAAACTCCCATTATTAGAACGTTGTAAGTTTTACAAAATTTGCACGCATTTGCACGCGTTGCGAAGTATTTCTTTTTAAAGCTTAATCCATTTGAAGGAATTTTAGAGAACTTTATCAAGAATATTGAGAAACGTTGGAAAATGGGCAATAATTGTAAAGATAGATTTCTGTCAAAAAATAAGACTTGGTCAGAATCGACCATAGTATTCCCGTTTAACGAGGTTGACATTCGCGAACTTGAATCCGCAAGAATTGGAAAGCCATTAACAAATTTTAATTAATGCAGTATTAGATCGAAACAGAAGAGAGTGCGAACTTTAACATCTACCGCTACTTTGAAAGAGCTTTCTTTTGCTACGCAGTCTACTTTAACGTCTAGAAAAAACATGATAAATTAATTAAATAATAATAAATATAATAAATTAATTAAAAACATAAATTATAAACCATGCGATTTTACCTATTGGTCAGCTTGGAGAGGAAGAGTAAGAGGCAAAATACGAGGACTTTAAATTTATAAGGTAACACAGAAGTAGAAAGGATTCTGCGGAACGCACAACCATAAATTTGTTTAATTGTTTCTTCCTGTCTTCAAATCCAATTATATCCGAATTAAGTCTGCAGGAAAAGTGTAGTAAAAAGTTAAATCTCGATCTCAAAGATTTGCAGATGCTAAAATCACCAAAAATTCGATCAAATACAAACTACGTCGGTGAATAATAATCTTTCATATTATATTTGTAACACTTAATCATCGTATTAATAAACAAGTAGTCAGTATTGAGTATGTATACGATATTTGGTCCCCTCAGGGTTTCAAATCCATTTACCAATCTCCCTTCTTTCCACTCTCTCTAACGCCAAATTTCAGCCTATTTCAGCCTAATTTTCAGCGGGACCTACTTTTTATTACGGTGGGTTCCGAACCACCTAAGTAGTCAGTATTGTAAATTATGTTTTATTTACTTTAGTCAACTATTTAAAAGTAATTTTTACACAAAATGTAAATTTTTCCTCGCGCGATAATTAATTCACACTAGAACTGACGCACAGTGGTCGGAAATCGCCAAAACGTGGTCAAAATAGGAAGGAGTACTCCAGTTTAGTTCAAAATTGATACTCATAGGTTTTTCGGGTCGCTGATTATAAATCTGAAGTCAAAATGACAAAAAACAAAATGGCGGCCGGTGAAAAAATTATTTATTTCCACAAATATTAAATTATTATCAAATATTGCCCACAAAAATAAAACTTTTCCATATGCCTCCTACAGTGCACAAAGTACTGTTTCATTGCGGAGATATAATGCGACACGCAATTTTGCCAATAGGACAGTTGGGAGAAGAAGCCCAAGAAGTTCAAAATAAAGAGATCAAGAATTTTCGAGAATTTAATAGTAGAAAGATGTGCAGAAGTAAAACTACGGAAGATATTTTTAATCGAATACTAGTTTCATCTGATCCATACATGAGTAGTATGAAGATGTCATGTACGAAAAAGAGGAAACAATATCCCTCCGAAGTCACACAATTTTTTGAAGAACCTGACATAAATGAAGATATGTCATGTGAAGAAGTATTTTAAAATTATATTGTATTTTTCATAATTGTAATATGTACCATTAAAATCTTACACTGTTGACTATCTGAAGCATTTTATTATAATATATAACAATAATGTACCTTACATTTGCGAAAATTAGTTTTGTCTGCGATTTAGGGCAAATTCGCCATTTCGGAACGTTACCGGTCGCTAAGGAAATGGCGATAATTCATAAGGTCGCAGGAAAACGAAACGTACACTTGTTTAATAGCCTTAACAGCTTCTTTTCCAAAAAAATGATTGCTTGATCGCGATTGATAAGCAACTTTTTCGTTAATGAAATGTACCAAACGTGTAGATTTCTATTTTTCATCTCCCAGAGCTTTAAAAAGTTAAATAAAGCAATAAAATCAGAATATTATATTAAATTAGGACCTGCCCAATAATAGCAAGGATGATAAACCAGCGTTACAGCGCTATACTAAGTCGCACAGGTAATTTCAATGATGGTTGAAAATGCCGGTCTTCTAGAACTACTAACTTTGAACTTACGTATCTCCGACATAAGTACGTATTAAATATTGGCCGTAACAAAAAAACGTGCTCTGGAACCTTATAAATAGAGTAGTATTACATAGATTTTCCGACCACTGTGTGACGTTTAGACCACTGTGGCGTCGACCAGGAGCGAAGAAGTGAATTGAATTCACGAGTCCGTTCCGGCGAATGTCTTTGATGATCTCGTCATCGCGCGTTAAAATCGAGCAACCCTTTCTGACGGGATCCCCCTCGCTCATTGTGCCGACGATTCTCATTAAAAGAGCCTATCGTCGCCCGCATCCCTCGCTCTTCCGCGCCGGTCCAGCTAAGATCAAATAGCAGCGAGGAGACGGTGGAGGGACACGGGAAGAAAAATGGCAAGATAACTCGCGGAGGAGAGCCTCGACACCGAAGGAGATGCACACGTGAACTAGGGGCAATTTATTTCCATTATACTCTTTCGCGCTCGGGAAACAACCGTCCCGTCCGCAGCGCAACGCGCCGGAGGAAACAATGGTTCTCAACCCGTTTCGTTTTATTTCCCGGCGTGCCTTCGTGTCCGGGCGCGAATGTTTCCAATTAATCGGGAGAGTACATTGTCGCGGGAAGACTCGCAATCCGGGCTAGATCGAACCAAACTGCAAACAACGGGGAACAAAAATATTTGGTCCTCGACTGTGTCGCGCGGGACGTTTGCGATCGGCGATCCGCGGGAAGTCGGGAGAATTGCGCAGATAATTAGAAACTTTTTATAATTCGTCTGGGAATTATTTAAGGGGGTAGGGTACCCACGCGACATTACTAGAATGTACAGTAATCTCGCGATCTTTGACCGGGGATGCCTTTACGATCTATGACAAGAACTTACCCATTCCACTGCGGCCAACGCCGTGCCGCGTCGCAGAGCGGCGATGATTGATCTCGACTCGGGTATATCGGTGTGAGCACCACACATTGACTCGAATGAATCGAATTTTCAAGGCCCTTAATTTTCATTATTTTGTTATAGGAATTCCACTATCTTATTTCTGGTGTTTTTCTGATTACGACAATACCAAACACGATACAATTCCAACTGTATTTAGTGGTTTAATCGACGATGAAAGTTTTACTTACAAGGAAGGACAGCGTGTTTGATCTATGCCGGCGACGGCGACTCTTCGCGTCTCTTTTTTTCCAACACGCTGTCCTTCCTTGTAAGTGAAACATTAATCGTCGATTAAACCACTAAATAAAGTTGGAATTATATCGTGTTTGGTATTGTTGTAATCAGAAAAATGCCAGGAATAAGGTAGTAAAACTCCCATAGGAAAATATGTAATTAAACATGTAATGAATAAAGCATTTTTAAATGCCGTTACATTGTGAACAAACGCGGGCATTTAAACTGCGTCGACGACGGCGGCACGCTCGGTCATCCGATCCGTGTATCGTTCTGTCCTTCTCTATGTTCGGCACTCATTTGAAGTCACGGCGCGATCGATTCCGAGAAAAGAAATAGCATACCCTTTACGATCTATGACATTTAAAACCCCCGTTTTCTGGACATAGATCGAGAAATTACTGTAACTAGATTTTCGAAACATGGGTTTGCGGGCTTCGGTTAGTTGTCCTTATGCGAGCATATTTTGAGCTGCACAAAGGTTCATTCGATAGAGGAAGTGCCCCATCATACGAGTCAGAAAAGTCTTTTAGAGATAGAAAATTAAGTCCTAAGTAGAGCAAAAATCGAGAAAAAACTGCAGATTCCAATGTATTTTTCTGTCACAATACGATTTTTTTACTTATATGATTCCTCTGTCGAATTAATCTTTGTGAAACTCAAAATATGCTCGTACAAGGTCAAATAACAGAAGCCAGTGATTGCACTCAATTTCTCCATATTCAGTTTATGAAGCCAGATTCGAGAGCGAGTCCAAAGCCAATTTTAGTTCAGCTAGTTAGACGAGATGGAGCCTAGTGTGAACTGTCAACGTGGAATCATAATAACAAAAACATAAAGGTCTCGAATCTACTTGAATCCATTAATAGCAATAAAGATATTAATAAAAAAAAAGAAAAACATAGGATCATAGCAAAACTGAAGCGTTAGACTGATACATATGTATGTTTATCAGTGTTACCACAAAAATAAACTTTTTTCGGAACAGAGATTGGTAACACTGATCGGTACCCTAGATTTGGTGTGCCTGCCCCCTTAATTGCTCTCCGCAAGCACGTCATGGCAATTTTAAGCCGAATTCGGAATTCTTTCGGAGGATAGGATAGTATTGAGGGGTTTCCAGGAAAATAACCAAGATGTGTTGCTCTAAAAGAAGGAGGTTATAATTGACGTATGATGTACATACAATATTTACAGATATGTACAGTGGTTTACCTAAAAGAAAGAGAAACGACAATTAAAGTCTATTCTCCTCGATTACTGTTAGTGTCGTTATTTTTATTTGTCACGTCACGTCACGTTTTAATTATCACGTTATTTTTACTTATCATGTGCTCTCTTACGTTATCAATGTTTTGAACTCTCTCGTGGAGTATCGATGTATATCGATTGGAGCGCGGTTAATTTTAATTAATGAAAGTATTCTTTCTTTACATATATAACGGAGGAATCGTTTTGGTTCCTTTTGTCATTTACGAAGAAATTGGCTGCACGAAATATAAAACGATCAGAAAAATTGAAGAACGTTGTCGTTCTTCGGGATTGATTGGCATAGCGATTAGTGTAGCAACTGTAGCTACCTTCGGTCAACACTCGTCAATACGAACTTTGTCACTATTGCGAAGTTGTCGTTTGAATTAATTTGTTTTAAAAACAAATTTAAAAAATGTTCAATCAATAAATTTATAAGGCTGAAGTTGATTATTTAATTTTATTTATAACATTGAAAATAAATGATTTAAAAGTAACAATTTTATATCTTAATTCTACGACCCTTCTTCAATTAATTCAATTTATCGATTAAAGATAAATTTTTAAAATTTCTATTTAAAACAAATTCATTCAAACGACAATTTCACAATAGTGAGAAAGTTCATATTGATGAGCGTTGACCGAAGGTAGCTACAGTTCCTAAATTTACTAAAAATTGTTACTTTTTAATCATTTATTTTCAATGTTATAATCAGCATTGTAATAGTGGAATCGATCTTATTTGAAAAACTGCTATCGCCTGAATCCAGCGAGATGATTTCTCCTTTAATCGAATTCCTTGTATTTCGCTAGATAGGCCGGCTATCCGGTGGAAAATAACAAGGCAGATGTTTATCATTCGACGACCAGAGGTAAGACGAAACTGTCCGCGGTTTTCGACGCCTTGTTACCCATCGGCGCGTCGCACCACCGCTCCGTAGAAAATGTTTCGCTAATTGCACCGTCGTCGCAGAGCCGACACCGCCTTCTTTCGAGTAACGAAGTCAATTTACAGTACCGGCTGGAGTACGGCGATAAATCGAATTATCCTTGCCAGCTCGTTGCTCGATGGACGCTATGAGCGGCTCTCCGTTTATTTTTCTTGCGATTCCTGTTCAGATTAGTCGAATAAATTCCCGATTCATGAGAACACGCTCGGGACCACCGTGATTCTAGCGCACTCGCTCGAGTGCCACAATTAGCTGGACGAAAGTAATTTTCGAATCGGCGAAAACCGTGTTCCCGTGTTTCATTACTGGACTGCAGATGCTTATGGAATTTTTCATTCCTACAGGCACATTTCAAGGGAGTGGCGTCACTTTCTGTGGATCGCGATATCTCCAATATTTCATTCAGCGAATCAATGCGTTCGTATCTTTCGGATAGCACGAATAACGTTTAACCGGTGTACGGTTCCACGAAATTAAATTCGTCTCGTCTCTGTCAGTGTTGAAAGTTCTCGTTGTCAAACGTATCGTCGTTTCTAATGTTCCAATTAATTCCACGTGCCCGGAGGTTCCCGACAAACTACGCCAGCGATCATAATTATTTCGACGTTTCACGTTATCTCGTCGATATCAGTGGTACATACGAAAGAACTGTTCCGTAGACGCTATTTTCCAAATAATTTGCGCGTTTGGCTGAAATTCAGTGGAAAAACATTGAATTCGCATTTTTAGATACTTTTTATTATTGTTCTGCGGTCATCCGAAGTCTCGCTAGAGCTGGATTTCAATTGCCGTTAGATATAGGTTGTTTAATAACCGAACCTAATATTAAGGCGTGTGTTTATACGATAGCGTTTATCAACTCTTGTAATCTACGTGTATAATGGTTTTTTTAAAAAGTGAAACTTCTTTGCTGAGGGTGACAATTTTCTGATGTAACGGAAGTCGAATGTCGAGTGGCGCGAAAATTTAAACTGAGAATGAACGAGAATGAGAATGAATGTTTTTATTTTTATTTTATTGAAGTGTTTTATTGAACTGATTATTTTATTATTATACTAATGTGTGTTTTTATTATATATATATTAGATATATATTTAAAAACCAAGAGGTATGTATATAAATTACAAAATTACATGTAAAATAAAAAAATAAAAACTTCATGGTTATGTTACGACACCACGTGCAACTGCTTTAAAATTAAATAAATATTTTATTTTACAGAGATATATAGTTTATTAGCTATTGCTAATAGCTAAAAAAATCATGTGCGTAGAAACCACGCACATGATTTTATTTCTTTTTTGTTAATAATGTTCTTTTTGTTTTGTCTTTTTCCTAATGTTCTTGCTTTTGATTTTATTTTGTATTATAATGTAATACGCTTCATGTTCTAATAAATCTCATATGAGATTTTCTCAAAAAAAAAAAATAAAATTGAACTGCGGATCTTCGTGCATTTATAAAGAGAAATTGGTTGGGTGAGATACAAAATATACAAACCAGTATTTTTTTTGCAAAAAGAGCTGTCTAGCGATAATACAATGCGTCGATTAGTTGTCCGCTTGCATCAACGTGCAGGTCCGCGTGCATCTAACGTTTCCACGGACGTGATCAATTTCCATTGGCGCGGGCCTAGCCGAAACTGCAAATCATAGCGCGGCGATACGCACCTCCGTTGAATTATTAATGGCGTTCTCACTTATAAATTTACTTTACGCCCGGCCGTGCTACTATAAAATGAACACGTGGGGGTGGGGTGGGGGAACGTGAACGTAAATTCAAGCACTCGCCGGCCGATGAGCTTTTCCGTGAACTTTGACCGTCACGCGCGTTCTACTCGCGGAATAAGTAAATAACGAAAAGAGTCGGCTCGGTGAAATATTTTGTCCGAATGTACCATGAATTATGGATCGGACATCGCTTACCGAACCCTCGACGACGAAGCCGAGTTTTTGAAGATTGACGATACTCGGCGGCATCGATCCATGCGAGCTAACGAACTTCCCAGTTCTTTGGAAAAAAGAAAATTCGAAGATGGTTAATCAGCAGACTGCGGATTTTGCGCCTTTGATCGTTCAGCACCGAGAAATCACGTTTGCCACGCGGAGCACGGGAAAGAGAAATTCTGGCGAAACTTCCGTTTATAGCGAAAATCAGAATTCGATGAAATTTTGAAAAATAGGTTCTGTTTTTACTAAAATCACGATTGCCAGAAGGATTTTTGGCGCGTCGAAAAAAATTTTTTTATCATTTTAGTGTCGCGCTCTACCTTACCGACTTATCGACCTTCTATTTTATATAGAATATCTTCAATTAGTTGTACAACTCTAAATAAATAAATATTATCTATAAGCGAATCCTCTTTACAACTCATTCTAATCACATAAATAATAATATAACTAAATAATAAATAAACTTTTCGGGTTAACCTAAATCAAACTAATTCTCATCGCATAATCTTCCCATTGTAGATATTGGTTCATTTGGTTTAACAATTGAAATTTTCTATACATTTAACATTAATTTCCACAAATTACAAAAATAAAATTACAAATTACTTAATAAAGTACAAAGTCGGTAAGTCAGTAGTCGCTAAGGTAGAGTACAACATTGAAATGATAAAAAATTTTTTCGACGCGCCAGAAATCCTTCTGGCAATCGTCATTTTAGTAAAAAAAGAACCAATTTTCAAAATTTCATCAAAATCTGAGTTGTACCATAAACGGAAGAACAACCGAAATGGTTACTCGGTCAATCTTAAACATTCCACAGCGTAAGAATGGGTACGAGTAGTTCAAAATACGTACTTTTGAATAATGTACTGGCTGATAAAACGCGACCGTTGACGTTCCCAGAAAAAATTGTTAACGGTCACGTTTTTTACAGTTAATAAGGCACGAGCGATTAGGACGCAAATGATACGGTGCAGGTGTACGAGTCGCAGCATGCAGTTCAAGCTGCGACGCGAGACTGTTATTTTCGGTGAGGCGTGGACTGTGTACGAGTGTGTCACGAGTGTGTACGTTAGGGGATAAATCACGCCCGCGCGTCGCAACAAGAGGGTTAAGATGCCTCTTCGGTGCACGCCGGCTTTTAAAAGCGACCCCTTTCGAGCACCTCGAATGTGTTGCGCCTCACGCGTCGCGCGCGTGAGAATGCATCCTTCAGAAAGGCGATGCACCGTGTGTAACGCGGCACCGATTCCCTGGGAATTATTCGAAACTCGGCCGGCGAACGCGATTGTCGCCTTCGGCTGGTTGACCTTTGTTAAAGCTGACCCGGACCCTACGTCCGTGAGGTCAGATAGGAACGGTCCTTGTCTGTAATCACCTATCATGCGCTTCATTATACTCCATAATAGTCAATCCGCCAGGCAAAGAATGTCTCCGAGACCTAATAACGCTCCGGCTTACGTCACGTAAATGTTTTAGATATTTTCATCCCTCCAAACTCCATTTCCTACATACGTATGTTACTCAAGGAGAATCGGGCTGTTCTTCCATTTACAGCAAAAATCAGAATTCGATGAAATTTTGAAAATAGGTTCTTTTTTTCCTAAAATCACGATTGCCAGAAGGATTTTTGGCGCGTCGAAAAAAAATTTTTATCATTTCAATGTTGCGCTCTACCTTTGCGACTACTGACTTACTAAAATGAAGTAAAATGTATAGAAAATTTCAATTGTTAAACCGAGTGAACCAATATCTACAATGGGAAGATTATGCGATGAGAATTCATTTGGATTAGGTTAACCCGAAAAGTTTATTTATTATTTATGTGATTAAAATCCGTTTAGAATTCAATATGTGTGAATTTTTATGGCGCTGTGAGGTGAACTAGGTTTTTTACAACTAATTGAAGATATTCTATATAAAATAGAAAGACTATAAGTCGGTAAGGTAGAATGCGACATTGAAATGATGAAAAAAATTTTTTTCGACGCGCCAAAAATCCTTCTAGCAATCGTGATTTTAGTAAAAAAAGAACCTACTTTCAAAATTTCATCGAATTCTGATTTTTGCTACAAACGGAAGTTTCGCCGAGAATCGCAAACTTCATTAGACTAATTTATTTCACTGTGTTTAACGATCGTACATTGAATTTTTCGGAACATGCGTTAATATTGTTTTCTTTTGTATTGCAGGTAAGTTACAACTCCGTGCGAGAAGCTTGTAGCAGTAAGTAAATAACCGCTTATTTACGTATTCGTCAATCAGAAGTGATGGAACTCCGGAACATCGTGAAGAATATTTTCATAGCATCTTTACGCAACCGTTCAACAATTCAATTTAGTGGGAATTCTTTAAAACGAAATTGAACCGAACGTTTCAAGTTTTTCGAGACTTGAAAGAAGATAGTAATTGTAAGTGGAAAAGCGTGGCGCGTTATTGGCAGCCAGTGGCGGTTGTAAAGGTTTCGGAGGTTAACCCGCGTGTTCTAAGGCGAAGATTAGCGTGTTGACCGAACGGATTACTTTCCGGTGAGAGAGAACATCAGACTTTACGCGTAACGTGCGAGCGGATCGCGACTGGTCGGGAACGGTTTCCGCAAGTTGTAAAGTGATGAGCGAAACGCGACTCGGCCTGGAAAGAGCATCTATTGGGAACAATCCCAGGGAATAACCGCAACGTTTCTTATCCGAGATTTCTGCGGCGTCTTCGGACAGTTAAGCGGCGAATAACTATCGCAATCGCGACGCTTAAAGCAGCCCTCGGTCCTCCTATAAGGATCCCCGGGATCGGATAGCTGGTGAAAATGACTCGGTTGAGGCTGTGCACCGAGTAAACGGCTCCCGGCCGCTAACTTTATTCCCAACACGTGAGATTAACTCGACTCCAGAGCCCGTGCTTTGAACTTACACCATCCCTTTCCCCTTCTAGCAACCCCTTAACCTTATTAAGCCTGAAGCCGAGCTAGTATCCTTTCGAGACCGTTCGAGAAATTGGGACGGTGGTGAGTCCGCTTCCGTGGGTTCGTTAAGCTGAAACCACTGCGAAACCGCCTACAACCGCCACTAAGCAATAATCCGCTTCCTCCTTCGACTCTTTCGTTCCTATTGCCCCTTCCGTTGTTCTTTCGCCACCCACTCGCACACACACACACTACCATCGAATGCTCCTTTTTACGTCGTACACCGTTACACCCGCTCCCTCTGCCATGGGACTGAAAAACGCTTTGGCCAGACACCATGACCACCGTCTATCCGCCTTGCTAACCAAACACCGCCGAGTGCTCCGTTCTCTATAGTCCTGGAATTAGGACCAACCCGCGCATCTACCTTCTCTACCTTTTCTTCCTTCTCTGGCAACGCTTATCATTCCATTGACGTTGTACGTGCTAGCTAGTTACAGTGCCGGACGAAATGATCGGACGTTTGATGTATTTGTATATTTCATGTAACACAAGATATTAGAATATACATAAATGTCTGAAATGATATGAAATATCCATAAATGTCTTAAAAGTGTGGCCTTTAACAGTCCCGGAGATATTCTCACTACTACGGGGTGTACCCTCTTGAGGGGCCGCGAGACTCGAGAGTTTCAAATTTTCAACTTCCTTACTTTTCATTATTTTTATATGAGACTGCGATTACCATATTTTTCTAAGAACAATGATACCACATATGATATAGTTCCGATGATATTTACTTGTGTAATAGACAGTTAAAGTTTCGGGCGCGTAGGATAGCGTATTAACTGTCCTTCCTTGCGCCCGAAACTTTGACTGTCTATTACACAAGTAAATATCATCGGAATTATATTATATTTGGTATCATTGTTCTTAGAAAAATGCCACAAATATGGTAATCGAAGTCTCATACAAAAATGATGAAAAATAAGGAAGTTGGCAATTTGGATTAGCTATGTTTACATTTCTCGGTGAGACCGCCTAATCCAAATTTCCAACTTCCTTATTTTTCATTATTTTTTTATGAGACTGCGATTACCATATTTGTGGCATTTTTCTAAGAACAATGATACCACATATGATATAATTCCGATGATATTCACTTGTGTAATAGACGGTTAAAGTTTCGGGCGCGTAGGATAGCGTATTAACTGTCCTTCCTTGCGCCCGAAACTTTGACTGTCTATTACACGAGTAAATATCATCGGAATTATATCGTGTTTGGTATTATTTTGCATTAGAAAAATGCCACAAATATGGTAATCGAAGTCTCATACAAAAATAAGGAAGTTGGCAATTTGGATTAGCTATGTTTACATTTCTCGGCGACGGACGCCTCACGAGCTCGACTGTCCTTTTCGGCAACACTCAAAGAATAGTGACTGCGGTGCATAAATGTCCCTCGGCAGACCCGTGCTAGGGACTTATATGGATAATTTACTGTATCCTGAAAACTGAAAGCTACCCCCCATATTGGAACAGGTAAAAGTTGTTCAGATTATGTTGCTGCATAAGATATGAAATTTTCATCAAAATCGGTCGACGTTGCAACGAGTTACAAACGTTTAAAGATGGTGAAAATTGCAGATTTTCACGATTTTTGGCCTATAACTATTTTAATGAAATTTTCACAGTGCATACAATTGACACAGGGCTACAAAAAGTATTTTCTAAATTTTTATATAGGCCCACAAGTTGTAAAATGCAAGTTTGAATATTTTTTGCAATTCTGACAAATTGAAATTTTGTCAAACATTTTGTTAACGTTGTGCAGCAAACCAATTGTTTTAAATTCCCCAAAAATTTCAAATAGTATATTCCAATATTTAAAATGTTGTCGTCTTTTTAATAGTGTCAGAATATTAGTGAAAATCATCATTTTGTTCGGCACGCTCCAATCATTTATTGATAAACTTTTTAATCACGATTTTATCGATTTCGCCAATAGTATGCTCCATTCGACTTGCTCGATATTTTTCTGAAAGTTTAATGGCAGCGTTTGCAATTTAGTTGACGCGTCAGCTAGAAAAAAGATTGGAACGAGATTTGCATGGTGGAGCGAGCGCGCGTAAGCTTATAAAGTTTAACGTTTTCTTTGTGTAATGGATAGTGCGCGTTTTCTAAATTACCTGAGAAACAACTGCAGTATCGTTATCACCGCTGCGAGTACGTTTGTTAACCACTCGTAAAACTTCAGCTACGTCGCTGGACAGAGCGGGAACGTGACTCTAACGTAAACGAGACTTTACATACAGCAGGTGCAAATTGCGCTCGTCGCCATGACTACACTAAGTGTTTATTTCGCATGCGTAAAATTGTTTTCCAGTCCGTGTGCACGAGCGCTCGTTTGAAGTTAGAACGTATGAGCTGCGTGTACCGAATTCAATTGGACAGCGCATTGTTGGTCAAGTTCCGTGTAATGACGATGTTACAACAGTTAAACCGGATTACAAAAACAATCCGTGTCACGATTTATCCTACACGTTTCACAAAAACGATTTAAAAATTATGCTTTCCATTAGAAAGAATCGCTTGATAATTAACAGCCTCGATATGTACTTAATTATTCATTGCAATCGGTTGCGGCATCGATAAATAATTATGAGGCTACGAGAATTTATCGAAACATTTCTTTCGATCGAGCTTCGATTTAATAGATGGAGTGTTTAATAATAATTTCAATCGTCCAGGACATCTTTTTTTGTATACGCAAATTAACGCGAGTATACTGATAGGATAAAAGTTTATATATAACAAATACCGCGTCTCTGTGTCACGTTCAATCTTCATATTGGCCGGCCACTAAAACCGAACACAGAATTCCTTTCTCAGCCAACAAATTAATAAAACCGGAACTCCTTCCGGTAGCAAAGGCTGCAACGATTTCCTAAAAATCCGTCCGATCGCCGTTCTGGTTTTCATCATTTTTTCCAAAGCGATATTAAATGGATTCTCAAAAATCGGGGCAACAGAGTCGCCGGAGTAACGGCGAAGTGCATCAACGTAAACAATTTTTCGGGGGAAAATTGAGCGGTCGAACGCATTTCGCTGATGAGAGCCGCCTCTCGAAGACGTTTTACGGAAACACCTATGATTCAGATTGCTTTAAAAAATCTTCCCGGATTTGTACCGGAAGTACAGGGTGTAAAGAAATGTTTGGTCCTGGCTGCCATAGGCGTATTCTACATCTTCGGATCGGTGATACGATAAGAAATGATAAGAAATGCAACATCATTTTTTAAGAGAACGGTTGAGACAACTTTCACAAAGTTGGTCCTTATGACCGGTAGAACACGATTAAACAAAAATTTCTTGACCTTGATTTTTAACGTCAAGGTCAATTTTGCGGGGCGTTTTTTATGTCAATTTCCACTAAATCGTAGGTGTAGAATCACGCTACGGTGGCCGTGACATAATTTTTAGACACCCTGTACAGGCGCTCGAAAGTCAAGCGACCGAACGTGCCTACTGGTAACAGTTGATTATTTTTGTCAATTTGTTTCTTAAATAAATTCCAACATCCGCAGTCTTGTAATAGCAATACGGTGTTACGTCCCAAGTAAGGCAAACAGAGATTCAATAGAGATTTTGATAGCTTTATATGATAGGGATATGACGCAGTTTCGAACCTACCTGCATTCACCGGCTTCGGTTCGGGAAATTGAGGGTTTTATGATGTTTATGTGGCTTTACTGTAAATTATTGGTCACGAAGAAATCGAAGTTGGGTATGTGAAATGAATTTGGAGAAGCTGATATTTAGTAGAAGTTAAACAAAATGTATTTAAACAATAAATTCAGAGTACATTTGAGTTTTGCGAGTAGTCGATACGAGAGTTAGTAGTTATTATAAATGTTAGTAATTACCGTTACGCTGGTTCGCTTTATGGGGTAGTTAGTCCAGTTACGGTTCGATTTTGATCACACACACTTTTACAAAGATGAACGTTCTCGATTTTGAAATTATAATACTGATTCGCTAGTCGACTGCTGCTTTTTTATTACTACTGACTCGGCGAGGTGTCGTCGTTTTTATATTTTCTTCTATCCTTTGTTCTAAGCCAAATCCTTGTGGAGTTGGTTCGGTTTTCACTTTGTCATCGTAATTGTAGTCTGCAGTTTGGTCGTTGAATTACTCTTGTGTCTTTCTCTCTCTCAGCTGGATCCTCCGCTTCTCGCGTTCTTCCGGAGTGCTTTCGTCAGTCTATGTGTCAGCTCTATTGCGTTCTTGGTCTTCTTGGTATTTAATTTTGTTTGGGTGGTTTTCTTGTAATTTTGCGCTCCAGGTGGCCTGCAGCTGCTTCGTTGCTTAACATCGCTCGCGTATTATATTTCGGTTTATTCGCTTAGTATATGATTACAATATTTTATTTCTATTTCTTGCGCAACATTAGTTAGAGAAAATCTTAAATAACTTAGAGAATATTTGTATTGTGATTATTTGTTATTTATTAATGACGGTTGGACCACCGGACGTGACAACGGTATCAATTTCCGGATCTGCTGAGGTCGGAAACGAAGAAATTAGGGATTGCATTGAACGGGACACCGTGTATATCAAGAAACGAGATTGTTTCATCGCTCTGCCAGGTCCTGTTACCCGGTAAGCGAAGGCAGACACGTGGGTACAAAGGAAACGTTTAAAACGCGCGAGGGGGAGAAGAGAGAGTTGTCTCTCGCGTTCCTATATCGGCGCGATTCCGAGGCACAAAAAGCTGAAATGGAGTTTGCGTGAAAGGGTAGAAAAGGGATAGGACTGCCGACGATCCATATTTTACGAGAGCAAATAGGAAACGCTTGAGCGGGAGAACACGTGGGGGAGGAGAAAAAAAAACGAGCGGTGGCGAGGAGGGGCATGCCGGCTGGTCTTTCTTTCTCTTGATCTCGCGGCAATATGCTGCGATTTTTCGCTCCTCTCTTCCACACCCCTCGCCCGCTATCCCTCGTATCAATATCTTTTCCAGCTCTCAGCTTCCGATTCTTTTCTGATCCTCCCGCTCACAGCTCTGCGGCTTCCCTCTCGCCCGGAAAATTCTCCGCGAACTCCTCGAGTCCTCTTCACTGGAAGATTGAATGCGGAAAAGGACAACGACGATACGTTTTTCGGAGATCATACGGTGCTTCTATTAGCGTAGAGCCTCGCTCGTTGTTTTGAATCCCACTTATATTGTCGGGTCAAATTTTTTCTTTTTTTTTATTAGAAAATCTCATATGAGATTTATTTCGACATAATTGTGATGCGATGCATAGAATACAGCATATATAGAAAACAATACATGCAGCACAAAATACAAAAACCACAGAACAGGACACAGAAGGAACATAAATAATATAACAAAGGCACGAGAATGATAGTAACGGTATAAACAAACACTTATACTTTAAATATTGAAATAGTTTTGCGATCGAAAAGAATTGATAGTAGATAGATGGTTTCGGCGCACAGGTTCGATCAAATATAAACTAAATTTCCATGTTTTATAACAAATTTGCAAGTTGAAATCTCGACGTTTCGATCCTGATGAGGATCATTTTCAAGAGATTTTTGCGTATGTTATATAGGAAAGAAATTTATCTTTTATGAATAATGTGTTACTTCCATGCTGGTAGATAATGTACCAAATGAAAATGAAAAATCTCTTGAAAATTTAGTTTATATTTGATCGAACCTGTGCGCCGAAACCATCTATCTATTAACTTATACTTTAAGTCCGCAGTTCTTAAAAAATGAAAGTATACAACGACAGACCATCCATTGGAAGCTGGAAGTTAATTAATCGGAGTTTATTAATTAATTTGAGCCTTTCCTCATTATACAAGTTGCATTGCCACAAAACGTTCAGTGATGCGTCCTCCTCCATGCAACTACGCTTAGTGTTCTTTCGAGTCTTGCTTCTACTAGGTTAGATGTTAAAACAAACTCCTTTATTTTCAATATTAAAAAGAAATATAATATTTTCCTTCATGATAATGATAACAGGTCCATTAATTTCTACTGGATCCCATCTCACATCGGGATTGTAACGAAAATGTTGATCTTCTTGCTAAAGAGGCTTCATGCCTTAGTAATCCTTGTATTATTAATATCCCTTTCGCTGATTGCTTTGAATCATTTCGGAAAAACATGTTTGACAACACCCTCTCCTTTATAAAAACTGAAGGACTCATTAAGGGCAAGACATACTTCCAGCAATTTTTTAATGAAAACCGTCTTCCATGGTTTTCTCAGTTAAATTTTTCCCGTTCGGAATGTAGAGCAGACCACTACCACCTAGCTGCTTCTCTGGCTCGTATTGGCTTTATCGATGATTCAGAATGTAGTTGTGGAGAGGGTGAAGAGACTTTGAACCATGTATTGTGGCAATGTAATTTGTACAATCATGAAAGAACAAAATTTATTGATAAGATCTGTCAACTTAATTTTCAACTTCCCATGGATGTTTCACTGATTATTGCCAAACCCTATATCAGGGCTTGTCGCTGTATGCTTTCATTTCTTGAAAGCTGTGGCCTTAAGGTTTAAGCGGTTTATCTCATATGTACTATTGTTTTCATGTTTTATCATATCACTATGTATATTCAGTTTCTTTTTCTGCAACAATGTATTATGTTTCCTTTATTATGTTGAAATAAATCTCATATGAGATTTTCTAATAAAAAAAAAAACTACACTTAGGATCGTCAATAAAGCCAATGCGAGCCAGAGAAGAAGCTAGATGGTAGTGTCGGGTCAAATTGTAAGTCAGGTAGCTGAAGTCAGAAAATCACCCCATCTACTTTGCACATTTTCTAGGAGAAAACAACATCGAACCAAGCACAGTAGCAGGGAATGCAATCCCGCAGGATCCCGCGTCATTTTTTGGTCCCGCCAAAGTTTTCGATTCCTGACTCTATAATGCACATTTCCGTGTTCTAGGTAGTCACAATCGCTAGATAAGAGATTGCTCTATGGGGGACGTATCCTAAGAACGGCTTCATTTTACGTTATCGAGGCGCAATTTACATTATTCGACGGTGGTAGAATTATGAAAATGTCTCTCGGCAGCCACGATAGGCGGCAGCACTGTCGCTTGTCCCGTTGTTTTTCACGGCTCCGCTACTTGTTGTCGAATAATGCAAATTGCGCCTCGAGTACGTAAAATTAAGGCATTCTTAGCATACGTCCCTCATAGATTAATCTTTTATCTAGCGATTGCGACTACCTAGAACACTGAGATGTGCATTATAGAGTCAGGAATCGAAAAATACGGAACCCTTACAATCCTCGTGTACGTATACGGGTCTAGCACTGTGTGTCTCTCGCACTCAAGAGTTTATTGTCAAGGTCAAATTCGTATCGATGTTACCGTGAATGACCGAAATTGGAGAATGTCGACTTTCACCGGGGAATGTCAACAGATACCAAATACGTCGGTGAAAGATCGAATATTTTATTACATTGTTGTATATTCGGACCCTGCCCGGTGTGTGTCGACAATCACAGATATGCTCTGGGGGAGGTCCAAAACAGAAGAAATCCTTTGTTCTGCTCGGAGTCAATCAGCTTTGTCAGTCTTATGCAAGCTTTGATAACGCGAGCAACGTTTTCTTAATTTTTTTTCCGATACCCTAATTTATACTAAATGGATACTGCAGTAAATCGTGATCTTTTTCTTGAAAAGTGAAATGCATTCATTGCGGGTTAGGATAGGGTTAGGATAGGATAGAAAAAGTTACGCCCCCCTTGTGATGTTTTATAACGACTGAATTACGGAGAAGAAAATATAAATCTCCAACGTGTTCAACATTCACCATTAGTGCATGGTAAATGTCAACATTTACCGGTGTAAGTCAGAAATAAGGGTATTTAGCAAATATTTCGGACATACACCAAGTGACTATGTGAATGTTGACATTCACCGGTGAAAGTCGACATTCTCCAGATTTCGGTGTTTCACTGTAACATCGACACCCTTGCGTTCTTTGCGAAAACTGTTTTATTCGAACGGTGTAGCCTGCACCCTTCCCGACAGTCAGCGTTTCCCTCGTTGCGGCCGGCGGATAAATGAACAAAACTGAAAGATTTAATTCCGATTGATCCCGCCCCACTTCATCGCGTATCAACGTAAGCTCGGCGCAGCTCGCGCATACCGAGCAAATTCTTCTCGCTTTGTTTTGTTCACCGAATCGTGTTTGTCGATTGAATCACAAACAGAGGTCGCCGCTCGAATTTCAACGGCCGGCACGTAAAACTAATACAGCCCCGCGTCGATCAATTAAGGATAATTAGCATTAATGCGTACAGCTACAAGGAAATGGATTCGTTGTTAATAATAAATCGACGATTAATAACTTACGACCTAATCCGGCTGAAATCGATAAACGATCCGTCGACCGGGATAGTGACGTCGGATCTCGTTAACGCTGCTCCGTAATTAATTTGTAGTTCATTAGTTTAATGCTATTTTTCCCTCGCAACGCGTGTATTATAAACGTTCGCGATTTCTCTTTTTCTCGTTCGCTCCCATTTACGTGATTTCGCTTCGCCGGAACATCGCGTTTTATTTACCAAGAAGTTATATGTTACGCGAACGTTGAAATATCGCGATTTTGATACGCGTTTAGCGGTTTATTATATACCTATGTGCACGAAGTAACTTCCACAGTAATTATCCCGGTACGTAATAAATCACTTGATTGAAACCTCCATTGAAAGTTACTTTTTCTATTAAATTACGTTCGACGCTAGTAAACTCAGTGTAAAAAATAATCGCACACTAATTAACTGGCGAGTTTTAATTATCGATTACCGACGGAAGAGAGCAGTGTTTCTCGTACAACTTGTTTAAACGATCAGAGCCCCGTTTGCGCGAATAAAAACGTGCAGAATCATGAAATCACAGATTGATTCACGGCTATCGGTGCAAATTAACGTTTGTTCTAAATTCCTTCTGAACATGTACAAAACCGTTATATCGTCTTTGATTAAAATCGCGAATATTGTTGAATGGTGTACTGGGGCGTATATTAAATAGGGAAAATAGCACCGTATAATGTATTGGACAAACGTGATACGTACAGGGTGGTCCACGCAACTTGCACACCTATAATAATCTCCAAAGTATGCGTTGCACGGAAAAGTTTTGTATACAGAATGAATAACATATGGAAGAATGTAAAATGCTGAATAAAAAAGTATTGACCTTCGTATTCACCTTCGTGTTGACCAGTTAAGACGAACTCTTTATGAACGTGTAACTCGATTTTCAAATGCAATTTTCTCGAAAAATCTTGAGAAGCGCGCGCTCCTGCTTCGGCAAATTACATTTCGAGATGACATCTTCCAATACTGCGAGTTTCAGAAAAGTCCGTGACCCATCAACCGTGGCTTCCCCTTGTGAGATTATTACAGGGCCTTTGAATTCTTATACGGCGCACAGTGGTCCAGAAGCCCGGTATTTGTGGCCAAAATTCAAAATGTCATAATTTTCTGAAAGTTTGTAATTAGGAGTTTTTGGAGTCGCTGATAACGAATCTAACGTTAAAAATTTTTACGGCAGGGTTATCATGGCGATCTAGAGGGCGGTATTTAGTGGCCTAATTAAAAAATTTTGTAAATCTGTGTTTTTCATCGTTTTCATAGAACAATATCATTGAGATACTTAATACCTCGGACGCCTTTATTAAAATTAATACAGAGTTAAAAGTTGCAAGAGGGAGCAGCTAAACTTTGCATATTCTTTTTAACGAATGTTTAAACTTTCGCACAAAATAAGTCCAAAGTTTAGCACTTTTAAGCATTTTTTTAAAACCATTGTTAAAGCTTAAATTGTTACAAACTTGGAATATTTGTTTATGGATTAAAAAATATTTACGATGGCGATTAGAACTTAAAGTACATCTACTAACATATAAAAAATCACAATTATAACTTGTTTTCTAATATCCTGTAAGTGGTATTTAAAACGGAATGTCAAATTTTATGATTTTGTTTCAATAATATTTTGGATTTAGGAGCTTCGAAGAGTTATCAGTTTACAGCAAAAAAAAAATGTCTTAATCTATTAACCTTGAAAAATTGAATTTTGGCCACAAATACCGGACCACTGTGCGGCGGTCGCAGAGGTCAATTAGCTTGTACATATTGACTCGACGGTATCACCTTCGCGATTCGCAGTCGGATACGACGATTGGTCGCGGCGGCCTGGGCAGGGTCGATCGGAATCGTAAGAAATGAAAAATTCAGGGAAATTGCTCGTCGCGGTGGACCGCCGGACAATTGGCAGTGGAGGGGCGGTATTGACAGAAAAGAATATCGTCAACGTTTCGACCGGCGATATATCCGAAGAGCAGTTGGAGAGGGGAGGATCGTCAGGGGAAGAAACCAGACCAGGGGGAGAGATAGACGCGACTGTATGGTTATTACCATCAATAATGGCAATTTGGTTTGCAAATGGCTCGAAACGCCGGGCAGAGCCGTTCCTACCTACAATTTCCCTCCATTTTGTGGCAGAAGAGCACTCGTCCTCACTCATGCAGTTAGCCACATTGAAATGCCTTGAGTCAACATTTGCCTACGCTTGCGCAAATTGATTTTATTTAAATGCCAAGTACGGGAGCAGAAAGGCACCTTCGGCACCGGCTACTTAATTGCGTTATCGCGATTCTTTCGCGATAACGATCGATTTCCAACGGCGGAACCCCCGTTGCACGGACGACGACCGCGGTCACGCGTTGGACCGCACCAGGATGTGAAAGGGAGCGATCGAAATCGGTTCTCTTCGGGTAGACAAGCCCGATCGAATGTCTTTAGGAAATTATGAAATGCACACAGGGTGTCCCAAAATTCCTTCAACATCCGGAAATGGGAGGTTCCTGAGATCGTTTGAAGCGATATTTTCCTTTGCAAAAATAGTGTACGCGGCTTTCTTTAGGAGTTATTAACGAAAAACAATGACCAATCGCAGCTCGTCTACAGGGGACTGATTCTGGCTCCACCAATGGCAACACCGCGCTAAGTGGGGCCTGTCCTTAAGGGGGTAGAGTACCCACGTGACATTACTAGAATCTAACTAGAATATTGCTAGATTTTGGGCCAAAAAGAGGGGTTTACGGGAACACACCTCACGTCCTCATACGATTATATTTTGAGCTGAATGAGGGCTCATTCTAAAGGGGAAGGTTAAATGAAGCGCGCGTGGGTCCAACTTCAGTTACATTATGTTTATATCCAGTAATGTGACTGTCCAAAGTAGGGAAAACAAATGAAGAAAAATTCCGGATATTCTAATGTATTTTTCGATCACAAAAAGATTTTTCCTGTTAATTTAGGGACCCACGCGCGCTTCATTTAACCTTCCTCTTTCAAATGAGCCCTCACTCAGCTCAATATATAATCGTATGCGGACTTGAGGTGTGTTCCCGTGATCGCATTCAATTGTTCCCTAGATTCCGTTCATGAAGGGCAAGTTGAAGCAATTTTAGTTCAGCTACTTGGACGAGATGGCGCTTAGTCAGGAGAATTATTAGCGTAGTTTCTTAACAACAAAAGTGTAAAGGACATGAAGCCACTCGGATCCATTAATAGCAATAAAGATAATGATTAAAAGAAAAAAACCTGTAATTATAGCGAAATTGAAGCGTTAGATTGATACAAATGTATGTTCATCACTGTTGCCAAATTGGTTTTTCGCGCGGGGGTTGGTCACAATGAAAAATACCATGGTCACGTGGGTACTCTACCCCCTTAAGTCGGACTCTGTTCGCTGTAGTCGCGCTCTGATTGGTTCGTATTTTCCGTTAATAACTTGTAATCAAAACCGCGGACGACATTTTTGCAAAGAGAAATGTTTCCGCAAATGATCCAAGGAACCTCCCATTTCCGGATGCTGATGGAATTTTGGGACACCCTGTATATCGCGAGCTTCGACGTCCGTAACAGAGATATTTCTAATACGTCCAAACAGATCGCCGTCACGGTGTCCCGCTCGTGCCACTTTCAACAATTTATCCCTCGCGTAGCCACCGATAAGTCATCGGAACCTTGCGTCGCTATTGTTTCGTGGTACGTTCCAGCTCGAAAGCTTGAATTATGATCTTTCCACCAACGAAAGTCGTCTAATAACGTTTCGTCTGTCAACAACGGTATCGAATATATTAGATCGGACGTTGGTTAAATATGGAGTTGACTGGAGGTTGCCGACACTCGTGTTGTACCACCGGGAATGATTTAATAGTCTGAAAAACATCAGCAGTGCGTTAATTAAAATTTATAATTCCGATGTTAGCTCGCATTAAAACATTTCAGTGCCCGCGTCAAGATCTCTACTGGAACAAGACTGTTTATGAAACCTTTCTGCACTTGAAGCTGTTTTAAATTAACGTTTCTTCCGATGTAGAATAATTCCACGTTTCTTCATACATTTTTCCTCGCGCTCGTTACGTTCCTTTTTTCATTCTCACCACACGTTGATGCGCAATTTTTAGATTGGATTATTTATTACGAAACAATTACGTATAATGGAACTGCTTCCCTACTCAGCAGAGATCTGAAAAGCGAGTAAAAGATATTTGCAACCGCTACGATGGATAATGATCGAACGTTGCTTTTCTCGAATCATTTCCTTTTATTAATCAGCTTCTCGCGGCTCGACTTAGTTAACGCGACCGCATCATCGGCCATAAATCAAGCCGCGAGCGTAAAATCTCAAGGTTTCTTGGTTGCTTTTTACCGTAATCAAGCTACGTTCCAATGTTGCACACGATAAGTTCATAAATCTGTTTATCTGGAAGTTATGAGTCATAAATTGCTGGCCGAGGTATGGTTCCTGAATGAAATCAGGAACAGCGAAGAGGAGAGGCGCCATTAATCAGCGGACTTAATTTTACGTACCGATTAAACACTTCAATGAAATAATCTTCGTTTAAGATCGACAGCCTTTTCGAGTCGAACGGAATATCTTGTCGCCTTTGAAACCTATTAACCATCCCGCCAATAAAACTCTATCCCTCGATCTCTCTCTCTTTCTTCTCCCGTTTTACCGCTCCTACCTCAATATTCGCGTCGCTCCATCAAAGATAAAGAATCTCATCTTGACTCCCGCGAATATGTAATTCGTCCATTAACACGGGATTACGACTATTCTGCGGAAGTTTATGCATTCATGGCACGCCGTAACCCGAGAAACTCGGTAAAATAAATGTTTTAATTAAGCCCGACACTGCACACTCGGTGTCCCGCTCGAATCGATCCACTCGCCCTTGTCTCTTCGCTTTTTAAACATTGTGGCTGGTGTGCTTCTATACGATTTTCTAACCGGTCCCAAATTACTTGTTTTAGAATTGTTCCAATTATAAAGATTTTTCGTAGGAAATTATCGAACGAATTTCTTGAATCAAACGCATAACGAAACGTGTATTCAATATAAACTTGGTCTTTTGTCATTTTGGCGAAACTTCCGGTTATAGCAGAAATCAGAATTCGATAAAATTTTGAAAATAGGTTCTTTTCTTACTAAATTGACGATTGCCAGAAGGATGTTTGGCGCGTCGAAAAAATTTTTTTTATCATTACAATGTCGCGTTCTACCTTACCGACTCACCGACTTTCTATTTTATATAGAATATCTTCAATTAGTTGTAAAAGTTCACACATATCATCTACAAACGAATCCTCTTTAGGTTAAAGTAATACTTTATAAGGTAAACTTGAAATTTTTAAAGACTACTCTTGGATAACCACAACTCATTGTAATCACATAAATAATAATATACAATAAAGGAGGAGACGCTAGAACTCCTCAAAGAGAGATGTAGGGAGATGGAAGAAATAGGAGGAAAAATTGAAGAAATTCTGGATGAAAAGGGGAAAGGCGCAAAATGGGGTAGGAAGCTAAGAGAAAACAGAGAAAGGGTGGGGAAAAAAGAGAGAGAGGAGTGGGAGAAATAAACAGTATAGAAGTAGGGAAGAGCATGGAGGATAAGGAGAGATAAGGACAAAAATTAGAGGGGGAGAAAGTAGAAAGCAGTGTATATCGGGGTATATGTATAAAATGTATATTTGTGTATATATAAATATAAATATAAGTGTAAATAGTACAGTATAAATAATAGATAAGTTAGTTATATGTAATGAATGGGAAAGGAATAAAGATTAATAATAATATAACTAAATAATAAATAAACTTTTCGGGTTAACCTAATCCAAATTAATTCTCATCGCATAATCTTCCCATTGTAGATATTGGTTGACTTGCTTTAACAATTGAAATTTTCTATACATTTTACATTAATTTCCAGAATATATATATGACGCATGCGCACAGCACAAACATAAAGTACAAAGTCGGTAAGGTAGAGCGCAACATTGAAATGATAACAAATTTTTTTTCGACGCGCCAAAAATCCTTCCGGCAGTCGTCATTTTAGTAAAAAAAGAACCTATTTTCAAAATTTCATCGAATTCTGATTTTTGCCATAAACGGAAGAACAGCCATAATTTTTAATCCTCGGTAGAAATATTCTCAGAGTAAATTGCTCGCGCACAAATTTTTAGCTATTTTTTAAACGGTATCTGGATAATCGTAAATTACAAATATTCGAACCCTGCGAATTTTGTCATTTGTAACTTTAGATAGTACTTTGAAGCAACGCGAATTTTTAATGCACGCATCGACCAGAAATCTTTAATTGCTACGGATGCGAGGTATTTCGGCGTTCATCCATAAAATGTTAACTACGTACCAGTAAAAACCTGAACGATGTTTACACGTGTGTACGATTTAGGTTAACGGTGGACGTACGCGTGCAAACGGAAAAATCGTCGCAGAATTTCGATCACGAGTTTCATATTAATAGAGAATGCGTTCGGTAAATATATTCTAATGGCATCGGATTATTAATTTGGATTTTGCGTGTTCGGTAATATTTATTGAACTGTAACCTAGCAAATTGAATATCTGGTTTGTTAAAATTTGTTGGATGCTTTGTCATTTTGTTACGCAGGCATTGAACCGTCGCCATGTGCCGCGTTCCACTCTGTACAACCGCGAAATGCCGTTTTGCGTATTCAATGCGATTTATTGATTATTTAGCAAATTGAATATCTGTTTTAATAACATTTGTTGGGTGCTTTGTCATTTCGTTCCGGAAGCATTACACGTTCCACGGTGTGTAACAGCAAAATAGTGTTGGAAATTCTTAGTCAAAGTTGGGTCATGGCAATTTGTCGTATCGGGGTCACTAGTTTGCACAGCAACATAATATCGCTAATAAGTCTCCAACTATTACTGCTTATTCGACGCATGTGCGTTAATTAATTTTGACATCACCAGTTATCGATGACCTCGACAGGCCCTCTGGCATACCAGGTGCAGGTCACTCTGCCATTCGACGCATTAACACTTTCGCTTCGAGCGAATTTTACCCAGAAAGTATTGAAATTCGCAGTGCCGTGGAACATTATTCAATTCGTGCGTTTCTAATAATTAGAAACATAATTGACTCCTACAATTTTTCACGAATTTATTCGTGCAGTGACAAATTTCTTCCACTACGAGATTAATCAATTTTTCCGCGTAAACATCAATCAAGCTTTCATAGCTAATTAATCTGCAATATTTGTAATAAAAAATGTATACGTTTTGCGATGCTTTGTTTTCATAATCAAACAGGTTGTTCTGCATGACAAACAATCAAGTTTTAATAGCTGACATTTTTGGAATATTTGATAGAAAATGCGTAAATCATTTATTGATAGATCAATTTCTGATGTTAGTTTCTAATAATTAGAAACATAATTAACTCTTACAATTTTTCACGAATTTATTCGTGCATTGACAAATTTCTTCCACTACGAGATTAATCAATTTTTCCGCGTAAACATCAATCAAGCTTTCATAGCTAATTAATCTGCAATATTTGTAATAAAAAATGTATACATTTTGCGACGCTTTGATTTCATAATCAAACAGGTTGTTCTGCATGACAAACAATCAAGTTTGAATAGCTGACATTTTTAGAATATTTGATAGAAAATGCGTAAATCATTTATTGATAGATCAATTTCTGATGTTAGTTTCTAATAATTAGAAACATAATTAACTCTTACAATTTTTCACGAATTTATTCGTGCATTGACAAATTTCTTCCACTACGAGTTTAATCAATTTTTCTAGAACGATGGTAGATTTGTAAATTATTTATTCTCTACAATTTTCAACGAACTTGTCGACACACTAGCACGTAATAAAATTCTTCTACGTAAAAATCAATCAAGCTTTCGTAGCTAATTAATCTGCAATATTTGTAATAAAAAATGTATACGTTTTGCGATGCTTTGTTTTCATAATCAAACAGGTTGTTCTGCATGACAAACAATCAAGTTTTAATAGCTGACATTTTTGGAATATTTGATAGAAAATGCGTAAATCATTTATTGATAGATTAATTTCTGATGTTAGAAAGGGAAAGCGAGAAATTGATTTTGCCAAAATAATTTCATTCCTCGTCGCGCAATTAGAGCGAAACTTTCGTCATCGTGTGTCCTTATAGTTTTTACTTCGCTAGTTCCGTGCTTTAATAAATCTGCGAAGCCAAGTTGGTAGTTCCTTTCCTTGATAAATGGATGCCTCTACGAGTATTAGTCAGCACGCCACGTGCAAATTTACCGTGTCCCGAAAAAGTTTCGACTTCACCACGGCTACCGACACAAAATGACCTTCCCAGCTAATGGAATTCTTCGAGTAACGTGCACGGAAATTCCAAGTATTCTTCAGAAAGGTCTGGAGCTAAGAGTAAACTACATTTTTTTAACCATTCGACTGGCGCGAATATCTAAGAACTTGTACCGAGATAACCAAGCCCTCGTCATTTTTCAAGAAAACAATTATTCTCACATTTATACGAATTGTAATCGTTCAATTGTGTTGGTTTTGGGAAGCAGGATCTGGGATCTTAAATAAAACGCGTTTTTGAAATTAATTCTTGCAAGTGTTTCCTTAGCCTCAGGGAGGGTCGACTCCCGTGTTAAAAAGTAGCTACGAATTTAGTTCCTTCGTTTGGTCATTACGCTAGGTGACAGCACAGTAGTGCCCTGGTGTTGTAGTGTGTGTCGCCACACACACCTGACTCACACATAGTCAACCTTGCATATACGTGTAATCGTATTCTTCCTTGCTATTTATTGATGGTTATGAATTTTTCTTAGAAAAATTAATTTATAATAAAACATTCAATTTCTAACATATTTATTACGAAACTATATATATATATACATAGTAAATTATATAAAAATTATAAAAGTAAATACGACACCACAAATCAGAAAAGCAAGTCTCCCTCGTAAGTTGTCCCGCCAGAGACCGACGTTTGGACAACTTCCAAGGGATTACTGTATTAAGATTTTTGCCATTGTATCGATAAATTGAATTCTCAGACGAGCCTTTTTATGCAGAAACGACGCTTCCGATCGAATAATACAAAGGCCGATATTTCCCGAGTCGCGGCTTAACCGAACGTGTATAGATTTATTTCGAAACTATCCTTGGGTCGGCTGGGAAGAATCCGGATTTATCGTTCGGAATAATTCACCGCGATTTCGGCGATCATCTCGAAAAATTTCGTTCGGCTGTCATATTTCTCTCTTACCGTTATCGAGCATTATTAATCGACGCGGTGGTTGGCGAAGGGCTACGTGGAGGAGGAGGATGAGACTGTGTGCGTGGGGATGGAGCCCTTTATCAAGTCGGCTGCACAATACCGTTGAAAAGAAGCTTATAGCCTAAGTATCGTTTCATCCGATTCCGCGACACATTCAATTTAATTCCGTACTTCCGAAGAGCTGGCTGCCCGGCTCGCCGGGGATCAGGAATCGTCGGGGCAACGGAGTTACAGGACGAGCGATGTACCTTGAAATCCCATTATGACGTATGTAGCTATTGACGTAAAAGCCAATTGATGCGCGCGGAGTCGTTAATTTCGGAAGCTCGTTGACTTCGGCGAGGTAGAACGGGCGATCGATCGATCACGGGCAGAGGATCGACGGAAGAAAAGTACGTCGGGAAAAATTAACAGTCAGAATGCGAGAGCCACTTGCCGCGGGACCAGCAGCAGACCCGGAACGCTAATCCAGATTTCGGGGAGCTAAATTGGTCGGCATCGATATATTCTGCCACGCAATCGGCCAGCCCGAGGGAAGGGTATTGCGTCCTGAGCCATCTAAAAGTAATCTAACCCGGGTATTCGAGTGCAGCCGTTAAATCCGCGGTAATCAAACGCGTCCCTAACTGTGTCGGCCGTCGTTCGTGAGCCCGAATCACTGACTTCAGCTTCTGGCACCAATACCATCATCGACGGCTACGAGTATAACCTCGCTGATCATCGGCCGAAAGAGAAAAGAGCTAGATTTCACTGTGGGAATCAAGTCGATGAACTCGTCGAGAGAACTCGCACACCACTCTCGTTCTCTTTGCTCGTTCACCGATTTCACCGGTTCCCTTGGTAACTTCGCTCGTCAGAGTCCTCGTCTTTTTCTTTTTTTCAATGCAAATTTCATCCATATATTAGGTTATACAGGGTGTCCCAAAGCTAGTGTAGGAGCGGGAAATGGGAGGTTCCTTGGGTTATTTGAAGCGACATTTTCCTTTACAAAAATGGCGTCCGCGGCTTTGTTTAGCAGTTATTAACGAAAAACACGGACCAATCAGAGCGCGATCTGGACATGCGATGACACGTTCGGCCAATCGACGGTTGGCGCGTCGGGCCGACTGTGTTAACTCGCGTCTAGGTTGTAAATAATTTTTTTTGAAGCGAAACTTCTTTGCTGAGGGTAACAATTTTCTGATGTAACGGAAGTCGATGTGACGGAAGTCGAACGTAGAGTGGCGCGAAAATTTAAACCGAGAATGAACGGAGAAAAATAATTTCTTACCCCGACGAGATTCGAACCCCGGTCTACCGATTGTTTGTCCAACTCCTTAACTGCTTGGACAACCAATGATCTCAGAAAGACAGCGAAGATTTTGGTAGTATTATCGAACGAACTGGTTAGAAATACATGGTTATGTTACGTCTATAGACTCATAGAGATAGATTATTTTATTATTATACTAACGTATGTTTTTATATATATATTTGATATATATATTTAAAAAAATCATGTGCGTGGAAACCACGCGCGGCAGAAGTGAAACTTATTGCTTATTAAGTATAGATACAGATAAATTATTATACCTAATAAGCAATAAGTTTCACTTCTGCCGCGCGTGGTTTCCACGCACATGTTTTTTTTGTTTTCTCTTCATATTTTTCAGACGCAAAACTGTCTCTTTGAAAAAGATCCACATAGGGATCGAAACGTTAGAAACATGCTTAAATAATTGCACGTTTGTTGTTTTCTATAAATGATCGAACCTAGCGCCGATATCATTCAATTTATTATATTACTAATTTTCGATCGAGAAGAATTTACCGTTCATATATCAGGTTGTTGCGTATGAAATGTCCGATTTTAGAATGCCAGTCTTACGAAACGTTTCGATCCATCAAAAAATAACTGTCGCAGTCTATAGGTTTATCATAATAACGATGAACGTGAAAATGAAAATAATCGTTGAAGGATTTGACCAAATTTTTCCTCATTTAAAAATCTTGCCAAGAAGTAGAAATATATTTATATTTTCTTTATAAATAAAAGATAAATATTAACAAACGAAAGTTAACGAGTTCATCGTGTCTTTACAGATTTGTGTTTTATCAGTGCAGAGATTTGAACCGATACCGAACAGAAAGTTTTCAAGCAATTAGTCGGAGCTGTACGCTGCATCGACGATTAATTTCGATCAAGTTTCCGGAATATCAGGAGCAGTTTCGGAAGGCTATCTCTCTTTATAACGTGAAGATGTTGCTTCTCTTCTTGAAGCCCTCTCATATCAGCGACGCAGTGTTGTCAATGATAACTGTGAATAATGTTTGCCTTGCCAGGCGACAGAGGTATCACGTTTTCCCTCGATTCGTCTCTTGTTCCTGTTTGATCTCAGGAGAGCTCAGTCGAGTGACACTGAAGAACTGTTTCGCTCTCCAATGCGCTTCGACCGATACGACTAGACTAGACTATTGCCAAGAAAATTACTCGCTGGCTTCTCCCTCTGCTCCTTTTTCTTCCACCTTTCTTATCTTCGCGTTACGTTGTTCGAACAAGAAACGATTCAAGCTAAATTATTCTTCGATTCGCCATTCCTAAATTTTTCTAATCTATCAACGAATGAATTTTTCCTTCCACTATCAATATTCTTCAACGCCTTTACAATTTTTTCATCTTCCAATTTTTCTTTTCAATTTGAATATTCTTAAATTCATTAATTAATTTTTCTTTTCAATTGAATATTCTTAAATTCATTAATTAATTTTTCTTTTCAATTGAATATTCTTAAATTCATTAATTAATTTTTCTTTTCAATTGAATATTCTTAAATTCATTAATTAATTTTTCTTTTCAATTGAATATTCTTAAATTCATTAATTAATTTCTCTTTTCAATTGAATATTCTTAAATTCATTAATTAATTTTTCTTTTCAATTGAATATTCTTAAATTCATTAATTAATTTCTCTTTTCAATTGAATATTCTTAAATTCATTAATTAATTTCTCTTTTCAATTGAATATTCTTAAATTCATTAATTAATTTTTCTTTTCAATTGAATATTCTTAAATTCATTAATTAATTTCTCTTTTCAATCGTAATACCGTCGCAATCTCATTCACTGTTCCTTATCAACGAATGAACTTTTCTTTTCATCCCCAATATCCTTAACCCTTTGCACTCGGAGCTATTTTAACTCGAAAATCAAATGTTTCTTCTGACATAGAATATTTCCATTATCTATGATTTTTGAAATTTGGTAGATATGAAATTGATATAATACCTTATACAATACTTATGAATGTTTAGTAATTGGTTAGATACGAACATATCTAATAATGTAAACAATATATATGTTACGTATGCGGCAGCGACCGTTGCTAACCTTTGGCCCTTCTGGAGCTGCACATCGAAATAAAGAGTCTATTCAGAACAGGGCAATCATTCAGATTAGGGCACTCATTAAGATTTTGGGGCACTTAGAGACGATACATCAATCTGCATCGTTTCTGGGAACCCTGTTTTATCAATAGTCCCCACTCTTGTCTAGGCCGATATTGGGGACTATATAAGGGCACTGAATCCCTTCATATGCGGGCTTTCATCTCAAGAGTTTTATACTGTACGCGTCGATTCACGTCGCGATTACTGTCGAGCAAGATCGAGTATTAGTTCTCTTTCGAGCAAAACTGTTAAATCTCTTCCGGTACGAATCCCAAAACGGGATTCTGTAGTAGATAGCCCCCGCATCCCTCGGTGCGTAAACAGAGAGGTTAGTTCGCGACACCGCGACAATTTACACTTTAAACATTTGTATTCCTTTCGATTCAAGATTATATTATCGTGTGTTAAACTTAAACCTAGAGTCAAGTTTAATTATTGCCTTTCCTATTCGATCCCCAGTCGTTAGCATCCTACGACGATACACCTTTGCCGCTCAAGGTGTATCTAACAATTTCAAATAAGTTACGAGTCGGCGGAACCACGACCTTATCCTATCCGACAGTGGCACACATACGGATATCCCAGTGGTGAAAGATACACTGGCTAGTCTGGAGTAATTCCACTGAACCCAAAATTCCACACATACGGATATCCCGGTGGTGAAAGATACACTGGCTAGTCCGGAGTGTACCCTTAAAAAGGAGACCCAGGTGGTGAAAGATACACCTGCTAGTCCTTCCTGTGTTCCACACATAAGGATACCCCGGTGGTGAAAGATACACTGGCTAGTCCGGCGTGTACAATTCCTACCTATATCAAAACCTCTAAAACATTACCACAAACTATCCTCGGTTTCCGCACGCTGCCAAACCTCGGCTCGTAACAAACTGGTGACAGCGGTGGGATGCTAGCATAATCCTGGTTATTCGAATTGGGAAGCGAATTGCCCGCGATTCAAAACAACCGACGAGGCGCCTGAGGGACCGTCATCATATAGTCGGAGAATCGCGAAGAAATTAGGGGTTAAATCACTTATGCGCAGCGCGCTTTGATTACCCATGTTAAATTTTTCTTCAGAGAAGATTTTCACGATAGAGCATCAGTACTCAAAGCAATATAGAAATTGCTCTGTTCTTATTCGTTAATATTGCATCTAGATGCAATTGATAATTAGAATTTCAAGATTCTAAGGAAGTTCACGGTTTTAAATTTTAGTCCGAGCTAGGGATTAATTATGGCAGACGAAATAGCCAACCTAACTGCCTCCATGGCTAAATCCATGATTCTAATAAATGATCAGACTAGCGTCCAATATGCAGCTGATTCAGTACCCTTATTTGATGGGGAAAACCCGAAACTCTCTGTTTTCGCGCAACGGGTCGAAGACGGGTTGACGTTGACACCGCCTGGTATGGAAGATAGATACCTCGCGATAGTGCTAACGAAGCTTACCGGGCCCGCGAGAATCAGTGTTCGGGGTAAGACGTTCGCTAACGTAGCGGATCTCTTGAAACATTTGAAAAGACGATACGCTCCGGGTCGGAATCTAGGGTATTTCCGGGGTGAAATCGCTCGCTTAAAAATTCGCGGCGACGAATCGCTTAGAAAATACATCGATCGTGTTAGTCATCTCGCGGACTGCACTCGTACGGCGATATATGATCGATACGGAAATAACGCGCAACAAATTTCCACCGAGATGGAAAGTGACTTGTTGGAAAACTTCCTCGAGGGATTGCCGGACCAAATCGGATGGAGGCTCGCTAATCTGAGGGAGAAACAGGAGAGTCTTGAAGACGCGTTCGAAGCTGTATTGCAAATAGAGCGTCGGCTCAGGAATCGCTGCGAAATTAGGGAGGCCCGATCATCGAGATGGGCCGAAGGAGAAGAATTTTTACACGAACGAGAAAGCCGTGAATGGGACCATGGTCAACGACCTCGGTATCCCCAATCACCATCTCCTTGGCGTTATCGGGACTATTACTCCGGAGATAAGGAGACATCCGAGTCAAAAACGGGGTACGAAGAAAGTCCAAGGCACGCGACAGCTATGCTTCTGCATAGGATTGACTCGCACTCCCCTAGCCGTTCCTATGAATCGGCAGAGGAGGAACGCCATAACACCCACAAAACCGACGAGGGACTACATACCTACTGTTGGAACTGTGGTGTCAAAGGTCATGATGGGAAGAGATGCTGGGAAAAGGGTAAGCCGCCAAACAAACTCAGATCTCGAAATTCTCCTGCCAGATGTACAGAGGATCAAGATTTTCATCACGCTCATCGTACGGACGATTCGATAAGCGTATCAAAAGAATATCGCCAGGGAAAAATTAGTTTCGGGGAAGGAAAGAAACTACTCAAGGAGGCTCCGACGCCCAAAATCAGGGTCAAAGTTCCTGAATTGAAAATCGGAGAGGGGGAATTCCTCGTAGACGTAGGAGCGTCTGTTAACCTCGTGGACCTGGAATTTTTGGGAGATAAGGCTGACATTATCTCCCGTGAAGAAATTGATATACAGGGCCTTGCATTATCTTCCATTCGAACAATGGGCACCACCAAACTACATATCAATGGGATTCCAGCTCTATTTTACGTCGTTAAGAATTGTAAGATACCAACAGATGGCATTCTGGGAAGCGCTTTCTTATTACAAGAAAACGCGGAAATCTCTTTCGAACATAAAGCGCTAATAATTCGCGCTCAGCCGTTTAAATCTATACCATTCATCAACTTTTCGGATACGGAGGATGGACGCAGAGATTCGTGGACAAGATACCAAAGTCCTGGAAGAATACTACAGCAAATAGTTAATACAGATTACCCACCGCATCAAGAAATACCGAAAACCGTCTATACCATCAGGACCACAGTACGTAATCGCAATGGGACCCGTCAAGTATTGTCACAGAGAGTACGGCCGGATTCCAAAAAACAACAAGCCGTAAAAAATTTTTCAGAACCGGGAAATCAGAAGGAGTTACAACAATTTTTGGCACTAACGGAGTGTTACAGACGTTTCGTACCTAATTATTCGCTTAAGGCAATGCCTTTAACGCAGCTTTTGGGAAAAGGAATAATATTCAAATGGACAGAAGAACAGCGGCACAGTTTCGAACAATTACAAAACGAAATCTGCAGAGCCCCAACCCTCCAATACCCGGATTTTAAACGCAGTTTCATCATTACACCCAGTGCTTCTGATTTTACAGTGGGAGCAGTACTGAGCCAAGGTGAAATAGGCAAGGACTTACCAATTGCTCACGCATCCCGTTGTTTAAATCGGAATGAAAGGAAATACTCGACCGCAGAAAAGGAATGTCTCGCAATAATATATGCGATTCAACATTTTAGATCATACATACACGACGGAAAATTCATCTTAGTTACGAATCGTCAACCTTTGCTTTGGCTGCACTCCGTTAAAAATCCCATTTCACGTCTGTTAAAATGGAAATTGAAGCTTTTAGAATGCAAATACGACGTGCTACACAAATCCGAAAAATCTCACAAGAGTGCCGCCGTAATACCAAGAAATATGCCATTATCTCGTCCAGTTATCACATCGGAAGGGAAGACAGATGCGTCAACTAATACGATAGGACAACGCGTCACAATATTACGCAGGAATCATAAGGAAGAACACAAAGATTCGGATTCCCGTCAGACTCTGGTTCAACAACAGCGAAGAAGTAAACCCTCGACCGAGAAGGTATCAACGCCCAGGCGGAGGAGAGATATGCAACAACCTTGTACATCATGGGGATGCAGAAATCCAGATTGGGGAGGATCTTCATGCTTAAGAACTGTCCCTGTTAAGAAAGTCAACGGGAAGATCTCTGGATGGCAAAATCCAGAACAAGGAAATGGGAGAGCATCCTGCGTGCGAGCCATGTCGAACAAACGCACCTTGGCGTAATTTGGGTGCTCTGGGAGAGAAAGAGAGGACGAAGCAGTGACGATGAGGGCGGCCAAGGACAACACTCACCATCACCATTAATTTAAGTACCCCACACTACACTTTACACTACGTACACATCGCAATAGGCTATCTCCTTGCACACTTTTGATTTTTTTTTTTCCCTTAAATTACGGTTCATACATTTCGATGCGCATTGCTCCAGCGGGGTAAAAGCATCGCACATTGTGCGATGTTTCATCTAAGGGGGGAGGTGTTACGTATGCGGCAGCGACCGTTGCTAACCTTTGGCCCTTCTGGAGCTGCACATCGAAATAAAGAGTCTATTCAGAACAGGGCAATCATTCAGATTAGGGCACTCATTAAGATTTTGGGGCACTTAGAGACGATACATCAATCTGCATCGTTTCTGGGAACCCTGTTTTATCAATAGTCCCCACTCTTGTCTAGGCCGATATTGGGGACTATATAAGGGCACTGAATCCCTTCATATGCGGGCTTTCATCTCAAGAGTTTTATACTGTACGCGTCGATTCACGTCGCGATTACTGTCGAGCAAGATCGAGTATTAGTTCTCTTTCGAGCAAAACTGTTAAATCTCTTCCGGTACGAATCCCAAAACGGGATTCTGTAGTAGATAGCCCCCGCATCCCTCGGTGCGTAAACAGAGAGGTTAGTTCGCGACACCGCGACAATTTACACTTTAAACATTTGTATTCCTTTCGATTCAAGATTATATTATCGTGTGTTAAACTTAAACCTAGAGTCAAGTTTAATTATTGCCTTTCCTATTCGATCCCCAGTCGTTAGCATCCTACGACGATACACCTTTGCCGCTCAAGGTGTATCTAACAATTTCAAATAAGTTACGAGTCGGCGGAACCACGACCTTATCCTATCCGACAGTGGCACACATACGGATATCCCAGTGGTGAAAGATACACTGGCTAGTCTGGAGTAATTCCACTGAACCCAAAATTCCACACATACGGATATCCCGGTGGTGAAAGATACACTGGCTAGTCCGGAGTGTACCCTTAAAAAGGAGACCCAGGTGGTGAAAGATACACCTGCTAGTCCTTCCTGTGTTCCACACATAAGGATACCCCGGTGGTGAAAGATACACTGGCTAGTCCGGCGTGTACAATTCCTACCTATATCAAAACCTCTAAAACATTACCACAAACTATCCTCGGTTTCCGCACGCTGCCAAACCTCGGCTCGTAACATATATATAAACGTTAAATTCTTCTCGATCGAAAATTAGTAATATAATAAATTGAATGATATATTGCAAATGTGCAATTATTTAAACATGATTCTAACGTTCCGATCCCTATGTGGATCTTTTTCAAAGAGACACTTTTGCGTCTGAAAAATATGAGAGAAAACAAATTATTTTTGGTATGAAAACAATTATCACAGAGAAAACTGAAAAATTAAATTTTATATACATACTCGTTGTGTGATATCTTACACAATAGTACAGGAATTTTTAGTGACGCCTCAGAGGCGCCACTCGAGTGCTGAGGGTTAAATCCTTCTGACGCATAGAACGCGTACTCCAGCTTCTCCGATATAAAAATAATTCAATATAATGTAAATACGTAAAGATGCAGAGCGATGAAATTGCGGTAGACCCGCAGGTATTTAATCGACCGTGTTTTATCACGAAGGTCCAATTATTTCGGTCGTTTAATTTCGCGAAGAGGATTCTCGATATCTGACAAAGGATCCGCGATTAAAGAAAAATACCTCCGGAAATGGGATCACGGCGTTCGGTTTCCGGATTCCAGCATCAGATTTTCTCTTTGCAAGAGATTTCAAAAAGTGCACTAGGATTGCCAGATAAGGATCAACCGGTAATACGATCAGCAGCCACGGGTGGTAAGTTATGGGGGTGTATCCGCGGAGCTATTCTCGATCGTTCATTGGTGCAACCCTTTCTCCCCCGTTGGGTTTCTTCGCTGGGGGTTCGATGTAGTTCCCGTTTCGATGATTCAGCCCGCTGATCGCATAATCGAAATCCACCAGTGGGATTCTTTTCCGATTGGCTCATTCGTTGTAACGTCCGATGGAAATCGCTCCGGAATCGCAGCTTGTCAATCCTCGTCGGGCCGCAACGCGAACGAACAAGAGAAATTGCGCGCGCGCTCGTATTGACAAATGGCTCCCTCGTTTTTGAAAAATGAGTTATGTCCCCGTCAGCTTGTAATTATGTCACCGATAGTCCTTTGATGGCCCACTTTGTAATTGAAATGAGACTGACGCTGTCGCGCGCCGCGCCGCACCGCTCCATACGCTTCTCTTTCGTTTATCAACTGTTACCATGATTTTTTTCGACCCGTACCACAGTGGAGTATCTCGCCCGAAAAGCTGGCCAAAACTATTGCTACGTTATTTATGGTCTCAAGGTCATGATATTATATATCGTTGGATTCGTCTTAAAATCAGCCACAGCATTGTGAACTAAAAAATACATTTTAACGTTTGAAAAATCAAAGTGACCTTGATTGATTGTTATGAAAAAAAATATTTTCAAAATTTTATATATCCAAGTCTGTAGATGTTGGAACACTGTTCAACTTTTGTTGGAACCATTTTTTAAAACAAAATTATTTTATTTGGTTTTATTACGCTGAGCTCTTACGAATAAAATAATGCAATTATATTCTGCAATTCAGAGAAGTGTGTAGGGTAGAAACTTTGCAAACAAATTTATAATTCTATGTAAATATATTTGTGTTTATATTATTTCATTTTAACGTATTACATTGATTCTTACTCATCCATTTCTGAATCGTCTTTTGTGTTTTTGCGTCGCAACATAAACTACAGTAAACTAAAATGTGAATTTTGGCAGTATGAGAAATTTAGCATTGCTTCTTTGCCATCGATTGGTCTATATTTGCAGATATAGACGAAACAGCAACTCGCACAGGAATTTTTTTAAATTCATGTAACTTTGATAGAAATTATGTATGAAATTTATTTGGGGTATAATGAGGCTGCGGGACACTGTAGGAATTTTTAAACATCAAAATGTAATAAGATCTTTAGATGCTTTTAACAGCACTAATCTCAAAAACACAAGTAAAAAAGCGCATAATTTTTAAATGAAAGTAAAGTACATACTTACTTAAAAAACATCTGTAAATGGAAAAGTTGGCATTCGTTTCTTTGCGATGTAGAGAGAAACAGGTATTGCAATATCATTCTGTATATGTATATTTAACTATCTTAAAATGCACAAATTTTATATCGTGGACAACATTTTTGAATTGACTTTTGGCCAAATTCGACGACCTCGTCTGATCTTTAACATTTCCTACTCCTGTAAAAATGATTATAATGTTTCTGCATTGTCCTCCGCTAAACGTAAATTACGTAACCCAATTTTAATTCACGATAAAAATAGTTACTGCGTTTTATAGTTCACTTTAGAAGCAGTTTACGTTTTCTGAAGTATCGCAGCCAATTATCTTGGAATAATAAGGCGGACGAATTAAAAATCCAATATTATCATTTACTATAGAGATAATATAGAAATATTCAGGAAAATATTTTCCAGCGTTTTTACAGAGATTTCAACCCGCAGCGGTTCCTAGAAAAATTGTGTCTCCGGTTTCACGGTTTTACAGTTCCATTTCTCGATGTATTTTTATTCAAATTGATGAGTTAATATTTGCATCTCAGGTTTCTCGGTTGCGTTCCGCGTTAAAAGAATAAAAGCCAGAAATAACGGAACGGTGCAACTTATTTCGGGAGAACTGTGGGAAATTGACGCGAGGAACGAATCAGGGTGAATTACGCTGTACAGTTTTTCAAATTGACGTATGGATGGAATACTTAGCCAGTAATCCGCCTATGATAGGCTCTCCACTCGCACGACACGTTTAATCTAATAATCGTATTAATTTGATTCGAGGTATGAACGTATCAATAATTATTTCACATCGTTGCAACATACGAGCACTGTTGTTTTAGCTATTTACATGTTGTACATGTATTTAGTTACCTATAATGCTCACTTTGCTGATGACCGCAGCCGTCATTACTGCGCTCGACAGGTACATGAATTACAAATGTTCAACGAGATCGTGTTCAGTTCACCACAGAAATATCGCATGTCCTCGGGTACAATTCTGCACTCAAGTTGTTGCATCGAAACGAATTTGTCGCATTCCTTCCGATGAACATTCGCATTTTTTTTTACTGCACTTGGAACAAAAATTCCCAATTTCTATCCACTACAAAGTAGAAGACCCAAGCTTTAAACTGAGACCAGATATTTTTTAAGTACTTTCTGGATCTGAAACTTACGAAATTAATTAATAAAGTTTAAAAAACGCTGGTGCACTCTATAGTTGGAACTCAGTCGTTATTTGTTTCTTTAAAACCTTTCTTTACACTTAGCAAGTATGTTTCTTTAAAATATTATTTACAGTTTTATTAATTTTGTGAAATACCCAATATTTGTTTGCTTATATTTACTTTGTCTATATGTATTTTGAAATTGCTCTTGAAAATGATCCACAACTGGATCGAAACGTTGAGTTAAATTTAATTATTGCTAATTTGCTTAGTTATTACTTTTATTATTGATCGAAACTAAAACTAAAACTATTATTTGATTTACAGTTGACGACCCTCGTGAAAAGACAAACTTTCCGCAGTGCAACGACAAGTGAAAATGCACGTTTCTTGTGTGAATATTCCATTCGCGAGTGGGTGTTCGCGCAACCCATTTTTAAGGCTCCTGATTGTTCTCCGCGGACGATTAAACCTGATTAAATTGAATCGAACGAAATCCATTGGTGTTTACCTCACCCTACGTGAGCGATACAGGGTTAATACGCGAGTGGCCGCTTTGCGAAGAGCGCTAATTGACACCAATTAGAAACTGCGGAATCCAATTTAAATTCGGGGTAAATCATGCAGGGTAAATCTATTATTTCCCTTTAATATGGAATCGATGCGTGGCGAGAACAACCGCGCGCCGCGTCGGATAAAGAAAATCGAATAAAACTGAAATTCCATTTGTCGTCGAGACATTGGGAGAGGGAGAGTTCGGTTTTAGGGGGTTGTTGTATCAAAAACACAGTATGGCAATCTAAATCTTCCCTCTCCGGATCGTCTTCGCCATCTGCTGTCGCACGTTTTGTTCTCGCGGTCGAAATGTTCCGTCGTCCGTCGCTAGTAGATTTAAATTTCGGCTGATTCGCTATTGCGAACTTTCACCTTTTTTTCTACGTAGGAAAATAAGACTCCGCCGGTACCGGATCGAGGAACTAGTTCTAGAATGTTTTCTTTTGCACCACAACCGACCCCCGGAAAATACTCATGTATATTCATGTTATCGAATCTTGTGGGAAATTATGTTAAAAAAAACTCACAGACCGTTGCCCTGTCAAAAAAGGTATTAAATTTATTATAACCAAGCTATTTACAGTATTTACATTATTTACATATGGCCTTCTTTACCTGGCAAAAAAGAAACGACATTTAAGTTTCTTCCAACCTAATATTTCCCTTTCGCAATCTTCCTATATATTTTTACTATTGTCTCTTTTATTCTCTCTTTCGTCTTTTGGCTACTCTTACTCTCCACGTGGTTACCTTCTCTAATCCTCTCTACCGTACCGATCTTTCCAGACCCGGCGTCATGCCGCCAAATTCGATTTAAGGAAATATATTTTCCTTACATATATATCATATATGTACCCATGGATATGACTAGCATATTACTAGGAAAACAAAGTGGGTCCCTAAATTAGCAGAAAAAACCTTTTTCTGTACTGCCCGTCTGAGGACAATACAGACAGAACGAAAAAACATACGAGACACAGATAGACGTATACATTTAATTAGAGCGAGCACAGGTCACGAGAAAAGAAAACAAGTATACCGCGAAATACAAATTACACGGAGAGTACGCGTTCGCGTTAACACCACATATGGTATAATTCCAATGATATTTACTTGTGAAATAGACAGTCAAAGTTTCCGGCGCAAGGAAGGACAGTTGCCGGTGAGCCTTTGAAATATGCTGGCGACTACGACTCTCTGCGTCTCTTTCTTTCCCATACGCTATCCTACGCGCCCGAAACTTTAACTGTCTGTTACACAAGTAAATATCATCGGAATTATATCATATGTGGTATCATTGTTCTTAGAAAAATGCTACAAATATGGTAATCAAAGTCTCATAAAAAAATAATGAAAAATAAGGAAGTTGGAAATTTGGATTAGGCGGTCTCACCGAGAAATGTAAACATAGCTAATCCAAATTGCCAACTTCCTTATTTTTCATCTGTTTTGTATGAAACTTCGATTACCATATATGTGTGGCATTTTTCTAATGCAAAATGATACCAAACATGATATAATTCCGATGATATTTACTCGTGTAATAGACAGTCAAAGTTTCGGGTGCAAGGTATGCGTCTCTTTCCTTCCCATACGCTATCCTACGCGCCCGAAACTTTAACTGTCTATTACACAAGTAAATATCATCGGAATTATATCATATGTGGTATCATTGTTCTTAGAAAAATGTAACAAATATGGCAATCGCAGTCTCATAAAAAATAATGAAAAGTAGTGGGGATAGAAATGGGACATTTACAGGCCAGACTTTTGGGACATTTACAGATAAGATACTGTACAAATGTACGTTCATCGCTGTTGCCAAACTGTTTGTCAGCGTGGTGGTTGGTTACACCGATAAATACCCAGATCAGAGGGTCTTGGTACCCCCTTAATGCGTTATTCTTTCTCGGCGTAGACGCAGTTCCGACGAAATACGGCGATAAAACATGCAGTGTAAAAGGCGCTGGGGTAACGAAACGCTGCGTCCAGACGCGCAAAGCAGATCGCACCTTAATAGAGAGTTCGCCACCTCAAATTTTATTTCTCTTGGCACTTGCCGGGTGTCATTCGCCGGGCAGCAAACCGTTCAACGCTTTGATCCTCTTAATGAGCTGTTGATGCTCGTTTTCGCGATTAAATACAACGTTTCGCGTCGAAACAAAAATCAAGCAAAGCCACACACACACACACACACAGAGACGGTTTTCGCGCTGCTTGCTTAACGGGTTAGCAAATTTTATTCATGTTCGAACACGTGGAGAACGTGTAACGACAGTCTTATTTCACACACGGACAGTGTGGAAAATTGAATGCCTCAGCACCAGAAATTCTGCTCCAGATTATTTCTTGCGGCTAGACCACCGATCTTTATACATTTATGCACGAACGTTTAATGACGAATGTAATGAAATCACGCAAATTTTCCGGGAGTAATGAAATTTTGTTTTATAATTATAAATTTACAGACTGCACGTATGTACGTATACAGGGTGTCCCAAAATAAGTGTAACTCCTAGAAGTGGGAGGTTCCTTCGGTCATTTGAATTTGTTTAGGAGTTATTAATGAAAAACACGGACCAATCAAAGCGCGGCTACAGCGGATTGATTCTGGTTCGGCCAATAGCGACACCACGTGACCTGTCGCCGAGTCGGACTCCGTTCGCTAAAGCGGAGCTCTGATTGGTCCGTGTTTTTCGATAATAACTCCTAAACAAAGCCGCGGACGCTATTTTTGTAAAGGAAAATGTCGCTTCAAATCACCCAAGGAACCTCCCATTTCCGGGAGTAACACTTATTTTGGGACACCCCGTATAGTTCGTCGTAAACAATTTTTACTTGTAATTTCATCCTTCGATGGTTCGGTAAAAAATTAGAGATTGTTTCGACAAATCAGTCTTGTTAACGTTGATGTATATTTGTGATTACTATGCAACGAATACATATATGTATTTTTGTGTTGTTTATTTATTTAAGCCGAATCTCCTCTGCAGCTGTTGATCACGTTCACAAACGTTTATGCGCGAAGTGCAAAATATGTGTTCGTAATGGGACCGAACAGAGATTATTAATTACAATCTGCACTGGATTTGACGTATGATTTCCTGGTTAATTGTAATTACAGTTTACGGGAGTTATTAGCGTTTATTGCGGTTGTATTACCGTTTGATTACTTCGTATGTAGGTCGTTAAACATTCGTTTGGTTCGAATAGATTTATTAGAAGTCGGTCTATTTGTTAAGATATTCTTTTCTTAGACTGTTCGCTAAGCCCTCGGGCTTGCGACCCTAATCTATCGATTTTAAAAGTGCTGAGTTTGTCTCTGGAAGAATTAATACCCCTGGGGATGGACCGAAGAGGATAGTCGAGATCGACGAAAATAATGCAATTGGCTAGGGAATAATTTATCAATATACGAAGGAGAGGACGATGCAAAATCTATAAAACTTGTAATTTTCACCAGAAAATTGTCAAGCTCCATCTCGAACTGTAACGCAGTTGTTGAACGTGATGTTAGCGCCGCGTAAATAAATTTTTAACAACCTCAAAGATCTTGGAACCACGCGCAGCAGTGAAAATGGTAGAGGAGAAATTTCCAACAGCGTAAATAGAAGGTACAGAAAGACGGATTCTCCCTTCAATTATTAAATCATCTACGGTGCGGCATAACTCGGCGTCTTCAATCTGCTGACAACAATATTTACCCGCGATCCTCTCTTTGTTTTCGAAAATTGACGGCGGAGTGTAATAACCTTCTTGCGGAATGAATCGTGTGTCGTTACGAACGTAACGAAGAGCTTGGCCTCTCGAGATAAGTGGCCCGGTAAGTGAACAATCTGTGCCACGGAAGAACCGACTGGAAACGATGGACAAATTACCCAATTTATTTAATTTTATTTTGTCGAAGGAAATTAATTGAACTCGACGCAGACACCGCGCACGGTTCGCCCACGGTATTTCTCTCTCGAAATTCTTGAAAATGATCGCTTTCGACCATCTCGCAATTCTCCTTTTCCCCAGAGCTGTAATTTTTAAAAAACATACAATTTCGAAATTTCTCTACGTTAAAAATGAATATTTACCGAAAACGAAGTTATTTTTCCAAAATAACTTTCACGCCACAACCGGCACGATAGATTCCGGCCAAACGAGATAAATATTTATTCGCCAGGCTGTTCGAAGCTCGATAAAAATCTGTAGAAAATCATGACGCGTGTTCCATCGGCTCGCAATCGGAATAGTTCTACTTGTGCGATTCGGTGTAGCAGAACGCGCAGAATTTTCCTCGGTGAAAAATGGAACGGAATACCGCGGACACGGCTAATGCAACAGAAAGTAATCGCGCATCCGGAACACGTGCTCGCGGAACGGATGAAATCAAATCTCTAATAAATACTTGAAGAAGCAATTTAGGTAGCCGGCGAAACAAACTACGCACCGTAGTACGCAACCATACACGGTCTTCTTAAGCATGCAAATTAGCCGCGTCTGGAAACTCTGTTGCAAATCTGTAATCAAGACAGCTTCGTTTCTGTCGGATAAGTAATTAATATTTTCGGGACTGGCTCTCGGTACATATTAATTAAATCTAGACGCTCGTAGATGTGCGTACGGGTCGTTTGTATTATTTATTCCATCCCATAAATGTTCTAATCTCGTTAAACCATAGTGCTGTTTGTGAAGCGCATCAACTCCATAATTAGTACAGAGCAGTAGTGCAAATTAAATCGTCAAAAAAATGTAAGAAATTCTTTAGCATAAAAAACTCGATTAAAAATCATACCTTAAACGCACGTAATCGATAATTTGCCGTATCGTCGCGATTGGCCTGCAGATTCGTGGACACAAACGACATTTGGTGCCTTTGATATTTTTTGATAAATTAAAAAGTTTAATTACCAGGTGACCCTCCTCGCGCAACAAAATTCAATAATTTTTACAGCACGCGCCGCGTTCACGCGAGAAGAAGGATCTCCTGGTTGTAGCCGGCCACCGCTGCCACGTGTATTCTAATTTAATTAAAAACTTTCTGGGAACTGGTACTGTTTATATAAAAAGCCTGCTCGAATTAAAACTATGACACACGGGCTAAATACGCGGCGCGCCGTTGTAGCTTAAATTAGTCAAAATCCTCGTATTCGCACAAAGTGACTCGACCTGGCAAACGAATTCAGCTAATCAAGTTTTAATTCGTCTGCTTCATTTATATAATTTATTGTCGCGCGTACGCGCGCAATTGCTGTATCCTACTGGGAAACAAAATTTGTCATATGCATTCGACTTTTCTGCAATTGTCGTCGCACTATCGTCCGTCGCAGCGTCCATAAATAACGTGATCACGGTCGTGATAAACTAACACACGCGGTCAGGGACAAAAATAAGTGGACAGTTAGTGGAAATAGGTAAAAATGAAGTTTAGTCGAATTAACATGACTGTTATAAACTTAAATTTTATTTATTATATATCCTTATAGCGTATAGATTATTTAACGAATAATTCAAGTTCGTATTTAAATCTTTTTTGTAAACACGCCGTGCCATAATGAAAACGTCAGCTATTTATCAGGAGACAAAAATGAATGGTGTTACGTCCCGGATGGGGGTCGTAACGTGTTTACGGACTTTGACGATCTTCGGTCCACGTGGCACGTACGTCCACGTCTGACCAGGCCCGAATTTTCGGTTGTCCGAGGGAGATAATAAACGGGAACGGGGAATTAGCGAAGTCGCGTTGCTGCTAGAATGGGAACCGCGATTTACGACGCGTAACGGTACTCTTATACAATCGCGAAGGTTCCGGGCGGTCCCTGACGTCACAGTGATCGTGGCACGGCGTGCGAATCGAATTCTTGGGAGGACGGATTATGACGCGATAATCCGTGTTCCTCCGATTGTACCGGGCCCTGGTGGGCTCAGACGTACGAGGGGGAACACCGATTTAAGAGATCTGACAGTTTTTGACGTTTGGTATGCAACTCGGGGAGGTCCGTGCGCGAGAATCCGTGTTCCTCCGATTGTACCGGGCCCTGGTGGGCTCAGACGTACGAGGCGGAACACCGATTTTTCTGAGGTCTGACAATTTGACGTTTAATGTGTAACTCGGGGAGATCCGTGCGCGAGAATCCGTGTTCCTCCGATTGTACCGGGCCCTGGTGGGCTCAGACGTACGAGGGGGAACACCGATTTAAGAGATCTGACAGTTGTCAGTAGTTAGATCGGCACCTACGTCGTATCGCGCGCACTCACTTACACTTGTGTTTTCTCTCGTCCGTGTCGCGATGGTTTACTTGGGGGTCCCTTTTCCCTCCCGGAAGAGTCCTCCGAACAATCTCTTGAGCTGGTACTTGCGACCTGCGCGACGCGGTATTCGAAACACTATAAGGACACAACCACACTGACGTAATCGCACAACACAAAAGGAGAACAGAAAAATAAAAGAAAAGAAAATAAGTAAATTAGATCAACGTGTAATAACTAAAAGGAAGTGGCTGAATACAAAATTACGCGATAGCTACGAAAACGAAAATTAAACTAGAGCACTGCACGATGGCGAGATAACGACGCGAACACGATATAAATGAAATAACTAAATATACGGGAATAACTATAACTAAACTTAGGGATTAACGCAATTCGAAATTCGATAAACGAAACTAAAATTAATTAACTATGATATAACAACGCGCACTAAACTAAATTACGAACTAGAATTATAATACAAAAGAAATGAGATAGAGGAAATTGAAATGAACAAAACGAATATGGCAAGATGCGGTACGATTAGGTCAGAAGACTAGGAATTAGAAGAGCGAAGTGATTTCAAGAAACTGTTGCGAAGAACTATCGCAGAGCGCGAATCTTGCCATATTTATAATGGGAGCGCGGACCATAAGAATTCGGTGGAGCGTGACATTAATTGTTCTCGATCATACGATTTATACTATTGTTCTTCGTGTCACTATTATTCGCGAATGTTCGGTAAACACCTGTAATAGCTGTTGCTATGCCAGGGTTCGCTCGCACCGGCGTCTCATGGTTGCGGTTTGATATGAATATGTATGTATATATAAATGTACACTTTGATTGACCCGGGACGAAAATAGAATTAAAATCGGCGTAACGGCCACGATTCGTTCGCGCGAATTATATATCCCGAGAATTTGTTTGTTCGCGCAAATGCTGAAGCAAACGTTGGTACGACGTAACACCTTACCCCTTGGGGGCGCGCATTTTTCGGGGCGGCGAAGGGGGGGGGACTTGGGACGCTGGTACGTTGGTGCGCTGGTGAATGTGTGGACACGATGGTGGAGTCCGCCGACAATGGAGGTCCAATTCCAACGTCGGAACGACGTGACATCTCCCCCTCCGGGGGGGGGGCGGCGCTGCCCGGAGCTCAGACAGCGGGGATGTTGGCCCTCAGCGGCAAAATGTACCGGCACAGCTCGTCGCGGTGGCTGCTGTTTCGGAACACGTATTTAGCCATGGTGGTGGCTAGCCGGCTGGAGCACTCGTAGCAGTCCATTAGGGGCTGCTCGTGGCACATTGCTCCCAAGCAGCGTGAGCACGAGTTTCTCATCAGCTGATGTTGCTGTATCGAGTGGGTGTGGAAGACTTCCACGGGGCCGCTGAGGTATGGCCTGCAGTTCTTGCACACCTCCTGGCCGCTGGCGTCCGCATACACGTGTCCTCGGTAACAACGGTAGGGTTCGAAGCGTGCCCTGTAGCTGTCGGCCTTCTCTTCCGGGGTGGTCGCTGGCTTCCTCTTTAGGCACATGTTGATTTCGTGGCGTTCTGTTGTGTAATGTCGAGGATGTGTTTGTGTGTTGTGAGGTAACCTGAGTGCGTGGTGGGGATATTGGAGGGGGGGGATATTTACGGCTGTAATTGAGGGAGGGGGGTAGCGTAGTGGACCGTCGTGAGTGGGGATTGCTGCTGGATCTCGTCAAGATGTCGGCTTCCCGGGAAGACGAACCTTGCCGTGGCGGCGAGAACCCGGCTGGAGCAGTTCCTGCAGTCCAGCAGGGATTGCTTGCGGCACATATCTTTCCTGCAGCGGGAGCAGGCGACTCGCATGGTGGCCCACTTCTGGACTGAGTGAATGGTGAATGCCTCGAGGGGCCCATGGAGGTGGATGCTGCATGCTTCGCATGTTTCGACCCCGTCGGCGTCGGAGAATATGACTCCCTGGTAACATAGGTACTCGTCGAATCGGCTCCTGTACTTCTCAGCCTTTTCTCCCGGGGTGGGTTTGGTTTGGGTTCGTAGACACATGTTTGTTTGGCAGATGCGAGCTCTCGAATGAGGCAAATTCGATGTGTCGCTGGGTGCCTCGATTGATTGGGGGAGTTAACGGGGAGGGATAGGGGGGAAATGTGGGGTAACAGTGTTAAGGGGGGGATTTTTGCTTTCTTTAATTTATCGGCGTGGACCATCCTAGTGCCCCTTTTCGTCTTGATCCTGACGTTGTTTTTGGGCAGGACCTCGGAAACCTCGTACGTCCCGGTGTATTGTGCGTCGAATTTACCTTTTCTGGGCTCCTTTAGGAGGTAGACTCTGTCGCCCACCGCGACCGTCTGGGGATTTGTGCGTCTGTCGTACAGACTCTTTGATCTGCTCTTTGCCGCTATGAGGTTTTCGCGTGCTTTTCCGATTGTTTCCGTGATTTTTGTTTGTAGTCGCTGGTAGTATTCCTCGTACGATTCGTTGTCGAGCTGGGGGTGCGTTGCGTCGGCCGTGGGTACACGCGCCAGCGAGCCAAAAACTAGTTCGTGGGGGGTAAACGTCGTTGCCTCGTGAACGCTGGTATTGTAGCTCAGCATGGCTAGGTTGAGCCAGTTATTCCAGTCGTTGTTGGCGATGTACTGTTTGAGGTACTCTGTTAGTACGTGGTGGGACCTCTCAATTGACCCATTGCTCTGAGGATGGTAAGCAGTTGTCTGGGCACGGGCGATCTTGAATTTCTTCGCTACCGCCTTCATCAGAGAGCTGGTGAAATTCCTCCCTTGGTCCGTCAGTAGCGCTTTCGGGGCTCCGAATCGGCAGATTAGGTGTTCTACGAAGGCGTCGGCGATTTCGACGGCGCCCATGCCCTTGAGGGGAGCTGCTAGGGAATATTTAGTGAGGAGGTCCTGCATCGTGAGGATGTATTGGTACCCTTCTGGGGTTGGTGGGAGGGGGCCTACGACGTCCATAGATACCTTGTCGAACGCTTTGCCCGGCGTGTCCGTCAATGTCATTGGGAGGCGGGTTTTTACCCTCGTAAGTTTGTGGAGTTGGCAACTGGGGCAATTGTTGACAAATGTCGTGACGTCCGCCTTCAGGGTCCTCCAATAGTACTTTTCTCGTATTCTCTTGTACGTTTTGGTTATTCCTTTGTGGCCGGCGTAGGCGGAGGTGTGATTTTCTACGAGTATCTCTTGCCTTCTGTCCTCCGCCGGAATTTGGACGTCGTGGGAACAGAGGAAAACTTGGAGTGGTAGTTGTGCGAAAATTGCGGTGATTGAGGCCTGGATGTGGTGCCAGGGGATGTTGTCAATCGTGGTTCTGGAGAGAGAAAACGTAGGGAGTTGGAGTTCGGTGACGACATTGTATAGGGAACGGAGGCATTCGTTGACGTCGTCGAGGGAGGCTTCGTGGAACGGGGATCTTTTGACTGGGAGCTGGATTAGTTTAAGTGAGCCGATGTTGTCCACCTTGGCTCTATGGAGCACCAATTCTGTGCTGGTGGTGATCTTTCCTAGTCGGAAGAGGTCTGCCGCTCCTGGGTCCGCTGGCCTTCCGTCTTGTGTGATAAAACACACTAGGTTATCGTGCCTCATGATGAGTCTGTCCCGAAGATGGACTATGGTGCGGCGATGTGTGGGGTCCAGTGAGCCTGTTGGTCTGACAACCGTGTCTTCGTGGTCGGGGCCTAGGGTGTCGTCGGGATCGTAGGGGGTATGTGGGGGTGGTGACATAGTGGTTTGAGAAGTAGAGGGGGAGGGCGGGCTTGGGAAATAGGGGGTCGTGTTGTGGGGGCTAGTGGGTGTCGAGGTTGCCCCTGGTTCTCCCATTTCTACGACTGTTTCGGCATCTGGGGAATCTCCGGGTGAGTTGCTCGTTAACCGACGGAGGAACGGGCTCGGAGGGGGTGGTATTGAGCGTCGGCTCCTCGTCCGAGGGGGCGTGAAGTCGTTGTTGTCTCTTGATGTGTCCCCTACGAATGTTGGGTCCGATGCTCGCGACGACGGGGAAAGGGTTGGCTCTTCCGGCGTGTCCTCGTAGATTGGTAGGGCTACCGGGTTGCGGGACAACGCATCCGCATTCGAGTTCGCTTTCCCGGGTTTGTAAATAACTTTATATTCGAATTCTGCGAGTTTCAGTCTCCATCGGAGCAGTCGTGAGGTGGGGTCCTTGACCGAAGTCATCCAGACCAACGGGCGATGGTCAGTGATGAGTAGGAATTGGCGACCGTAAATGTATGGTCGGAAATACTGGACGGCGAAGACTATGGCTAGACACTCTTTTTCGATGGTGGAGTAATTGAGTTCGGCTCCGTGTAAGATTCGTGAGGCGTAGGCGATCGGACGGTCATTGCCTACTTCACCCTGGCTCAACACTGCTCCGATGGCGTAACCGGAGGCGTCGCAAGTGACATTGAATGGTTTGTCGAAGTCGGGATACTGAAGTACCGGTTCGGAGCACAGAGCGCAGCGGAGGGTATTGAAGGCCCGTTCTTGGTCGGGCCCCCACGCGAATTTTGTTTCTTTCGTGAGTAGGCGCGTCAGGGGCTTCGAAATTTGCGCGAATTTATCGATAAATCGCCGGTAGTACCCTGCAAGACCGAGGAATTCGCGGACGTTGCGCGTGGATTTGGGTCTCGGGAAATCGCGCACCGCGATCACCTTTTGGGGACACGGTCTGACCCCGCTTTCGCTTATTTGGTGTCCGAGGTACGCTACCTCTTTGAATAGAAATCCGCATTTGGAGGGTTGGAGCTTTAAGTTCGCTTCGCGGAGTCGGCGCGCTAGTTTATCGAATTTCGAGCGGTGTTCCTCCAGGGTTCGAGCGTATATGACGATGTCGTCGAGGTACACGAACAACTCGTTACCCTGGAGGCCCGTTAGGATCGTGTCCATCAATCGCTGGAAGGTAGCCGGCGCGTTTTTCAAGCCGAACGGCATACGGTTATATTGATAGTGACCGAACGGGGTGGAAAAGGCGGTTTTCGCAGCGTCCGCCGATTCCATTCCGATTTGATGGAAGCCGCTAGCCAAATCAAATACGCTGAAATATTTGGCGCTGCCCAGCTGATCGAGTATTTCATTTATGCTGGGCAGCGGGTATGCATCAGCTACCGACTTCTCATTCAGAGCGCGGTAGTCGATTACCATGCGCCACCTTTTGTTGCCGTCGGCGTCCGGCTTCTTGGGAACGATCCACAAGGGGGAATTGTAGGGAGAGCTTGACGGGACAACGATGTCGTTTGTCAGGAGTTCGCGCATTTGTCTATCTATTTCCTCTTTGTGGATCGGTGGATATCGGTATTGCTTGGTGTGAACGGGGATATCGTCTGTGGTTGGTATTTTGTGTGTTAGCGCGTTTGTTTTGCCTAGACGATCCCCCTCGAGGTGGAAGAGGTCGTGGTGTTCCTCCAACAGGGAGTTGACGTGGTCAGTCTCGTCTGAATTTAGGTGACCGGTTTTAATTATTTCGCGTAGTTCGTTTACGCGGACTGCAGGGGTCTTCGCGGAGTGATCGGTTACGATCGTCTCGCACAGACGGTCTGTGCGAGTTTTAGAATTTGAGCAAGAAGGAGTGTCCGAAGCGGATTCGGGGCTGTGGTGGGGAGGGACGGTTTCGACCTCTTCTACCTCTAGTGATGGGAGGGAGAAGGTCGCGGTCTTTTCGGAGGCGTTGACGCATCGCAGGTACGCTTTGCCGCAATTGTTCGTGACGAGGCAGTCGCCTAGGAAAACGTGTGGTTCGATTCCCATACGGGGAATGTAGCCTGTCGCGGGACCGTGAACGTGAACGGCGATACATGCGATCGTTCTGGCCTCGATCTGGTGTTCGCGCGCGTTCGAAAACGGTATTCGGACGTTGTTTTTAACGACTTCGTTTTTGGCGAAAGATATTTCGCCCTCGTCCTGGAAGAAGGGGGCGCCAAGGATTCCGTCGACGTTGGAGGGGAGAGTGTCGGGAAAGAGTTGGAACGAGACAGGTACAGAGTCGTTGAGCAGCGCGTCTACTTGACCTAGGGTGGGGATGGTACCTTCCGTGATTCCGTGGACTTGTATGACGTTATCGGAATCGATGGGGACACCTGGTTTTACGCTAGACGCTCTAATGATATTTAGTTCCGAGCCGGTGTCTAAGAGGAGTTCGCACGGAGAGAAGAGTTGTGGCGCGGTGACGTTTACGCGGGGGATCGGGGAGTTGGGCGCGAGATTTATTGCCGAGATGAATCGGGGAGTGTCTCGTGGCGTTCTGCCGTCAGGTGGACCGCGCTTTGAGTCGGGGCCTCCCGTCCGGGTGTTGATTTGGGCGGGAGGCGGTCCCCGTTTCCCTGTTTCAATTTGTTATTGTATTCGCGTTTGCGACATTCATGGATGTCGTGACCCGGGTTTTTACAGTAGCGACAGAATTTGGGAGACTCCGCGGGGTATTTTTCGCGAGACTCGGAGCGGGGGCTCGGAGGGCGCCGATCGTCTCGCAGCCTGGGGCGCGGGGGTTCGCGGTGAGGGAGTAACGGTCGTGGGGCATCGGACCCCTGGCCTCCAGCCTGAGGAAGGCGCCAGGAGGAAGAAGACGGTTCATGGTACGAGGAGGGCCGCCCCTCGCAGGGCTCTGGCGCGTTCGTTCGCGCCTCCGTGAAGTGTACCCGCCGATAATCGTAGCGGAGGGGTTCGCCGTATCGGCGTTTATCGAGCTCGTATTGCTTGTAGGCATTGATAGCCTCGTTAAAAACCGTGTTCAGGGGCTGGTCACGGAAGGAGCGAACGTCTGTTCGCAGAGTGGGGATAAGTCCTCGAATGAAACTGTCTTTCGTAAGGTTGTCGACCTCGGTTTTGTTGGGGTCGTCTCGGTGACAGTCTAGGATCGCGGTACGTAGATCTTTTACGCGACTTATAAAATCGAGCACGTGCTCCGTTATTCCTTGCGAAATGCTCGCCAGTTCGCCACGGTACTGGTCGACGAAACGGTGGGGGCCTAAGACGTCCTTGAGACGGTTGCAGAGGTCGGCGATGGTGGAACAATCCTCGTCCTCCACGGCGGCGTAGGCGCGACCGCGGAGTTTGTTACAAGCGAGTTTTGTTAGCGTACGTTCCGCGTACGGGGGTATGACTTCGCGGGCGCGTTTACACGCGCGTACGAATTGAAGGACGGTCATGTTACTGCCGTCGAAGGTGGGGATGCATTCGACGGCCTGCTTGACCGTGAAATTCGCGGGATTGGGGCGCGGGGGCTCGCCGAGAAGATTCGGTTCGGAGCCTGGTGTAAAGCGCGGGTTGTTTGAGTCGAGATTTTGGGAGCGAAGATCGTACAGTTCGCGACGCATGGCTCGTAGCTCTTCTTGAAGGGCGGCACTGGGATCGTATGCCCTTCGCGCGGTTTCGAGGGCGGCTGCTTGTTCCCGGAGGGCGGCCTCCTTTTCGGCCAGCTCTAGCTGGAACGCGAAGAGTTCCTCGTTGGTGAGGGGTATGGGCGCGTCTGGGTCCAGTTTCGAATTGTTGGGATCCATTGTGGAATACGGGGGGGGGGTGCCGTGCGAGATAGGGATACGGAACTCGCAAGATGGAGGCGGCTAGCTCCGAAAGAGAAAAAAAAAAGGAAAGGGGCAACCGATCTATTCGGTGATCGTCGTGTCCTACCGACTGCGCCAAATTTCTGTTACGTCCCGGATGGGGGTCGTAACGTGTTTACGGACTTTGACGATCTTCGGTCCACGTGGCACGTACGTCCACGTCTGACCAGGCCCGAATTTTCGGTTGTCCGAGGGAGATAATAAACGGGAACGGGGAATTAGCGAAGTCGCGTTGCTGCTAGAATGGGAACCGCGATTTACGACGCGTAACGGTACTCTTATACAATCGCGAAGGTTCCGGGCGGTCCCTGACGTCACAGTGATCGTGGCACGGCGTGCGAATCGAATTCTTGGGAGGACGGATTATGACGCGATAATCCGTGTTCCTCCGATTGTACCGGGCCCTGGTGGGCTCAGACGTACGAGGGGGAACACCGATTTAAGAGATCTGACAGTTTTTGACGTTTGGTATGCAACTCGGGGAGGTCCGTGCGCGAGAATCCGTGTTCCTCCGATTGTACCGGGCCCTGGTGGGCTCAGACGTACGAGGCGGAACACCGATTTTTCTGAGGTCTGACAATTTGACGTTTAATGTGTAACTCGGGGAGATCCGTGCGCGAGAATCCGTGTTCCTCCGATTGTACCGGGCCCTGGTGGGCTCAGACGTACGAGGGGGAACACCGATTTAAGAGATCTGACAGTTGTCAGTAGTTAGATCGGCACCTACGTCGTATCGCGCGCACTCACTTACACTTGTGTTTTCTCTCGTCCGTGTCGCGATGGTTTACTTGGGGGTCCCTTTTCCCTCCCGGAAGAGTCCTCCGAACAATCTCTTGAGCTGGTACTTGCGACCTGCGCGACGCGGTATTCGAAACACTATAAGGACACAACCACACTGACGTAATCGCACAACACAAAAGGAGAACAGAAAAATAAAAGAAAAGAAAATAAGTAAATTAGATCAACGTGTAATAACTAAAAGGAAGTGGCTGAATACAAAATTACGCGATAGCTACGAAAACGAAAATTAAACTAGAGCACTGCACGATGGCGAGATAACGACGCGAACACGATATAAATGAAATAACTAAATATACGGGAATAACTATAACTAAACTTAGGGATTAACGCAATTCGAAATTCGATAAACGAAACTAAAATTAATTAACTATGATATAACAACGCGCACTAAACTAAATTACGAACTAGAATTATAATACAAAAGAAATGAGATAGAGGAAATTGAAATGAACAAAACGAATATGGCAAGATGCGGTACGATTAGGTCAGAAGACTAGGAATTAGAAGAGCGAAGTGATTTCAAGAAACTGTTGCGAAGAACTATCGCAGAGCGCGAATCTTGCCATATTTATAATGGGAGCGCGGACCATAAGAATTCGGTGGAGCGTGACATTAATTGTTCTCGATCATACGATTTATACTATTGTTCTTCGTGTCACTATTATTCGCGAATGTTCGGTAAACACCTGTAATAGCTGTTGCTATGCCAGGGTTCGCTCGCACCGGCGTCTCATGGTTGCGGTTTGATATGAATATGTATGTATATATAAATGTACACTTTGATTGACCCGGGACGAAAATAGAATTAAAATCGGCGTAACGGCCACGATTCGTTCGCGCGAATTATATATCCCGAGAATTTGTTTGTTCGCGCAAATGCTGAAGCAAACGTTGGTACGACGTAACAATGGACACTCGACAAAATGCGTAATAAATGAAACACAATTCAAAATTAGTACTTGCTGTGTCGTCTTTTGCGTGTATTACTGCTTCCAGACGTCGAGGCATACTTTGCATTAACTTTTCAATATAATCGTTACTAATTTTTTCATATTCAGATCGTAACTTTTTGAAAAAATCGAATTTATTATTTCGCTGGTCCAATGGAACTTTTGCGTCCAATAAACTCCATAAGTTCTCAATAGGATTCGAATCAGGGCTCTGGGCCGGCCATTCAAGCAATTTACAGTAAATTATTTATATAAGTCCCTAGCACGGGTCTGTCGAGGGACATTTATGCACCACAGTAGTGACTGTTGCATCACACTATTCTTTGAGTGTTGCCGAACGTAGAAAAGGACAGCCGAGTTAGAGAGGCGTCCGTCGCCGAGAAATGTAAACATAGTTAATCCAAATTGCCAACTTCCTTATTTTTCATCATTTTTGTATGAGACTTCGATTACCATATTTGTGGCATTTTTCTAATGCAAAATGATACCAAACACGATATAATTCCGATGATATTTAGGTGTGTAATGGACAGTCAAAGTTTCGGGTGCAAGGAATGCGTCTCTTTCCTTCCCATACGCTATCCTACGCGCCCGAACCTTTAACTGTCTATTACACAAGTAAATATCATCGGAATTACATCATATGTGGTATCATTGTTCTTAGAAAAATGCCACGAATATGGTAATCACAGTCTCATAAAAAAATAATGAAAAATAAGGAAGTTGGAAATTTGGATTAGGCGGTCTCACCGAGAAATGTAAACATAGCTAATCCAAATTGCCAACTTCCTTATTTTTCATCATTTTTGTATGAGACTTCGATTGCCATATTTGTGGCACTTTTCTAATGCAAAATGATACCAAACATGATATAATTCCGATGATATTTAGGTGTGTAATAGACAGTCAAAGTTTCGGGCGCAAGGAAGGACAGTTAATACGCTATCCTACGCGCCCGAAACTTTAACTATCTATTACACAAGTAAATATCATCGGAATTACATCATATGTGGTATCATTGTTCTTAGAAAAATGCCACAAATATGGTAATCGCAGTCTGACAAAAAAATAATGAAAAATAAGAAAGTTGGAAATTTGGATTAGGCGGTCTCACCGAGAGCGTATACCAAGAGGGTATACCCCGCAGTAGTGGGGATAGCTCCGGGACTTTTAAAGGCCACGCTTTTAAGACATTTATGGATATTTTACTGTAATATTGGAATCTTTAAAAAATTGCAGTAAATTATCCATACAAGTACCTAGCACGGGTCTGCCAAGGGACGTTTATGCACCATAGTCATAGGAATTGCGTGGCGGAACGCATAAAGATCGGCGAGGATGATGGTCGCGTTCGCAGGTGACAGGTGTCGTCGACACGACCAAGGTCGGTAATAGTTTTACGAGTAGTTCGGTTCACAATGGAGGTAGGTCGCCGACGGAACCGCTTGTAAACCGAAGGAGAGCGGTCCGCTTGTATCGCGGGTGGGTATCAGGTAGCGAGTAAATCTGAAATAAAGATCCACGGGAGTGCAATCCAGACAAATGGCGGAACAAGGCAGTCGTGCGAGCAGGCGCGGCGCGGAGCGTGGCTGTAGTGGCATGACGCGACTCAGGTGCTCCAATGAAACTATAATATTATCCCACGCTCTTCATCTTCGCGCTCGAGACGAGAGAGAGAGATCGTTGCGTGGGAGCCCGTCTCCGACCGCAGCCAGTTGCAAACGCGTTCGAACGTGTGTGCACCGCGGAAAAAGAAGATCCATAGCGCATCGTGCGTCACATTAAACGCCGCCACCAATCTAAGAAGATGGAAGGTCGGCCTAGGAACCCGTGCGCAGCCTGCAATATTGCTAGTGACTTAAGCCTCGGAAAATTGGCTCATTTATCTCGCTCGCGGGGACACCTCAGCGACGCGGCATCACGCTCACGGAAAAACATTTCCGCCGGAGATAACGCCACCGTCCTTCTCCCCCCGCTTCACTTTTCTCTGTTTACCCGCGAACGCGTTTTGCATCCCCGCCTTAGACCATGTACAGGGTGTCCCAAAATTCCTCCGACACCCGAAAATGGGAGGTTCCTTGCGTCATTTGAAGCGACATTTTCCTTTACAAAAATGGCGTCTACTGCTTTGTTTAGGAGTTATTAACGAAAAACACTGACCAATCAGAGCGCGGCTACAGCGGATTGATTCCGGTTCGGCCAATAGCGACACCACGTTAAGCGGGACCTGTCGCCGAGTCGGACTCCGTTCGCTATAGCCGCGCTCTGATTCGTTCGTGTTTTTCGCTATGAAAATTGGTATACACAGGATTTGAGCACGAGGTATTTTATACTGCGAAACACGTTCGGACACATTCAAGGTCAAGTCTTCCTGGGAAAAGCATGCACGTGTCATATTACATACCGCGAAACACGTTCAGACACGTTCGGACACGTTAGTCTATATTCATTATTTGAACTATTATTTCAACAATAAATGAATCAATGAATTAATAATGTTCCCCAGGGTTATCATCTATATATATATATATATATATATATATATATATATATATATATATATATATATATATATATATAAATGGATGATTGTATATATACATATATATTAATATACTTAAGATAAAAAAAACTAAATTCTTCCCATATTTAGCACGGGCGAAGCCGTGTTGGGGGCTGCTAGTCTAATATATATTTATTAGTGATCATAATTTACTAACGAAATCTAAGAATACACGGAAAATCTATAATAGAATAATTAGTTTGTGAATCTTTATGCAAGATAAAAGTAATTTGCTTCGTCGTAGAATGCAGGAACAATGCAAAAATTGATCTGCCGTTTAATACGTAACAATTGAATTGTGATTTACGGATACCAATGGCGTCGCGAGACTGCTGCTTCTATTTTAAGCGGGGTAGCCTTTCTCTTCCGAAAATGTTCTTCAGCTGGGGTGGCGTTTACGCGTTGTATCCGATATCCGTCATATACCAGCCTGATGGCCGCGTACTGCAGGAATGCATATACGTACATAGAGCTGGACGCACATGGTATAGGTAGGTACATAGTACTATCGACGTACGTAGAGAGATATTCCGTTCGATAAGGGATTAGCTAGTTAGTTGATGGCGGCAAAAAGGCAGCCGATAGTGGGAAACTGCAAGCAGATCGGATTTGCTCGTTATTGCTCCTTTGAATCGAAATAACGCGGCGATCGTTCTTCCCGTTACCGTTTGTGCTTCCTTTACCGAGGCCTCCTTTTATTTTTGACTTTCTTCTGCTGCTCGCCACTGGAATACGCTTCTCCCTTTCTCTCGCTCTTTCGCTCCGCGCGTATCTGCCTCTCCTTCGCGCCCCGTCTGTAAATCTAGGAGCGAATGCGTCCCCGTCCGGATTACAAATCGAAAGCGGTTTAGCTACTCGCCTTTCATAAAGAACAACCAACACGTACGCACCGGGACGCATTCTCGGTTCAATCTCCGTCCTCCTTGCTTTCTCTATTTCCAATTTGTTTCCCTTCTACCTGTGCATTCATCCCCGGGCTCCCCGCCATACTTCTCGGCTCGCCCGCGTTCACATGCCAGCGACCGTGTCCCGATTATATGAGAGAAATAAATTGAGTTCTACGTGAAGCGACTTGACGATTCCACGGGTATTCCAGCGGTAACCGCGAGCCTCGAGTGGCCCTCGAAGAATCTTAAGTAGGTCCTTCCTTGTGACGAATACTTGCTCCCTTTATTTATACTGCTTGCACCGGATCATTGTTACGCGAATATCACTAAAAACGCTTAACCGTCTAATAACGACCGGGGTTGTTCTTCCGTTTATGGCAAAAATCAGAATTCGATGAAATTTTGAAAATAGGTTCTTTTTTTACTAAAATGACGATTGCCAGAAGGATTTTTGGCGCGTCGAAAAAAAAATTTTTATCATTTCAATGTTGCGCTCTACCTTGGCGACTACTGACTTACTAAAATAAAGTAAAATGTATAGAAAATTTCAATTGTTAAACCGAGTGAACCAATATCTACAATGGGAAGATTATGCGTTGAGAATTCATTTGGATTGGGTTAACCCGAAAAGTTTATTTATTATTTATGTGATTGGAATGAGTTTAGAATTCAATATGTGTGAATTTTTATGGCGCTGTGAGGTGAACTAGACTTTTTACAACTAATTGAAGATATTCTATATAAAATAGAAAGACGGCAAGTCGGTAAGGTAGAGCGCGATATTGAAACGATAACAAAAATTTTTTTCGATGCGCCAAAAATCCTTCTGGCAGTCGTCGGTTTAGTCAAAAAAGAAGCTATTTTCAAAATTTCATCGAATTCTGATTTTTGCTATAAATGGAAGTTTCGCCACCATGGGATCGCTGTTCTAATTTTGCACCTAGTTAATTTCTTCACAAATCTCACTCGATCGATTTACGACGCAAACGATTTAACGACGTTCTTGGATTTCTTACGCTTCTCACCGTTTTAGATTGCGCCCAATCTTGTCTGCGGAAACGCGTAAAAATCCACAGCCTTGACAACAGTTCGATGCACAAAGGAGAGCAACGTTTCACCATGGTCGGATATTGAATATTTCGCACGCGTTCAAATGCGCCTGCTGATCTCTTTTGTATTTTCGTTGGCTTCCGGCGGCGAAAGGAAATATAAAAAACACAGGAATAGTTGCGCGATATATAGAATCTTGATGCGACGATAGTGCACGTCACTGACATCAAAGGATTTCAAACGTGTAGCACTGTCATGGTTTCGCTGGTCCTTGCGCGAATTAAAATCTCAGACGTGAGTGCGCTTTCACGCTGCACAGTATGTGCACTCTACACGCGAGAGATGCGCATCGTGCCTAGGCCAAGTGTCATCAACGCGTCGTGTTCGGTACGTCTGGCAGCATTCCGGTAAAACTATAACGCCATGTTGTTTTTCGCCACGCCGAGAATCTCAGGATTTTTTCCTATTCAACCCCGGGATAAAAAATGCCTCTGCTACCCGCTCCGATGATCAAACATTTTGTAACGCCGCGGTCGTCGTTGCGGCACAGATTTTACGTCGTTCGAGCGTGAAAGCCGCAAATCGCATAACAAAACGACGACTCTAAAAGCAGCTTAGACCATTTTACAACTTCGAGTAAAACGACATCCGGTGGAAACTCGTTTTTCCAAAATCCAAAACTGGAAAATGGGAAACTGCAATATTAACGTTCAGGCTTAGAAAAATGTTTCCTTACGTCGATTTATGCTCTCAGCGCACTGGATCGATCGGTTTTTAGATTTCACGCTATTTGCAAAATGTCACGATTATTTTATTCCGATGCACAGTTTGGATAAATGGTCTAATATGCGGCACTTCTCTAAATTTGGTTGTTAATGTATTAATGTATATAATGTATATTTACCAATATAATTAATAAATTTATTAAGAAATTAACCATTTTTATTTAAACAAAACTATATATTTTTCAAAACTAACAAATTTAAAACGAAACTAGCTGGTTATTGTTGCTCGCTCGCTTCGCGAGCTTCGCAGGTGGGGGTATTGTAGCTCGCTTTGCGATTTCGCGAGAGGGTTAGTGGTACGGATGTTATTTTGTGTGTGACTCTCCACGAGCCACACAAAGAACTTCCCGATTCGTTAGTTGCAGTATATTATTATCATTATTTAGTGTACGTTTTAAGAAGATTATACGTCCTCAGGGAAGTTCAATAGTTTTCTACTTATCAAAATGTTTTCTGTATGGCGTCGCATTAAACCAACATCGTATGTTCGTTGCTCGCATGCTCCCTTAACCATTTTTTTATATTAACTTTCAATTTCATCTCAGTTAATAATTCGTATTGAACTGCTTGTTTTTTTAATGGATTGTAATATAAATGTTTTTGTACTTTCATCGATATTCTTTGAAAATGTATTCTCGGCAGTAGCGATGAATAACTCACTCTTGCATTGGGATAATTTTCGATTATTCTAAGCGGTAACATTAGCATTAGTTGCATAATTAAAAAAGGAAAATAAAAAAAAAATTTTTTTTTAATAAATTTGTTTAAATTATAAAAAAAAATATATGTAATTATTATGTTTGTTTCTGCGGTGGAAAATTTCCGTCCTCTCGTATAATTTGCATTGTTGAATGAACTTCTTTCGAAAAAAACTAAAAAACTACTTGACCAATATGGACCAAAATCTAATCAGCTCTAAGTTATAGCGGGGCACATCGATTGCATCATTCATCATTCTGATCGCATCGTTACTTTTTCAGAAAACGTTAACGAAAAATTTGATACCATAGAAACGGACATACGCACACACACACACACACCATTTTGATAAAAATAGTCTAAAATGACTCCAATGACCATGAAACGTGAAGATCTGCTAAAAAATCGATTTTCGATTTTCGGGGTAAAAAAACATTAATAGTTGTATGCCCCACTAGCAATGCGTACCACTAACCCTCTCGCAAGAGCAGTTCTACCCGCGAGCTCGCGAAGCGAGCGAGCAACAATAACCAGCTAGTTTTTATTTTGCTATTCGTACGTTTTAAGAAGATTATATGTTTTCAGGGAAAGTGATTATAACACTGTATTGGGCATATAGAGTATGCCCAACCACACGACGTATGTAGTCTTTTAAATTTTTCAAAAAAAAAAAAATTTTTTTTTTAAAAACTAAAAAAACTACTTGACCAAACTTGACCAAAATCTTATCAGCTCTAAGTTGCAGCGGGGCACTTCCAATGCATCATTCATTATTCTGATCGCGTTATTACTTTTTCTGAAAACGTTAACGAAAAATTTGATACCATAGAAACGGACATACGCACACACACACACACACACACACACACACACATACCGACATTTTGATAAAAATAGTCTAAAATGAATTCAATGACCATGAAACGTGAAGATCTGTTAAAAATTCGATTTTCGATTTTCGGGGTAATTACCATAACTTCCCTATGCATCGGGAAGTTAATTAATAATAAATGAACCATATTTAATATTAATAATAATAAACTTAGACAAATTATGATAGTATAAACAAAATTAACAAACTTAACAAAACGCTATTCGCTATGAACATTTTGAAATAATTCCCTCTTCCACCCCCAGGGGGTGGGGGTGGGAGGTCAATTATGGTGTTATTGAATAGCATTTTTTATAACTAATGAATTTAAACAGAAATTGACGAATTTTCCACAACAATGCATTATAAAGGCAAGGTACGGGCATTCACTAAAAAGTTTATAAAATTAAGAGTTGCAGTTAGTTGCAGGCAAAAAAAATTCTTAAACTGCAACAAGTGATATATCCGAATATGTCAAAATCTCAGGATATTTTTTGTCCTTCTCGAGATATGTCAATTTGAAGTTTTATACAAAAAATAATTTTCCATTATACATAATGATTATTGCAACACTGATTTACAATTAATGTAATATTATTTGATTTTTGGGACTCTAGAGAGTGTGGCGCGTGGTAAAATTTTTTATAAAAATCTAAATTTGGTTAATAATGTAAATGCAATAGTAATTATTCACAACAACAAAAATTTAACAATAAAATTAACGAATTAAAAAAAGAATTAACAATATTTACGCATAAAAATTATTATTATATGATTAATAATAGCAATTGCCACCTAATAAAAAGTTTTGCCAAAGGAATTGATCGTACACCGTGATATACACGTGTAGCGAGATATGCCACGTTTGTCCGCACTGTGCGATATTTCGATCTCACTTTAGATCATTTTCAAGAGAAAAAGAAAAAACGACGTCTGTAAATTATTAAAACGTTATACGTTTTGTTGTACGGTAGTTGAAAAAAAGAGTTCAGGCTTGCTCAGCGAACGAGTCCGTTGACCCGGCCCGATGATGTTTTCCGCTTAGTCTTCGGTGGTTTTAAGCAATATTCGCAGATCTTCGCTTCATTGGAAGGCAATATGTCGCGGTTGAAAGGGTGCACGCGTGCTGGTCGGACAAAGATAAGACGATGGGAAAAGGAACAAGCGCAGCGAAAAATAGGAACAATGATCAGACACCGAGGAAAAAAGCGGCACACGTCGAGAGTGAAAAAAGGAGAGGGTGCGGTGCAAGCTCTGGAAGCATTGTAGGTGGAATAAAGCGGCAGATGCAAGGCGAGCATCGAGCAGAGAACGGAGATAATGAAGTCGCATACATTCACGGGTGTAACTAAACTTCTCATTTAGCGATCCTACGCCTACCCACTTCCTTCTCCGGGATGAACTGCTCTTGTTCATTCATAATACAACGGACAGCGAACGTACGTATGCTCGTGCGTTGCGTTACGACGCGAGCTACCTGGAACGACATAATTAACGGAATTATTCGAGCAATCACGAGCGACCAATCGGAAATGTTTGTTCTTGCATATTCTTGTACAGGGTGTCCCACTGTATCGAGAACGACAGGATATCTCGGAAGACGGTGTCGTTATCGACAAAGTGTTCCTACAATAGTTGTTTGGTATGACGGGCTAAGTTACGTGGTATTAATTGTTTTTTTTGTGGGTGGAGTGGTGGAGGACATTTCAAGGTCAACTTGATTTTTTTAAATGGAATCGTATATTTTTTTCTTTAGAAAATAATAGCGGGTAGTGAGACGAATCCAAAGATGTGCTACATGATATTATTCTGATTTTGATGAAGGTAAATTGTTAGTTAAAGTTTAAATGATATCGGCGCCAGGTTCGATCATTTTAGAAAGAAAAAACAACAAATGTGCAATTAGTAAATGTTTCTGACGTTTCGATCCCGATGTGGATCTTTTTCAAAGAACAAGTATTGCGTCTGAAAATATTTGAAAACACAAAATATGTCAGAATGCAAATTTTCACAATTTGTAATATAGAAAAACCACAAAATAAAATTTAATGTTTAATGGAAACTTACTTGTTGTATAGAAAAAGGACATAACATTGTAACACAAATTTTAAGCTAATATGTATACTATTTAACTACAAATACACAACTGGACACGTGCTGTTCAAAGGCAAAGGTAGTAATACCAGTATATGTGAAAGACTCTATGCTATTGGTGGATCGATATCGATCAATAGCGATGCATAGACAACGTGGCGGCATATTCAAATTACCAAACTACACACACATCTCGAACAACACATTACCAAGATATATTTGAGCAAATTAAAATATAGTTATAAACGAAATTCAACTTTTCTCTGAAAAGAAAGAAATTGTTAGCTTGTGTTTACATATTGCATCGGTCGACGGCCAACAGCCAGCAGCCGCTGCTAACAAGGAGAACCCCCGCTCCGTCCCTCAGACTTTACAGAGTTATAGATCTCGTTCCCCTGGTTACGAAAATATCCAATTATAGGCGCAGACACTCAATAGTTTTCGAGATATTTGCAATTAAAGTTTCATAACCGTAAAAGTAAAGGTTAGTTCAAATTTTTACCATGCAGTGGCGTAGCGTAACAGCAGCGAGCTGAACGGTTACGCTGCAGATCCGGGTTCGAATCCCTTCGTGGTAAATTATTTTTTATTGTTTTTTTCATGGAAAATGCATTTTCAATGTTAAATAAATTTTAAATAAAATATGTTTATTCGCTAAAGGACTAATTGAAAATGATACTTATTATTTTATAGAAGAAACACTAGATCTATTACTACTTATACAAAAGTTATTAATTACAAAACAATAATAATATATAACAAACAACAAATATAAATATAAATACAAATATAAATATAAATATAAATACAAAATAGAATAAATGCAATGAATAGGAGAGCGGTCAATGTGGCTTGCCATCACGCTTCCTGTAGTATATTTTCATATCATATTACTTTCTTTGCATTTTCAGGTATGATTGATATTATACAAACTACACATCAATCGCTGTGATTACTATTCATTCCATTTATTCTATTTTGTATTTGTATTTATATTTATAATTGTTGTTTGTTATGTATTATTATTGTTTTATAATTATTAACTTTTGTATACGTAGTAATAGATCTAGTGTTTCTTGAAAAAATCAAGTTGACCTTGAAATGTCCTCCACCACTCCATCCACAAAAAAAACAATTAATACCACGTAACTTACCCCGTCATACCAAACAACTTTTGTAGGGACACTTTTGCGATAACGACACCGTCTTCCGAGATATCCTGCCGTTCTCGATACAGTGGGACACCCTGTATATCCTTGTGTATTTTTCTACATTCTCGTGTACTCTTGTATATTCTTGTAGTGATGCTTCGTAGATACGAAACGAATTGAAATTGTACTAAATTCTACGGAATTTCGTGTTGATTGAATTTTAATTGGAACGAGCTACCTCGTCCATTGTAGCGCAAAAGGTTAACATTAGTTCCCACAAGTTTCATTTACAAACGCGGTAATTTATGCGGCACGCGAGCCCCGCTAATCCGTGCGGGGACGAAACAAGAATCTCAGGAAAAATTTCATAACTCTTTTAATCCTCTGCCAGCAGACGCAGAGTCCATTTTAATCTCGCTCCGCCACGCCGCCCCAGTGATAACAACAACACTCGAGCCCGCGGAAGCAAGGCAGTTATCGAATCGGATCGCGTTGCATTTAGAATTCCATGTTTCGAACAAATACGCGGAAGAATCGAGTGTTTAGCGTTTGTTTGCTGCGGGGACGTTCCCGCCGATGAGGTGAACCGAGATCTTCAACGACACGCAGAGCGAGTATCGGTAACACGTAGTAATCAGCCACGGTGTGGCGTAACTTTAAAATTAACCGTCGTAAATTTAAACGAGCCCGCGTTTCCATGGCTACGCACGCACGTGACTTCTCGCATTCGCGCCGTTAACTCGAAAAGGTTGCCCGCCGAGACAGGAAGCTGCGAATCGCAGACGTGCCACCGAGGATCAGCCATTCCTCTTTCCGCGTGAAAGTTTCGGCCGTTTTGTCGAACCTTTTAGCGTCAACTCGTCGCTGACACTCGCAGCGCGTGGCCGTTATACCGTATTCGTTTCAAGCAAAATAGACTTCAGCGTCAAATTACAGTAACTTCCCTATGAATCGGCAAGTTAAAAATCAACAACGTTCTTTATCGCGTCTTCTTCTCGGCACGAGGATAACATTTGCAGAAGGAACCATCGGTCGAGTCTCAACCGTTCTCTTAAAAAAATGAGGATAAAGCTATCTTTCGTTATGAAACTATAAATATAATTAACTTCTCGATTCATAGGGAAGTTACTGTAATTATCCCGAAAATCGAAAATCGATTTTTTAGCAGATCTTCGCGTTTCATGGTCATTGGAGTCATTTTAGACTATTTTTATCGAAATGTTTGTACGTGTGTGTATCCGTTTGTATGGTATCAAATTTTTCGTTAACGTTTTCTGAAAAAGTAACAACGCGATCAGAGTAATGAATGATGCATTCGATGTACCCCGCTGTAACTTAGAGCTGATTAGATTTTGGTCCATATTGGTCAAGTAGATTTTTAGTTTTTTTCGAAAGAAGTTCATTCAACAATGCAAATTATACGAGAGGACGGAAATTTTCCACCGAAGAAACAAACGTAACAATTATATATAATTTTCATTTTTTTTTATTAAAAAAAAATTTTTTTTAAATTTATTTTAAATTATGCAATTAATGCTAATGTTACCGCTTACAATAATCGAGAAATATCCCAATTAAAGAGTGAGTTAATCATCTCTACTGCCGAGAAGACATTTTCGAGGAATATCGATGAAAGTACAAAAAATTTATATTACGATCTTTAAGAAAAACAATCAGTCCAAAACGAATTATTAAATGAGATTAAATTGGAAATTAATATAAAATATATGATAATTAATAACATTGATGTTAAAGGCATATATATACTCGTTAAGAAATACCGAACATCGTTCGGAAACAAAAAATGGGCGAGTTCTCGATTAAATCTATCGGGATATTGCTTGGAGGAACATAATTCCTGACGTCGACCTGATTAACGATGAAAATTTCATTGAATGTAAGAAAGTAAGGAAACGTGTACGGCCGAGTGGGTCACGATAAATCTAGCAGCACGTCGGGAAAAATCTGTGTGCCGTCCCGATCAATAGATTATCAGTAGGTGTGTATGTACAAACGTGGTTTAATCACCGTGCTGATTTATGAGCCGTGGCCATGCGAGGATCCGCAATCGAACGATGGCGAACGCGCGTGTCTTGCATGAACGTATCCCGGGAATGGATCGTTCCACAATGAAATTCCTATTGACTCGAACTCGTCTCAGTTTTAATATCTTCGGTGCTTCGCTTTGCTTCTGGCTAAATGCAAAATGCATCCTTGCTGCAAATTTTCGCTGCGTTACGCTCGCTTTGCACTCTTCTGCGGAACCAATCTTTCGCTACAGTCGAACGTTCCTGATAGAACGTAGAATTTCTACGAAGAGGAGGAATGCGGATAACGATTAAAAGAAAAAATATAATGATTAGAATCGGGAGAATATGCGGGACGTGACCAGCGAAATAATTGGAGAAGTGCAAATGGAAACGTACAGCGCAATTATTTTGAGTACAGTTTCCATTAGTGGAAAGTTTGAAAAGTGTGTTTTCGAACGCGCCTGGCTACCGGGTCGGACCATCGCGAGCTATTACTACTTGTACGCGCGATGATAATGATGCACGCTTCCTATTTCCGAGTGGTTAATTGTTTTCTCCACTGCTGCGCGTGAAACCTTTGTTAAACGCCGCTGTTGATCTTTCCGAACGATTATATCGATAAATAATTCACTACATTTTTTATTTTCATTTACAGAGCTGTAACATTTTTCAGGTCTAACGGTACCGTAAGTGACAACTAGACTATTATGGCTAATAATTCTTTTACCATCGTTCATTCCATTTGTTGCGTTACTAAATTTCTATTCAATCGATTACTAAACGTACGCGATATTGTAATAAATTACTGAAAGTATCGTGCGAGATATTACAGTGGGTAAAAAAAAGTATTGGCACACTTAAAAAGGCGATAACTTTTTAAATATCGTATTATACGATTTGAATTTTTTTGGGAAGCTAGAGCAATTAGTTTGCCACTGTATGCGAAAAATAATTTGGTGAAAAATTGCAATTCATCGGAATTGTAGCAAAATACTAAAAGTTGCATTTAACAACTTTTTTATGTGGGCCAATGTTGAAAATTTTTAAAATGCGTTTTGTAGATCTGTATCAGTTATATGCACTGGTAAAGTTTCACCGAAATCGGTTGATGCGAAAAAACGACAGGCATTGAAAAATGTAAGAATCTGCAGTTGTAGGTCGAAAATCGTGAAAAACTGCAATTTTTAACAATTTCACCCTTAGCACTCGAGTGTCGCCCTTGCGGCCTACTGAAAATTGCTACAGTATTATTTAAAATATTGTTTACATTATTAGATGTGCCAGTATCTAACCAATTACTAAACATTTAAGTATTGTATGAGGTATTATATCTATTTCATATTTATCAAATTTAAAAAATTATAGAAAATGGAAATATTCTAAGTCAGAAGAAACGTTTGATTTTCGAGTTAAAATAACTCCGAGTGCAAAGGGTTAAACGTTTATAGTATTTTTGCTACAATTTCGCTCAATTGCAATTTTTGACAAAATTATTTTTCGCATCCTCTGGCAAACTAATTTCTGTAGCTTCCCAAAAAAATTCAAATCGTATAATACGATATTTAAAAAGTAATCGCCTTTTTAAGAGTGTGCCAATACTTTTTTTACCCACTGTATATCAGATAAAATGAAAATATTTCGGGCCGGAAGAAACCTTCGGATTTTGGAAAGAGTTAAAATTCGTCGATAAAAATGGTTACGGCTTGGTTCTGCGAAAATGTGTGATATTCGTGGCTGTAATCCAACAATTTCATTTCCGGTGGTCCGATGTACAAAGAGCCGAATATTGTTCATTCGTTAGGACCTGTGGCGAAAATGTTGGCGTGTTCCTCTTGCGCTAGCTAAATTGACGTAAGCAGCAAACATACGTTAATAGGTAGCGCTGTGCATGCTCTTTTGGGACGACCACTCTCAAAATAATTCGTGAACAAAGGTCCGTGAAAACAGGGAAAGAAGGCGGGCGCGTTTGCATTCCCCATTCGCCGAGCCCGGCCACTCTGGACTTCGTGTTTGAACGCATCGTTGACCTGTCACAAACGACACACGTGGAGACCGCACAATAAACAAAACTGCAAATGAGACTCGCGGATTCGGCCTTTTTCCTCTTCTCACGATGTTGCCTCATCCCCTTTTACAAGTGAATGACAAGAATGCCGGCAAAACGCAAACAAAGAGGGCAGCTCGAGGACACGTGCACCATTTGAAACAACGCATTTTTATCCTTCCTTCCCGGCAGTTCTGCAAATTCTGCAATGCTCGATAGAAACAATCGTTGCGACCCTCTAATACGTTCCACAATGTCGCACAAACCGTACCTGATTCGGTGGATACAGCAAAGAGGCCAATTATGCAATTATAAAATTTGTTCCATCGTTGAATCCATCGTGGATTTCAAGATCGAAGTCTCCCCTTAATCCTTCGACTCCCAATTTATTTTTTTAAAAGAAATCGTAGTTATTTTAGTGGATACAGTTGCAACAAAGCCAACTACATCTGTTTTTAGACGTACTTACTTAATAACAGTTTAACGAATAGCGACCGTAATAAGCTTTAAGCAAAAATTAAATGTTTTCGGCGCATTGGTTCGATCTAGTAATACTTCAAAACACTATTTGCAAATATTCACAATATTTTATCTCGACGTTTCGATCTAAATTTAGATCATTTTCAAGAGATTAATTTAACAACATTGTGTCTGTAATGAAACCAAAACATAATTATATTCTTTAATTATTTAAACTTATAAGGATTGAACACACGCGTAACAGTACTTTTATTTTTCTTCTTACAACATGTTACGCGTATGTTCAATCCTTATAAGTTTAAATAATTAAAGAATATAATTATGTTTTGGTTTCATTACAGACACAATGTTGTTAAATTAATCTCTTGAAAATGATCTAGATCGAAACGTCGAGATAAAATATTGTGAATATTTGCAAATAGTGTTTTGAAGTATTACTAGATCAAACCAATGCGCCGAAAACATTTAATTTTTGCTTAGTACTTACTTAATGGTTCGTTTGCAGGGGTAGCGAGACGCATATACTTCATTGGGACTCAAAGGATCTTGCTGTACGATTTTTTTTTCTTGTTTTGTCTCGTATCACTGAAGAGTTTGTAGCACATCTCACTGAAATCTCGATGGAACTACCAAAACTAAAAATTGTGTATCCAGTTTTAGGAGGTTGTTGCAAAGGAGAAATTCCAATCTGCAAATCTATGTTACATTCGGTCATGCAAAAAATTGTTCGATTTTTTCGAAACGTTCCAATTTACCGTATCTTTTTGTGCTTTATTCCCGATTTTAAACGAATGCATCACAGTCCAACACGAACACGGAGAAATAACGATCTGTACGGTACAGAGAAGCAAAACATTAAGATATTTTGTTTCTGTCATTGGAATGTTTTCCATCGATACAGATTTACGAAAAATTTCAATTCGTATGGTAATTTCACCTAGTTTTCCGAGGAAACGATAAACTAAATAAAACGTACTTTTATATGTACATACGTAGTTATTATAATAAATCTGAATTAGCAATCCAATTGGTCCAATACGAAAACAGTTGTCTTTTTAAGAGTGTGCGACTGTTAGCAGGAGTCACTGTGTACAGGGTGTAAAAAATGTTTGGTCCTGGCTGCCATAGGCGTATTCTACATCTTCGGATCGGTGAAGATCTGTGAAAAAGAGTTGCCGCAAAATTGTCCTTGACCTTGAATTTCAAGGGCAAATTTTTGTATTATTGTATTTTATTCTACAAAACTCGACTCACCCATGATTCTCTTGACACTTTTTGTCCCCATGATGCGTAGAATAAAATACAATAATACAAAAATTTGCCCTTGAAATTCAAGGTCAAGGACAATATGGCGACCCTTCACCGATCCTGGCAGCCAGGACCAAACATTTTTTTACACCCTGTACGTAATAGGGAGACCGAAGTTTCGAAGGCTGCTCTTTCGGTGCGGTGTAAGTGAAAACCAAAGTGGATAGAGGGGATTTTTCTGGAAGCGAACGTAAAGCCGGCAGTCAAGTATGTAACGCGACGAAATATCGGATTGAAGAGTTCGCGGGCTCATTCTCGAGTTCGAAGATGCGTGGCGAGTTCAACGAAGCGAAAAGGATGCTTAAGGACAGCCGAACGAGCGGAAACGTGAAACGGGACAAGTAACCTCGACGGGAGTTCCCAGCTTCCCAGCTTCCTCCTCGTGCTCCTCCTTCTCCATCTCTACGCAATTTTCGTCCTACGATGTAAAAGTTTTTACAACGTTTTCATCTCGACCCTTTCCCCAAAGTTAGCTACCAATCTATTTTTTTCCGTCCCCGAACAGTCCAGACATCTGCGTGCCTTTGAAGAATTTCCGAGTGTCTACTGTCGTCAGTACTACAACGAAACTTTAGTTTCCTGCTCCCTCGGCACTTAAACAAACATTTATCTTTGATTTAAATCACTGTTTCACGTCTTAAATTCCGGCATCTAGTTTACCGTACGCGATACCTAACGCGAGTGCAAAACTGTTTCTTGGCTCGTGCTCGCCATCCGAGATTAGTCTTCAAAGATTAATCTTCTTTCCAAGGATTTTTTATCCGTACGTTTTAATATTTTGTTCACGAGGGAAAGAGAATTCTGAGACGACGACGCTATTGGCAAGTTAACAATTTCTCCAGCATATTCTCTGTAACTATATCGACAATTTTGAACTTTCATCGATCGACTGTGTGCATTATGCAATAAATTTGCAAAGTTTTAGTTCGTTAGCTTCCTTTCCAGAGCATCGCTAAAATGCAATTTCACTGTCACGCGACGTAGTACTACGATAGTTTGATCTTCTGAAATATATTACAGTATGTAAACTAAATATATTGCAGTCTACAAACACGATTGAAATTTCAAGAAGTAAGATGAAACGATGCAACGTTACATTGAAGAAATGCGTGCGTGGATCCAGTATCGCACAATTAATCAGGACGAAATAAGGAATGTTCTCATTGTTTAAGAAATTCGAGCGGCAAACACAAATGTGATTTAAGCATAAATCAAATGTTATCGGCGCGTTGGTTCGATCAATTACATATTTAAACACTATTTGCAAAATATCACAAAATTTTTCTCAACGTTTCGATCTGAATTTAGATCCTTCTCAAGAGATAAACAAAACATTGTGTCTGTAACGAAACCAAACAATTTTAATTTCAATTTATATAATAAAGTATAAACAACTAAAAATGCTACTTACTTGCGTAGTGTTACAAAACTATTTAAACTATATAAATTAGAAAAATTAACAGTCTGTATGTGACTAACATGTTGCTGCCAGTCAACAAGGTAGCGAGGAACGTGTCCACGCTAGGAGACTATTGGCCAATATCAAAATAAGGCGGTAAATTCAAATGATCAAAAATAGAAGAACATAGAAGAACCAACGCGCCGACAACATTTAATTTATGCTTAAAGCTCATTACGATCGCTATACATTAAACTGTTAGAAATGTGATTTATTTCGGATAAATGTTTTATGGAAAAAGCGTCGATAGGTTATTTTCTTTAGAATTGCATCGCTCCACTATATCATACAGCTACCTGTGGGTGGGCGGAATTTGATTGAATCTAGGCGACAGTGAAAGAGTGGGAGCATCAGAAACGCCAGTCAATAAGAGGACCGTAAAGTCGAGTTCACTGTTCCTCCATACCGACTTATATTACTTACTTATATTACTTATATTTCTCTGTACAATTTATTTATATTTTCTTGCCGGGAACAGCATGAACAATGAACAAGAAAGAATTCCTTCTGACGCAATATACAATCCAAGTGGCGGGGACGGGAAGTTTGCGCTCGTCCAGTTAACAAACTTATAACTAGACTTCGAAATGAATTTTTCCGAGATGATTCGTGAAAACTGAAGTTGCACTGGAAAAATATAGATATCGTTCAGAAAATTGTGTTTTCATAGATTTTTCTATTCCTCTAATGTAAGCGCAAGAATCGAGACGAGCAGATGCAACCAAGGAATCGATTAATTAGCGAGACATTAATCAACGTTGCCGTAAAAATATTGAAATGCCGCCCGCATAGTGAAATCGATACGTTGCTTTCCCGAACGAAGAAGAATGGTAGAACGAGCGAGGGTCGGAAGATCGTTCAAGACGAAGGTTCAAGCACCTTCAATTAATTTATAGCACTCTTTCCTTCGTTTGCTTTCTGTAAACAACTTAAATCAGACCACCCAAGTGCTTATTTTTACTGGAACTTTTTCAATCAGTACCTTCTGTCCCGGTATACCACTCAAAGAAATTAAAGATCAACCAGCAAAGCACGATCTTTTTCTTCGCTCTTTTTGTCAAGTGCTTTACGTCGCATCTACCACCGGGTAATTACCGACGTGTAATTAACGATGACGGCGGCTTGGTTTCATTTTGCCCCGCGAAATTCAGATTTAATAACACGCGTCGGTGTCCTCGATCGAATCAAAGAGCTGATCAAACGAATCCGCCGACAGTCGATCGCTAAATTCCCGGGCCTGCCAAATCTTGGCAGGAATTTTCAGAGAATTTGTTCTTTTTGCTCTTTATTCGTAGGAACTTCGTGGGGATTAATAAATTGCAATTAATTTCAATTCAAGCTCGTGATCGGGTCGTCGTTGACGCAACGCTTTGACGTTGGTTAATTTTTACGGCGAAGTTATGCGGTCTCGAACTGGCACGCTGCAGAAGCGAAGATAGCGACAACGAGCAACGAGAATGTGGGACTCGGGAAGAAACCCCGAGCGTTCTTGCAGCCATAAATGCAAGTAGGGTGCGCGATGCCCTATTATGCGCACGAGTGGTGATAAAACGTTATTACAGGCAGTTTGGATGACAGAGTCTTGTAGGGCATAACTCTATGGATTTGGATTCTTAATTAAGCGTTCCGCATTCATAACGTTTACAAGCAGGAGTTATGATAATGACCAGACCTTTTTGAATGGGATCGACCTGAAATATGTCTCCAGAATTCCATTAAACGCGGAACGGCTCCATAAGAAAACACATCCATTCCACCGCGAGTTATGCCACCGTTGCGTGTCACGATTCCACGTCATTGTCAATGCAAAAATTCGGCTGTTCTTCCGTTTATAGCCAAAATCAGAATTCGATGAAGTTTTGAAAATAGGTTCTTTTTTTTCTAAGATGACGATTGCCAGAAGGATTTTTGGCGCGTCGAAAAAAATTTTGACGAAACTTCCGTTTATAGCAAAACTCAGAATTCGATGAAATTTTGAAAATAGGTTCATTTTTCACTAAAATAACGATTGCCAGAAGGATTTTTGACGCGTCAAAAAAAAATTTTTATCATTTCAACGTTGCGCTCTACCTTACCGACTTGTACTTAATGTTCGTGCTGTGCGCATGCGTCATATATATATTTTATATTAGTATGTATTTTCCGCGACGTTTCATCGGGAAGGTGAACGCGGATGAGGAAAGTTCGAGGCGAACGTTAAACGTCTGCTGAATCGAATTTGGCAGAGCGATGGAAAACGACAGTGCCAAAACAGAAACGTATATACCGATACCGATCGAGCCGCGAGTACGTTTCCATACGTTTCCATATATGTATATGTATGCGTAGACGTCGGTGGGGTATCTTTGCCAGCGGGTCTGGTGTTATCGTAGTCGTACAGCTTGCTCTATTCCACGGCTACGAGTACCTAGTATTTCGCATGCAAATTCATCGACGGGTCCGTATAAATTCCGCATACATTTCTTGTTTTCGGTTCGAAGACAAAATGCGATGGTGGAAGGGAGAACCGCACGGTCCGGATAACCATTGCGAAAAGAAACCCGGGGAAATCTCAATCGGAATCGTCCTCCGTGTAGTCCCACCAATACTCGGACGCGCTTAGAAGGACGATCATTTTTTCCACGCTTTGCACTCGGAGCTATTTTAACTCGAAAATTAAACGATTCTTCCGAAATTTTGTAGACATTAGATCGAACATTGAATTCAGAGTTTTCAATTCACTGCGATTGAGACTACAAAGATGGGCGAAACTTCCGTTTATAGCAAAAATCAGAATTCGATGAAATTTTGAAAATAGGTTCTTTTTTTACTAGAATGACGATTGCCAGAAGGATTTTTGGCGCGTCGAAAAAATTTTTTTTATCATTTCAATGTCGCGCTCTACCTTACCGACTTTCTATTTTATATAGAATATCTTTAGTCTTAGAGAGTCTTATAGAATATCTTTGGTCTTATAGAATATCTTAGAATCCTCTTTAGTTTAAAGTAATACGTATATAAGGTAAACTTGAAATTTTTAAAGACTACTCCTGGATAACCACAACTCATTCTAATCACATAAATAATAAATAAACTTTTCGGGTTAACCTAATCCAAATGAATTCTCATCGCATAATCTTCCCATTGTAGATATTGGTTCACTTGGTTTAATTTTCAGAATATATATATGACGCATGCGCACAGCACGAACATAAAGTACAAAGTCGGTAAGTCAGTAGTCGCTAAGGAAGAGCACAACATTGAAATGATAAAAAATTTTTTTTCGACGCGCAGAAAATCCTTCCGGCAATCGTCATTTTAATAAAAAAAGAACCTATTTTCAAAATTTCATCGAATTCTGATTTTTGCCATAAACGGAAGAACAGCCCAAAGATGCGTTAACGTATTCGATAAATCTATTGATGTATCGATTCTTCGAATGAACTCCGGTTTACCGAGAATTTCAACGTAAGTGCACGCGTGTACCTTGAGTTCGCGTTGAAAACGGTAGACTGTGTTGAACAGTATACCGGCGTCATAGAGAGGTTGATAAATGTGATGAAAATTCCGGAAAACTCTCATCAGGGTAGGGAGCCAATCGAACGGCTGCCCGGTGAGGGAGGTTCTAATTTATCGTTGAGATTTATCTAATTCTGACGGTTTCGTGCGCGACGAGAGATTAATCAACGATGCGTTCACTTTTCTTATCGGGAATAGGTTCGAAAATCGTCGGAATGGTCGATTTTAATTGAATTTGCTTGAAAAATGGATAGTTTACGTCCACGATCGTATTCGACGGGGTCCTCGATTAACTTTCTCCTTGATTCGTTCGCTTTTAGAGATTCCTGTAGCCCGGAACCACCAATAAAGTAATTCCGGTCGATGGCGATTACATTAAAGACGTCCCCTTCCACTTTCCGGTCGTGTGCCATTAAATACCGTTCAAACATTTTCCCAGGGAACGATATTTATGATGGCCGACGTCACGTTATGCACTTTAGACAATGACCAATGTAAACGGCAAATGGCGCTGAGAGCTTAATAGTATCTTCATCTTTCATCACGATAAATTGCCATTCAATTACACTGCAACTTGCGCGGAGCTACGCACGGTGTACCGTAATACGCGCACCACCATTTTACCGTTCCCTTCGAAAAGAACAATGGAGAATTTGTACGGTTACTCGCATAGTCGTCTAAATCGTTTGAACGCTAATTATTCTAGATTCAAAAATTGTTACAGGTTCATTTTCGTGAAGCGTCAGACAAATTCTAATGCCCTGAGAACGTTCGTCTTTATTTTTCCACTCAACTATGGGGAGTTCTACTTAAGTTTTGAAAAATAGCCCCATTTACAATCTATTGATAAATTCTTAAAAAATACCGCGAACACTTTGTTTCACAGTTAAACGTGTAATAATCGTAATAAGCTTAAAGCAAAATTTGAATGGTATCGGCGCACTGGTTCGATCAATTAAATACTTTACACACTATTTGCAAATTATCGCAACATTTTATCCCGACGTTTCGATCTAGATTCAGATCATTTTCAAGGGATTAACATCAAAAGCATCGTGTCTGTAACGAACAAAAAAATTTTTTTTCTTTAATAATTTAACTTATATTAAGAATCAATATAAGTTAATTTTTTTCTTTAATAATTTAACTTATATTAACTTTTATTGATTCTTAATATAAGTTAAATTATTAATGAAAAAAAATTTTTTGTTCGTTACAGACACGATGCTTTTGATGTTAATGCCTGTAAAATGATCTGAATCTAGATCGAAACGTCGGGATAAAATGTTGCGATAATTTGCAAATAGTGTGTAAAGTAATTTAATTGACATCGTAGAGTAGTAAATAATATCGAGGTGTATAAATAAAACTACAATACATAATAGTTACGTCGTTTGCGTTGGAGAATTTTCCAAGCAGGAAAACAAAGTAAAATTTCAATGTTATCGGCGCACTGGTTCGATCAATTAAATACTTTACACACTATTTGCAAATTATCACAACATTTTATCCCGACGTTTCGATCTAGATTCAGATCATTTTCAAGGGATTAACATTAAAAGCATTGTGTCTGTAACGAACAAAAAAATTTTTTTCTTTAATAATTTAACTTATATTAAGAATCGATATAAGTTAATTTTTTTTCTTTAATAATTTAACTTATATTAAGAATCGATATAAGTTAATTTTTTTTCTTTAATAATTTAACTTATATTAAGAATCAATATAAATTAATTTTTTTTCTTTAATAATTTAACTTATATTAACTTTTATTGATTCTTAATATAAGTTAAATTATTGAAGAAAAAAAATTAACTTATATCGATTCTTAATATAAGTTAAATTATTAAAGAAAAAAATTTTTTTGTTTCTTTACAGACACAATGCTTTCGATGCTAATCGCTTGAAAATGATCTGAATCTAGATCGAAACGTCGGGATAAAATGTTGTGATAATTTGCAAATAGTGTGTAAAGTATTTAATCGATCGAACCAGTGCGCCGATAACATTGAAATTTTACTTTGTTTTCCTGCTTGGAAAATTCTCCAACGCAAATGACGTAACTATTATGTATTATAGTTTTATTTATACACCTCGATATTATTTACTACTTTACGATGCTGTACGCGCAGACCCACGCTCGCATGAAAATGCAGCAATCTGCATGTGAAAATTTTACATCGGATGAAAATTTCATGTGAAACGTTCAAACTCCATTTTTCCATACTCATCCTCCATTACCGTGCAACTTCGACGATTATAATTGCACAACGGTTCGTCCGCTGATGATAAGTTGCAGACTTCTAACGCTATGATCAACGAGTCCCAGCAATCAATCTCGAATTATAACTTTCTATTTGCAGAAGATGGAGGTTCAAGCCCAGTGTATTCTCTTTAAATATAACGCGAAGATACTCTCTCTTTGTACTCGAAATTTCTCCAGACCCTCGGAAAGTTTTCAACCGCGTTTCAAAAACATTTCCCTCGTCCAAGCGAATGTGGGCCGCCGCCGAGAGTGTAAAGTTTTAATTAACAGAAATGCCTTAATTAATAGATAATGAGTTACACCCATGGTCGGTTGACTTAGTGCCGCAGCTGCGCCGTAAACCAGCAAAAGTATTTTAAGACCGCTACCGAAACTTGCGAGAATCGAGCGTTGCCCCGCGTTGATACGGAAAGTTACGCCCAGCCAGTTAAAAAGTGAACGCTGTATAAGCATGGAAGTGTAAATAGGTCGAACGAACTTGAAAGGGGAATCTCATTTAACAATTTCACTGCCATCCCGTTCATTAAGCTATCTAATCTGGTTGCACTAGCGCGCTGAAAACATTTTCGCGCAAATCGGGATTAAAATCTAAAACTTGAGAAACTGGTTTCAAAGGAAATTTTAAAAATCATACTCGGATAATTATATGTACTTAGTAGCACATTAATAGCGATATTTTTGTGCAAATATATTCTTTCGTACAATTTTTACAAGGATTTTATGATTGAAGGATTAGAAGGTTTTTAATTATTTTAAAAAATTATTCAATTTATTATGGACCATTTTTACATACCCTGGATATAAAATGGTCATTACGTATCAATGTCTGTAATTAAATGGAATATTTCTACGCTATCTTGATTTGAGATGTGAACTTAGCAAAATGTGAAATTTTAAAAATCATACTCAGATAATTATATGTACTTAGTAGCACATTAATAGCGATATTTTTGTGCAAATATATTATTTCGTACAATTCTTACAAGGATTCAGTAATTGAAGGATTAGAAGGTTTTTAATTATTTAAAAAAATTATTAAATTTATTAACTGCGATGGACCATTTTTACATACCCTGGATATAAAATGGTCATTACGTATCAATGTCTGTAATTAAATGGAATATTTCTACGCTATCTTGATTTGAGATGTGAACTTAGCAAAACACTTTGCCGTCAAGGATAATTACGTGTTTATCGCTATATCGCGAATGCAATACTTCGCAGACGGTTTAGCGTGGCGGTGGCCTTTCGGAAAAATTGCGAATGCAGCTGCACTCGTCAGGGGTTGAATTACACACCGACACTGTTGCGCGTCGTGTAGTAGCTCACCGGGAAAGTAAACTCTGTTCGCGTTCCGGATCAATGGCCACGAACTAGCGGTTTTAATTGGCACGCTCAGCAATTCGAAAACTATATTATAGAATACTCCAGAGTACTATATCAGCGAGGTTACATTGAAATCACCGAGACACGGGTATCGCAAATTTTTGACGGTATTCACCGGGGAAAAATTCCGACGAGCCTTTGATTGACACCTCGAGAATATTTCATTTTAATGCGCAGTCTTCCGATGAAAAATTGGGAACAACTGTTTGAATTGATCGATAGTCCCGTGCAACCTGGTATGCGTGTCCGTATGCGCGGGTGTGAGTGAAAAATCGAGCGTTGATCGATAGGTTGCGGAGAACTGCAACCTATCTTCATTTGAACCCTCTTGAGAATATGTGGTAACCAGTTTGCCGCAGTGGCTAGACGGTGTTCAGAATTTTAATTAGAAATTCGCAGTCCTTAAGTTCCTTTCGACTTTTCGATAAAAGTTTCAACTCGTACACTGCGGAGTTTCGTTTTGTACATCGCACAGTGTGTCGAGTATATGGGAATTCGGGAAAAAAGTCGTAACTCTTAAACTATGCAATTTTCGAGTAAAGTACCTTAATACTTTTTGAAATAAAATGCAAAACCGAATCGAATGATGTAAAAAAAAAATTTTTTTTTAATTATTTAAACAAAAATTTTATTTTTTAGTTGCGATGATCTTGTTTTTTATGACTTTTTATTGAATAAAAAGTGGTTTACAATTTTAACGAAAATTTTTAAAAAAAGTACTATACTATATACATTGTTTATCTAATTGTATATCTTCACAACGAGGAATTACAACTTAATTAAAATTTTAATTATAAAAAACTTAATTAAAGCAACTAATGTGCTTTAAATTAATATAATACAAAATCTCAAAGGAACCTTTTGGTACTTTCTGTAATACTGAATTGGAAGATTGTAAATATTTAAACAATTTTAAAACTAAATATATAATTTATAAGTCTTTATATGGTTTTTTATTATTTTCTCCCCTTGAGCAAATGTGAGCAGATTTAAACCAACGCGAAATTAAAGTTTAATATGCCACCAATTACTGTAAAAAAATTTGCGGATGTACTTTGATGTACTTTTTTTAAAACTCTAATCAAAGTTGATAAATGTTAAACATAAAAAATTAGGACAAATTGCGATTATTTTAAAAAAATTTTGTGGGAGATTGAAGGTCTTATAATGCTAAACACACCCTCTAAAAATCAAATTAAAAAACCAAATAGCTTGCGAGGGACGCATGTTTAAAATAATGCACGGAATTTGACAGTAAAGTTTCAGCCTCAATTTTAATAATAAATTGATTTATTCAGTTAAAATTTAATGCAGTTTCAGAAACTACGTTTTGTTACGAACATTTTAGCATACATAAATTTTTTGGTCTTACACTTTGATTTCCGGACTTTTTTCCATTGGACGACACACTGTGCATCGGAAGGATACGACACGTTTGAACATTCCCTCACCGGTATTCGCTAACACCAATTAACTTTCGCGCGGAATCCAAACGAGCCCAGGAAAATTCATTCGGAAGCGTTATATACGAGTGCAGGCTTGTCATTTTTATAAAACAATGTTCTCAACATATTTGGAATTTCCGGTCCTTGCCAGAGGAACCTTAAGCTTCGGCAGACTGGCGCTTCTCCGATGAAAGATTGAATTTTCTTCGCGAAAAATGTATATTGTTTAAATATATTCTGCATATTGCGCAGAATTCACAAAATTCCAAAGTCGCTGTAATGGCTGGCCTAAAGGTTAAAACGAGGTTCGCGAATCGATGAAAAATGCTGTACAATAAATTTAGGAGAATTTGGCAACGCGCGATAAACTTCTCCAGTTCGATTTTCGGAAACTGGGATTGCGGAATCGATTAACGTCGAGGTCGGAATACTAATTGGCATTTCAAAGTTGTTCGCCGCGAGGGAACGGTCGCGATTGGTCAACGCGTTTTCGACTAATAAACCTGTACCCGCGAATATAATATTTTTTGTTGGTCCGCAACTAACCCCATTAATTCCACGGGCGGCTAACAAGAAGGTAGTGGATACGTCGACAGAAAAAGGGTCCGACCTCATTTGTCGCCGACATCAATTAACGTCGATTGCGATCAGTTATGAATGCGTTTATAATATGCGCCTCACGCTCGATGCCGAGTGGGTTGTTTTACGTGGAACGCAGGGAATTATGCAGGTGACTGGCTCTCCTCTCTCTCTCGCTCTCTGTCTCTCTGTCCACCGTTCGCTGCATTCCACGGTCTGGCCTGTTCCATCCCATTTTCCTCCTCCGTGTGTCACGAAAGAGCGAGAAAACAGGATAAAAGGGAAAATGAACGAGCGAATGCACGCGCGTCTCTCTGTGTGCAACGTGTGCAACGGCCGTGCGCGTTGCACAAGAGAGACGAAGAGAACACGATGGGATGGGGTGGCCGCGCGCTGCCCCACGGTCTACATTTTACATAATTTCACGTGAGCATACGTGTAATGAAACAGCAAAAAGCTTGTTGCCGGTAACACTCGGTAATAATTCATCTGTGACTCGAACCTTTTTTCCTCGACCCGATCGCCGCGCCACGTTTCCCTGTAAGGGTTTCAACGCTGATTGGCTTTTTCAACCGAGCCAATCACCGTTGTTAATTGCCGATCTCTCGCTTTGATCGACCTCCACGCTTATCGAAAAGTTCGATGTTCTTCGGTGCGTCGCGCTTTCGAGAAATCATCGAACGGTCAAGTCCATTCCGTAACATTTATTCGCAAAATGTTGCTGCAATGTTTTTCGATGATTGGTGGAAATTTGTATTTTCCATAATGAACCGATGTCTACCGATGAACGAGCATAATGTTTTCACCGTAATTATTCGAGCGGAATGCTCGGGTTGATTCTTCTTCTCGCGTTTAATCCGAGTCAAGGTTTTCAATGTTTAATGGGTCTTCGTTAAATATCGACGTCTTTGCTGCAATGAAACAATATAGATTCTCTTTGATGGGTTTTCCGATACGCGAGTTCTATCTGATTTCCCAACAGACACGGTAAATGTCCAGTCACTCGTAAAACCGTTATTCTTAAACCGAGGCTGGAACTCGCAAACGTGGTTTGTGGCAAACGTTAAACACCGAACAATATTGCAATACGACGTTTATAGCACAAGCTTTATTAAATCGGTAGTCTGTAAAGCGTAAGGCTATCTCTCCGAACTTGTAGAATTGATTAGAGTCAATGGCCCTGTCGCGGAGGATTAATTACAGTGAGTAAAAAAAGCTATACGATCTGAATTTTTTTGGGAAGCTAGAGCAATTATAGCAAACATACTAAAAGTTGCATTCTACAACTTTTTTATGTGTGCCAATATTGAAAATTTTAAATATGCGTTTTGTATAATTGTCTATCATGCTATCGCAAAAAAATATACTATTCCATTAAAAAAAACGTCGGTGACATTGCAATTTCATTTAAAGACACGACATAACAAATTTTTTTCTTCATTATTATATTGCCCCCCTGCAATAGCGTCACTTTGACCTCTGAAATTTTCTCATAGGACTGTAAATACGAAAGATATTTAGGTGTTATCGTTTATGTGGGACACCGTGTATATTTCTGAACTGAAAACACTGTATCTATACAACACCAGAAATGATTCTTTTTCATTGAAACTTCATTCCTATTGTGCCAATTTGTTCACGATTGGAGAGTCTATGCATGAATTCTACGAAGTCGCACCTGTACAATGACACTTTTTTGCTTCACCGTTGAATCTACGAAAAGATCCATAAAATGATTAAATAAGTACGTAAATGCGTATGATGAAACAGATAGCCTAAGACTTTTGCGCAGTACCGTATTCGCGCGTGATTGCGCGTGCACGCGATCTTCGTTCAGCCGGAATCGATTTGAAGGCGGCGTTCAATTTCATGCGGACCAGAAGACAGCAATATTATTGGAGGAAAGAGAATATGTCTGCGCGGGAAACAATGAAATAAACGGGGTGATAGGGGGAGAGCGTGAGAGAACGTCAATCGACAGTTTGGAGGCTGTAGTGTACAGAGAGGCAACGGTGAAAAATCGAAAAACGTGACAAGGATTGCCGACTGATGCAACGCGTCAACGTTGAGGACAACCGGTGAAGAATTAATCTCGGTGACAGAAGACCTTCTATGGCTGGAAAATACAAACTGGAGGAAAAAATAGTGCGCGGATAGACAGTTTGACTGACGGATTGAAACGTAGACTCGTGAGGGAGTACGGTGGGAATTCTGTGTCCCGGCCGGGCTATTTAAGATGGCCACGTCATATTGTTCTGGAGCTATCCAAAAACGCAACAAAATTTTTGAAAATATGACAAGATATAATTCTTACTAAATTAATGCAAGTACCAAAGTTTGAGTTAGATTCACTACACAGTTTAATATTTATAGCAACTTGAAATTTGCGCATTTTAACACGTCTTCTTATGGAGAATTCATAAAATTCCACTTCAAAACCTATCTAAGTAAACCTTGAAAAACACAACTAGAAAATCCAGTTTTTTTATATATAGAGTACAAATTATGTATTTAATTATGTTCGAAATTATTCACAATTATTCACAAAATTCATTTACAGACAATTTGATTAAAAAATAAATATAACATGAAATTAACTAATTGAACGAAAGCTTTTTAAATTAATCTATTTTTTAAATGTAAAATATACTCGTAAATGGCTTTTGTTGTCAATATATTGATGGATTTCGAATTTCTTGTACTTTTGTCTCTCATTGTACCTCCAGAACAATTAACAATTTTTAAAATCTTCCAACCATAGTTATTATATTGTTAACTCCGCCTCTAGAACACTCGGTTTCATACTTCGTTTCTCCACTGACTTTCGTTCAATCCATACACTTAGATTGCTATACAGGGTGTCCCAAAATAAGTGCAACTCCCGGAAATGGGAGGTTTCTTGGACCATTTGAAGCGACATTTTCCTTTACAAAAATGATACCAAATACAACATCATTTTTTGAGAGAACGGTTGAGATACGACCCATGGTTTTTTCACAAAGTTCGTCCTTATGACCAGTAGAACACGATTAAACAAAAAAAATTTTTGACCTTGATTTCCAAGGTCAAGGTCAATTTTGCGGGGAGTTTTTTATGGCCGTGACATATAATTTTTAGACACCCTGTACAAGGACGTTGGTCCGTTTATAATAAATAATAATAATAATAAAAATTATCTGACCCGATCGCGACGAGCTGCAGTCCGGTAGAAATTCGTTTCAAACATTTTGTCACGATTGGACAGCGGATTGTACGCATTTATGAGAAAAATGTGTATTTATTATGTAAGAAACGATATAAGAAATTCCAAACAACGAAGACTCGTCCAAAAGCTTTTAATTAATGAAATATTCCTCTTTATGTTTCAGGTGAGTTGCACAGTCAGGATAAAAGATAGAATTTTTGGGAAACGAAGAAGAAAGGTAACCCACGACTATTTCGAGCGTCAACGTTAAAATTGTTTAGAAAAAACTAGCACGCTAGACTCTTCCACAATACGACTTCTGCAGTGTATTCGAAACCGTTTGTAGAAGTGCGAGCGTCGCGTGGCACAATGTCGGAACTGCGTTCTATTCAAGATTCTTTCCGCGCACCAGACTGTGATGCAACAGCATGGGCACAGGACATTATGCAATTTCGTGCTGCAATTAATTGTGGAGACCTTTAACGTATTTATTGTGCGAACGCCTAGCACGACAGAGGACGGTAAGTAGACGAGCACGAAGAATGAGAAAAGCTCGCAACGGATCGTCTTCCGAAAGAACATTCGAAACTCGGGAAGCTTTCTTTCCTGTTTTCCTCTTTTTCGCTTACAACTCTCGCGACGCGTTACGAACGCGACTCGTTAATGCTCGGTAATTTTCTAACCTGCTCCGATGCCAGTTGTTTTTGCAGTTTACGATTCGCCGGGTCATTAGCGGCCGGTGCGCTGAATCCAGCCATTCCGGCTAAACCGAATACTTTCGACAAATCAAATAGCAGGTTCTCCCGCGCTGGAAAACCTTTACAAATCGATCAGCGTGTTCCCCCGTAACAACGTGCCCATCTCCAGTTCTCGTTCAACTGAACTGCATTTTAGAACTCCAGCTAAGGATGGCACTTGAACGCTCGAATCGATAAACTGCAGTTCTCTTCTTCGATAAGCGATCCTGATTGCAAACGGTTCGATCCACGTTGCCCGAATCATCGGTTAGCGAGTCCTCGATCCTTAACGCGGCGTCCTTTTAATCTCTGCGGAGCTGGGTCAATCGGGACCCTTCCGCGTCGTTCATTACATAACCATTAAATTATAATCAGCGGACGGTTGATTTTCTGCATATTGGAAATGGTGATTGATAATAAACCGAAAATCTTTCAGTATAATGCGTTTATTATAAAGACTCGGAAGGACGTCTTAACCAGTCGAAGACTAGAGAAGAAGCGAAGTGAAAAGCTGTAGCAGGAAACTGTTTTCCACTCAGGACAGAGGACCACTGTATCCTGTCTAGAGTGTTCGGCATGAAACGTAAAACCCAAGGACCTTTGGGTCCTATCGCATCTGGTTTATTGCCTTAAGAGGGTAGGGTACCCACGTGACCATGATATTTTTCATTGTGACCAACCTCCGCGCGAAAAACCAATTTGGCAACAGTTCAACGCTTCAAATTCTCTATAATTACAGGTTTTCTTCTTTTAATCGTTATCTTTATTGTTATTAATGGATCCGAGTGGCTTCATGCCCTTTACACTTTTGTTGTTAAGAAACTACGCTGATAATTCTCCTGACTAAGCGCCATCTCGTCCAAGTAGCTGAACTAAGCTTGCCCTTCATTGCCCTTCATGAACGGAATCTGGGGAACAATTGATTGCGATCACGGGAACACACCTCGAGTCCTCATACGATTATATATTGAGCTGAGCGAGGGCTCATTTTAAAGAAGAAGGTTAAACGAAGCGCGCGTGGGTCCCTAAATTAGCAGGAAAAATCTTGGACATTCTTAGATCTTCAGACGCAAAAGTGTCTCTTTGAAAAAGATCCACACAGGGATCGAAACGTTAGAAACATGTTTAAATAATTGCACATTTGTTGTTTTCTAAAAATGATCGAACCTAGCGCCGATATCATTCAATTTAGTATATTACTAATTTTCGATCGAGAAGAATTTAACGTGTTTTATTCCACCGTTGTGTTTTCGGATTTTTTAACAACCTGTCGAAACCAGCGTTCCATATGATTTTCCGAACTCCCAGAAGTTCCGTGGCGTTTCGCGCGAGTAAAAACGGTGGCTTCGTCGCGAGTTGCAGAGATCGGCAGTCTAATGATCACAAATGCCCAGAGGGCGGCGTTTTTCGGACTGCTTCAGACCGCAGAAATTCGGGTGTCATTAAAAAGGCGCCTATTCTTTTCTCGTATTCTTTTTGGGGAGCGGGCGACACCACAGGGAACGTGTACGAAAAGCGGCGTCCCTTGTTAGTGAAAAATGCAAGATGATTTAGTCGAGTCTGCCGCGTCTAGTTTCGTGGCCCCCGGGCGCAGGAACTTTGCACGGGTTACTCGAATTAACGTTAAAGACTACCGGCTTTCGCGAGCTGCCGAAACGCTTGTTAACATTTCTTTCTTTTTCCTCTGTTTTCTCTCTTTGCGTTTCACTCGCGCCCGGAACCATTGCATCGAGCAGCTGCCAGACCGAACCACTTGGCACGAAAACCAGACTACTGATCGGTGCGAGAGTTGTCGCCGTTGTTTTTCACGAATCCCAACTCTGCCCAGCTAAGCTTTATAATGCGGAACAGTTGCACAAATCCCGACAATCTGTGCTTCGCCTGTAGAAAACGTCGGACGTGATTCTGCTCGAAGCCATCGGCTATGGAGATTGAGCGATCTTGATTAGACAGCGCTGATGCATTTTCAATTTGAAGCTTCCAGAGCGAGTGTAGCGTCGTAGAGTGACGTTTCGCCACGTGTGCCGGATCTGTGCCCGCCAAATTAATATTGGGCCAGTACTTCAAGAGATAGGATGATACGAAGACGCAAAAGACAATAATCGATTCGCAGTCCTATAAATGCGTTAAATGAAGCGTTTCGTCCTGCTAGTGGACTCATCGGTAAGGTTGATCTAACAGGTCCTGCCTTATACGCGCGCAGATTTGAATAATTCTACGGGGTGTCGCAAAATTCCTCCGACACCCGAAAATGCGAGGGTCCTTGGGTCATTTGAAGCGACATTTTCCTTTACAAAAATGGCGTCCGCGGCTTTGTTTAGGAGTTATTAACGAAAAACACGGACCAATCAGAGTACGACCCAGACGCGAGTCAGCACAGTCGAAGCGACGCGCCAACTGTCAATTGGCAGAACGTGACATCACGTGTCTAGATCGCGCTCTGATTGGTCCGTGTTTTTCGTTAATAACTCCTAAACAAAACCGCGGACGCCATATCTGTAAAGAAAAATGTCGCTTCAAATGACCCAAGGAACCTCCCATTTCCCGCTCCTACACTAGTTTTGGGACACCCTATATTGTTCCTGCGCGACGGAACAGCGAGATTTCAGCAACGATGTAAAAAGTAAACGATTAGAAATAATCGAAGAGTATCGTAAAAGCGTCGTTAACGGATCAGATGAATTTTTATTCAACTTCTGCTGCCCGAGATCGTTGCAGGACATTTGTATTTTGCGCGATGATCCTCGATCTGCCGAGTACACCGCGCGGACCATCTCCGGTTGATTAAACTGCAGATATTCCTGGTACGACTCGAGGCATGATACAACCTTCCCCTATTTCGAGGGGCAGGATAAAATTTTCGGCGAACGAGATCCGCGCGTTTAATTGGATATCGGTGCGAGGTGGAAAAGCTCGGTGTCGAAATATAGCCGATAAAAGTTCGGTGAGCGTCTTGCATGATGATCCGCCATTGCGAGCCGCGATATCGTATTCCTTCGCCGACACGAATTGCGCAACAAAATCACCACTCGAAATTGGAATTATTCTAGAATTACCATCGCTGCTGGGTGATCGGGCCGGTGTATGTATCGATACACGAAGGCGAGAGGAGGAGCGCTAGAATTAATGGCCGTCGAACACGCACGGGGGCCTCTCCTCTCTTCTCTCGCCTCGTTTCGAACCGGTGCTGTACGCGGCTCTATGTGTGCCAAATACTTGGCCGGATTGTTTCGTTTCGTTTCGATTGACCAATCAGCGTGGCGGGAACGCTCCGCTCGAAGATTTTTCACTGTGCGTTTCGCGGATCGTAACGACGTCCGGTAATTATTCCGAGGTTCATTTCCACAATTATGCGAACCTATCCGAATAACAGCGAGACTTTATCCGGAGGGCTCGATATCAAATTGACTAGCGGACTGGCGTTTCATTTATATTCACAGATCGGGAATCCGTAACGATCGGCGAATCATTGTCGAGTTTTCATTATCCGACTTGTCTTCCGTCCGCCATCACCCCAATTAGCCGATCCCGATCGTAACGTTCAGACTTTCTACGCTCGGTAATATACAGGGTGGGACAATAACCATTAGCACCTCGGATATCTTCGAAAGTCAAAGTTGTAAATTGCACAGGACGAAGGCAGCCATCCAGTGGCGAGAATAGTCTTTTGCAGGTGGAGGTGCTTCGGACATTTTTTGTTTCCTCATCGCGATAGAGGATCTCGAAACGAGTTCAACGACCTATCACGTAAGGTCGTTGAAGGTCAATTTGTTCCAGCAAATATTTCTGTGAAACTCGTAGTTTCGAAGACTTCTGAGGTGCCAATAGTTGTTGCTCCACCCTGTATACAGGGTGTCCCAAAACTAGTGTAGGAGCGGAAAATGGGAGGTTCCTTGGGTGATTTGAAGCGACATTTTGCTTTACAAAAATGGCGTCCGCGGCTTTGTTTATTATTAACGAAAAACACTGACCAATCACAGCGCGACCTAGAAGCGAGTTAGCACAGTCGAAGCGACGCGCCAACTGTCAATTGGCAGAACGTGACATCGCGTGTCTAGATCGCGTTCTGATTGGTCCGTGTTTTTCGTTAGTAACTCCTAAACAAAGACTGGACGCCATATTTGTAAAGGAGAATGTCGCTTCAAACGAGCCAAGGAACCTCCCATTTTCCACTCCTACACTAGTTTTGGGACAACCTGTATAAATTGTCGATGATACCAAGAAATGCTTCAGACGAAAGCCCCGCTGTCGTTACTTTCTGTTTATCGTGACGGAAGCGTCGCATTCTTCTTCTTGTTTTAGTGGTTATCAAGGTACATCGCAGTGGCAAGGCACACAGACTCGCTAGGCTTTGGAAGATTATGTTATTAAGGAATGGCATACTTGAGGGACGGCTATCCGTTTAGTGAAAAAATTTAATCTAAAATGCAGCCTGTCCGTCGGCCCAATGTAGTCTCCATACTTTTCACATTCTTGCTCTCTTTTTTACATGGTTAATCCATTCTTTGACGTCGTAGCTGCGGGAGGCAATCTCTTCAATCTTTATGCTATTATTGCGCGAAGGAATATTGAATATTTACTTGATTGCATCGAGAACGATTACTGGGAATTAATCGGGAAACGTGGTTATACAAATTATAATTAATCTTACGAAGATGCCGTGAATTATGGACTATAATAATCGTGCGTCTAGACACGAAATATTCAATTTCCAACTCGATCCCATCAGCTGCCGAAGAAATAACGATCTTCCTGTATTACGTAGGATAAACTGGTTCTGAATCTTTTGGAGATGTTAGCTCGACTAGGTTGCTAGAGAACGAGTCAGCAAAAATTTGTTTAGATTGTTACGAGCCAGGGCCGCGAGTAGCACGAGTGGCCGGCGAAGGGTTATTACCCTGGGAATATGGACTCAAATTGTTAGTTAGAGCGGACGTACCTGATACGATTGTCAGGGAACTGCTAGTATGAGTGAAATTTCATGAGTGGACACAATGTGCAGTTGGGAGGACTCTGGTGGGAGGTTATACAGGGTGTTCGACTACAGGTGGGAGAAAATTTAAGGGTTGGTTCTTAACGATGATATAAGACGAAAATGAAGAATAAAAAAATTGCAATTTCGGCTTCGTTATTTAGCAATTAACAACACGACAGTCACGTATCAAGTGACAGATGCATGCATAACTTGGTTCTCATTTGGGACCCCAGCGAGGTGAAAATGTTTAACAAATCGTTGGGCAACATTGAACTCTTTGACGTACACAACGTACACTTTTGTTAGACGCTTTGATGATTTTTAATTGTTAATAGTTAAATAACGAAGCCGAAATCGCAATTTTTTTATTCTTCATTTTCGTCTTATATCATCGTTAAGAACCACCCCGTAAATTTTCTCCCACCTGTAGTCGAACACCCTGTAAAGTGAGCGGACATACCTGATACGATTGTCATGGAACCACTAGGAGGTTGGATAAAAGCACGGACGTACCTGATACGATTGTCAGGGAACCGCTAGGATCGGAGTCAAAACGCAGACGTACCTCGTACGATTGTCAGGGAACTGCTAGTATGAGTGAAATTTCATGGGTGGACCCAATGTGTAGTTGGGGGGACTCTGGTGGGAGGTTATAGAGTGAGCGGACGTACCTGATACGATTGTCAGGGAACCGCTAGGAGGTTGGATAAAAGCACGGACGTACCTGATACGATTATCATGGAACCACTAGGAGGTTGGATAAAAGCACGGACGTACCTGATACGACTGTCAGGGAACCGCTAGGAGGTTGGATAAAAGCACGGACGAACCTGATACGATTGTCAGGGAACCGCTAGGAGGTTGGATAAAAGCACGGACAAACCTGATACAATTGTTAGGGAACCACTAGGAGGTTGGATAAAAGCACGGACGAACCTGATACGATTGTTAGGGAACCACTAGGAGGTTGGATAAAAGCACGGACGAACCTGATACAATTGTTAGGGAACCACTAGGAGGTTGGATAAAAGCACGGACAGACCTGATACAATTGTTAGGGAACCACTAGGAGGTTGGATAAAAGCACGAACAGACCTGATACAATTGTTAGGGAACCACTAGGAGGTTGGATAAAAGCACGGACGTACCTGATACGATTGTCAGGGAACCGTCAGGTGTGCGGACGTACCTGATACGACTGTCAGGGAACCGCTAGGATGGTTCGGTTATTTAGGTTTCGTGGATGACACCAACATGTAATTGGGTACCCACTAGGTTGGAAATCCCTATGTCGACGATTGGAATGTCGTCTATGAATGTGATGGTTGATAGATATTGCTAGGGTTGTTAGTCAGCCTCGTAACAAGTATAATCTAAATCGATAAATCCGAGCGGTAAGATTGTACCGTGTGGGACCGTTCAATTACTTGATTAGGATTGGTGGAACAATAATTGTGGGTTTAAAGAGTTTACTCGTAATTAGGAAAAACACAAATATATTCGACTCGTAATTGATTTACATTTGTACGTATGTCGCGAGTTTGTGTGATCGATAGAGTGTAATAATTAAGAATATTACCTAGAGCTCGACGTGGACCACTGGCAAAATGCGGGGGTCTCGAAGTGACTTTATGAAATGGCTCAATAGATTGAATACCGAACTAGCGGAATCTATACGGTTAGTGATTGATCCGAAGGGGAACTTTAGCCTGATCTTATTAGAAATCGACTTGCGAGAGCACGACGCGACACGATTCGTGACTACAGAAGTACTACCCGCTGAGAGTAAAAATGTACGGGTTTATATACCCCAAAACTGAATGGGGTGGTCTGTTCATAATCTAATCGCCGCTTAGGGCCAGACTCTAGTTTTTTGTGAATTTCCATTAAGTCGAGCCAGAGCTCGGTCTTCGTTAAAAGGGATCAACCAAGATAAGAAAGGTTATCTAGTATGTTTCCTGCCAGAGACGATCTTGAAGAGATTCCTGTGAGAAAGTCAACGGAATCTGTTCGCTAACCGTCACAAGATCGCAATTGGTAGGAATGGTAGAAAATTCAAGAAACGCCAGTCGTCGATTATCCAACGGGGATTATGCTATTTATAATTAAAAATAAATTTTGTTCGACTCGAGTGTTAACCGAAACGGTACCTCCGCACGGTAAATTGCCAATGAGAATTTTTAACGATTTGTCGGAAACTGTTTGAAATTTGCCGGATCGAGGCCGACCCAATTTCGGCGAGGTGTCGAATATTCGACCATCTGGTTAATCCTGTTTGTTAAACGATGAAATTCACCGTGTCCCTTAATCGACAAAGTGATCGAAACTTCCGGGCGGCGCTGCGTGTTTCGCGCTCCCATTAGATGACCCATAATGAAACAAAAGTGCGTTGTTAAATGCCGATAGCGTGCGGAAAATTCGTTCGAGAAGGTATCGCGGACGAGGAGAATTTTCCGAATAGAAGAGCCTATAGAACCCGTCGCGGGCTATTTGTAGGAAAAACCGGCAGCGGATTCGACAACTTCCTGTCCGACAGGAAAAGAGCCGCTTCCCAGTTCTCAGTCTGAGATATCCTGACAGTTTTATAGTCGACACTTTCCACGTACGAAATAGCGTTTTCTGTACCGAAAAACGTGCCCGGAACTCGACATCGCGATAGCGAATGCAATTCACTGTCCAACGAAGGACCCTGCGTTCCCGTGCAATTGTAACCCATTTTACTCCAGCACTATGGAATCACCTCGCACATTCGGAATCCCGAACGATCATTGCACCGACAGAATTCCTCCCACTATTCCGCTAAGAAGATTTCTATTATTTCGAGTCGGGAACGTCTCCTTGTCTCCTAGACGTTCCTTACTTCCCGACGCCATTCATGTTTCTTGCGATCGGTAACAAAGAGTTACATGGAGGGTTAAATTATTCAAACCTGGCCGCTACCAAACACCTTTTATGGCCTTTGGTTTAAAAAGTAACGGCCAAGTTGAATAATTTAGCTCTCCATGTAACTCTTTAAAAATTGACTGTATTTTGTTCGATCTCACAACTTTTTACGGCCATAGAGAGCTTGGCTCCTGTTTACAGGATGTTTTTCTTGGGATTTCATCAATTTTTGTTTAAATTCCATCAATTATCAAGTAGGTATTACTGTTATCCCTGATTCATGAAATCCTAAACATTTTTTATGTTTAAGGCGGACAATAAGTGAATGAATAACAAATTTTGAAAAAATATTTTTTTCTTGAAAAATCCAAAAGACTACTAAGAGACTTTGGGTTGAACCTTTTGAAAATTTCGTTACCGAGATACAGCCATTTTTTAAGACTAGCTCGGCTGACCATCCCCACCACTTAGGTTACGCTTTTTTTAAGGTGTGAAATTTCAAAGTTGATTCAAGGTTGACAAGTTTCAGAGTCCATGGTTGAATTCAATTTAGAAAGAAAAAAATTTGTTAAAAAGTAAAATTTCAAACTTTGATAATTATTCCTTTGAGTGTTCGTTATGGTGGACCTATCTACCGTATTTCAAGCTTGTAGGTCAATGGGAAGTACCAAAAAAGGTTTTGATGATCTGTCAGTGAGTCGGTGACAAATTTTGCGATTTTTACTACTAATGTTGGAAGATTAATGTTTTGCCAATATGGCGACATGATGGCACTTAACAAATGCACGAAATTACATCTCTCCATCTGCCTCCAGTTCCGAGTTACAAGCCTCTAAAAAACGGCCAAGTTGTTTCGTGTAAAAGGAGGTAGTGCGAGGACTTGGCTGGTGCACCACCGTGCACCTAGATCCGGAAACGAACTGATCGCATCGTTAATCGTATTCCGCTTCAGTGACAAGCCTTTCAAGATAAACGATTATGCGTGTATTTCTCCTTGAAAATAAAAGTGTTCTGCATTGATCGTGGGAAGCAGGAATAAAATAAAAATTGATCTCATCCCTCAATGACTTTTTTACATTGAAAACAACTTGAACTTTTCCAGACCTTTACCGTTTTATATTTCGCCCAGTCAATTTCTTCGTAACTGCGTAAAGATTCGATGTCTAAGCGTAATTAATGGAATTTGAAATTACAAAACTTGGTCTCCTTTTCGGTCCCGATATTCGCAAGGAGCGCATGTAACAAATTTGTAAGCTGTTATGGCCACCCAGTATATTCTTGATATCGAATATATCAAATACCAACTGTTGTTACCAACGATAAACAAATGTAATGAATAAAAACGAACGTCTGTGAAGCGAACAGCGACGAGTCTCGCCAGACGTTAATCGATTCCCTTTGTCTTAATCCCGGCCATCTCTTACAAATTAGAATAATATTTTTGATTTAGTCGGTTTGCAGTGAAAGCGATTATGGAAAGAAAATCTGCGATGATATAGGAAATTGGCTGAATATCAGTGTAATAATAAGTGAAATGGAGGTAGACGTGGGATTGTTTAATTGGTAGTGCGAGGAGCGTTTAGTCACAGAGGCATTGTGGGTAGGGGTGCGGTTGATATCACAGGTGAGCGCGCACGCCACTTATGAATTACGAAACGCTTCTGCCGGCAGACCTACAAATCGTCAATGCGATACGTCTATGGGAGAATATATACCAGGATCCCTCGACGTTGCCTCGATATTAGGCTATATTTTCTCGATCCAGGTGGTGGTTACCCAAAGTCAATTTAATCGAGGGACCGTATATGGGCACAGACACCACCGTTCGATCTCCTGAGTAAGCCAGTTTGCAATGCCGGTACCTACTCTGCCCTCGTCTTGCTTTCAACGGGAAAAATACACGTAGGTAGCTGAAACTGATGCTGTCCCATATCTATACGCAGCGACGCGCTCCATATTCCACTGCAATTGAAAAACATGTCCAAATATTTCATTACTCCGACCGGCGCGACGGTGCCGAAGCAAAAATAATAAAACCGGAATAAAAAGTACAGACGCTCGAGACAATCTGATTTATCGAGTTGTCCTTTACTACGTTCGTTAATTGGAACATTTTCAATGGTCCACTGTTTTATCTAGGTGGAACGCGTCGTTAAATCACGCGAAAATTCGAGAACCGCTCTATTCTATTCGCGACGCCATTTACTTGCATTGTCTCCGAATCCTGAGCGTGAACAGATAATTATTGAACATCTTTCATCATTCGCAGACTGCGAATTTTATGCATTTACAGTATTTTATCGATACAAGTCCCTAGCACGGGTCTGCCGAGGGACATTTATGAGCCAGAGACACTATTCTTTGAGTTTTGTCGAACGTGGAGAATGACAGCCAACGTCGTTCATTATTTTTTTATGAGACTTTGATTGCCATATTTGTGGCATTTTTCTAATGCAAAATTATACCAAGCATGATATCATTCCGATGATATTTACTTGTGTAATAGACAGTCAAAGTTTCAGGCGCAAGGAATGCGTCTCTTTCCTTCTCATAAGCTATCCTACGCGCCCGAAACTTTAACTGTCTATTACACAAGTAAATATCATCGGAATTACATCATATGTGGTATCATTGTTCTTAGAAAAATGTAACAAATGTGGTAATCGCAGTCTCATAAAAAAATAATGAAAAATAAGGAAGTTGGAAATTTGGATTAGGTGACCATTTACGGATAAAATACTGTATTACAAAAGTAGGTGAATGCAATTTAAACCAGAACAAAGACTAAAAGACTCGTTGAGATTATTAACGGAACAATGACCATTTTGTGTGGCTCGTGTTTCACGCAATCGTTACGAACAATTTTGCATAAAGTTCCGCAGTTGTTAATTTTATTGCAGAACATTTTTCATTTAATTTAATTTGCTACGAACTATTCCGCTTTGATTTCACCAACGAATTTCACTAAATTCTCTAGCAATTATACTTTCCGAGATAGCGACGCGGCATGATATTTATGCGACGTACTATTGCAATCTGTGTATGTAACCGTGCAGTTGCGCGAGCTACGAAAGTTGCGAACTCCTGAAAACATGTCCAACACCGTGCGATGCCTGACGGCAATGCGAGTTTGGAAACATGCTTTAAAACTATGCAAACATCGAAAGTTGCAATAAGATGGATTTCGATTGACTCGCGCGAAATTGCTTTACAAGGTAACGAAGAGTGTGAAAACACGGGTTCCATGCACTTTGTGCAATTTCTCGACATTCTAACCGACCCGTTTGAAAAATCTTTGAAAATCAAAATATCTTCTGAATAAAAGATTTACAATTTTAATAAAACATTTCAGTGCGTCCCCTGATGCCGTTTAACTTTTGTCCGAAAGATTTTTTGGTAGAATAATTCGATCGTGATTCGAAGTGACGGAAGATTAAAATGGATTTAGTCTTGTTGCAAGGCGGTGTATATTAATAACCAAAGTTCCATTAGAGGTGAAAAGAGAAACGTGCCGCGATTGATTCCATATAAGCTGGCAGAAAGTGTAATTGCGAGGAAAAAATCACTTTGGAGCCGACGGCTGCCTCGCTGACTTCCTTAATTACGAAAGAAAGCAGATAAAAAAGGTAGACGAAGCTGCGGAGAGACGAACGGGAGCGCAGAACTTTCGTCCGAACGGGAGAAGCGTCGATACTTATCCCGCCGGGAAGATTCCGATAACTTTTTCCTTAATTTTCATTGTATCGATACAATTTATTGTTCTACTTTCGTTATTGCTCCAATTTCCTCCCTTTCCGTTGATTTATTCTTCCGCGGATTGTTTGGAGGTGGCGGAGCGCGGTTAAGCGAACTCCAGCTACGGTTTTAACGTCCAATCGGTGTTCTACCGAAATCAAAACTTTATTTAATTTATTAACCATTTCATAGCCGCGAAATTTTACCCACTGCAGCTGCTCATAATTCAGTCATTTGCGCGCGAATCTTCAGGATTGTTTACAAAATGGCAGCATTCTAAACTACCGATCGTTTAATATTTGTCAATGTTTAGCACCGATAAACAAACGAGACAAAATTCAAAGATTAAAAATATTTTAATTACCTCGAGGTAATGGTACATTTTATAATTCACGATAGACATTCTTTGAACGTTATTAAATATTTTCGTGCCTAAATAATTACAAAACGTTCAAGCATTGTGGTCAACGAGGTATTACATCAATGTGAACGATATACAGTGACTCCCATTAATATTCGGACACTCTTACAAAGACGATCACTTTTTTAATATTGTACTATACGTTTTGAATTTTTTTGGCAAGCTAGTGCAATTAGTTTGCCACAGGATGCGAAAAAATATTTTGTGAAAAATCGCAATTCATCTGAATTATAAAAAAAATACTAAAAGTTGCATTTTACAACTTTTTTATGTGGACCTATATTGAAAATTTAAAAAATACATTTTGTAGGTCTGTGTCAATTATATGCCCTGTGAAAGTTTCATCGCAATCGGCTGATGTGGAAAACAACGACAACGATTGAAAGATGCAAGAATCATTACATTTACTGCAGTTGAAGGCCGAAAATCGTGAAAATCTGCAATCTTTACCATATTTAAACGTTTGTAGCTCATTGCAACGTCGACCGATTTTGACGAAATTTTCAGAATATGTTTAATTGACACAGGTCTATAAAACGTATTTTTTAAATTTTCAACGTGGGTCCATATAAAAAAGTTGTAAAATGCAACTTTTGGTATTTTTTTATAATTCCGATTAATTGCAATTTTTGACAAAATTCTTTTTTCGCATCATGTGGCAAACTAATTGCTCTAGCTTCTAAAAAAATGTTCAAATCGTATAGTACAATATTAAAACAGTTATCGTCTTTTTAAGAGTGTCCGAATATTAATGGGAGTCACTGTGTAAAGCAATTATTCTAGATCGGAAGAAACGTTTATCTTTCCAGTTAACATACGCGAAAAGGTTGAACGTCAACTACTCTTCGAGGGTCGCGCATTTAACGTTGAAATATTTCCGCGTTAATCGGTAAAGCGTCGAGTAAAGTATTTGTTGTATAAACGTTCGTCTCGGAAGGTATTAACGTAGAAAGTTCGTAACTTCCGGCCGAATGGCACACACCAGAATTTACAGCACGAAGTGGAAAGTGCAAAGGCGCTATATTAACAGGTACCTGCACTATCTAGGACCGACGCATTTTCTTTACTTTGAAACTATTAAGGTTTTCGAGATAGGTGGGTTGAGTTTACGACGGGTACGTGACTCGTTCGCTGTTTTTGAGCTTTACTTCTTGCGTGCTTCTTTTCCCTCATCGTTCTCCGATGTAGTTATTTATGGGTGGGAAAAGTGGAGATTTTAATTAAAACTTAGGGTTTCTTCCGTCTAAAGCCCTCGACAACGGTGAACTTTGGACAGCCACTGTGGGACTGCGGGTTCGCCAAAGTGAAAATGCGTGCACCCGGTCCCTGCATTGTGTATCCGCGTGTTCCGTATACATAGTGGATTTCCGGAGAACGTATGCAAAATGCAGAAAACCTGAAAACTTTCTGTCAGCCCGTGCGGGCTGCCACTACCCCTAGCAATCCCCATCGAGCACGCAGAAACAACAAATCGAAACAGAATTAGTATAACTTTCTTTAAAAATCTACTATCCGGAGTGCATCGAAACCATGTACGTGCAAAATGCAATGCTCAAAATATACAAATTTCTCTTATTCCAGTTTTGTCGAATTAATAAAAGAGAAATTAATGTCGATCCAATATTATTTTTCTCGCTTATGTGTACACGTAATTTTGTACATACGTTACAAGGTACGATTGCGACATAAATGCGCGTAATAAATTCGCACCTGGATGGGAAAAAACCGTAGAATTTGAATTCGAATAACTGGACGGGGTTGCGGGAAAGAAATTGATCAAGGTTGCGTGGAGCCCCCTGATTCGACGTGACAGATTTCGCTGGCGTTAATGGAAATGCATTCAATTCGAAGCGAAAAGTCGAGTTTTCGTATTAATTCATGCAAATGCAGCAATTTGTTTCTATGCGCGGTCCGAAATTACTCGGGACATATAAATTCCACTAAACGCTAAACTCCACTCTCTCGGTGTTATAGGAATTAGCATAATAAATGTTCCACCGAAATAGCTTTATGCTTGCACACGTACAACCTTATATGCTACATATACACGCACGTCTATCCTATAGTAATACTCTTCCAGCTCGATCACTAGTTGGTCCGCGCGTGAACTTCGCATGACAGCGCGCCGAGCGTGCACCGATAGCCTAAAGCAGCTTCGAATAACTTCCGACGATGTGGATTCGGATTTCAGTGAAATTTTCCGAGGAGTGGATGCCCCGCTGGATTTAGATATTATTTGGATCGCGGCTATTAGATCCGTGGTATCCTGCACGATTAAGATCGCAACGTCTCGCGTTTCGCTTCGTTGTTCGAGCAAAAAATGATTAATGGGACGCTCGTTGTTCTAGCTGTTCAATAGCGTGTGGTGAGATGGGATATCCGCATCGTTAAAAGTTAAAACCGGTTAACAATCATTTGCGCGTGTAGCCTCTATTATATTTCAATAGACTGCGGACCTTTATGCATTTATAGGGATATCGAGTAGATGAAATTGAAAATTAAAAATGTCAAAATTCAAGTAATTGCTTTTCAAAGTTCTTGCTTCGAAACGTTCCTTGCACATCGATCTGACGAAAATTATCGGGCAAATTCGATGAAAACATTGTTGGACAAAATTTAATGAGAAATTGTGAAAATCGTGCATCGAACAAATTGCAGAAAATATACGTGTTCTCGAATGTGAATTCTTGCTTCGACGCTGCTCTTGCGCATCGATATCTTTAAAACGATCGTGTATCAAACTAATTAAAAATAAATCGTTTGAGTACATATTTTGCATCGAATATTTTTAGAAATTTTAGGTGTTTCGTACCTAAGATTTACGCTACGTTGTTTAATCATATGAATTGTTTCTAATAGAATCCTATGATGTAAATTGGTTTCACGGTCTATAACTTTAACGTTGTCAAAATCAAACGGATATGATTGCTGAATTTGACAAAGTTTCGTAAAAACTCGTTAAAATTCGAACGATCATTGTACGAGTTCTCTGATCGTTTTTTTCATCTAGCGCTTTCACAATGTCGTAAAAATTACAACGAATTAATCTACTTGGACCCCTAATTTAATGACAATTAAATGAATAATTAATTCGCTTAGACCAGTTTCGTAATTGTGGGCAAATTGAAGGTAGCAGTTTCGATGGCAGTGTCTTCGAGGCAGGGACGATCAGAGTCGTAAAGAATAGGAGTTCCTGGTGTCTGAATCTTCGATTTGGCCAATTCTCGCAAATCAGGGGACCCATATCCAACAAGCAGCCCATAGATGGCCGAGCGAAAACGGCCTCGGGTTCAACCATGATACATCGCCCGCCTTACGCCATTGTAGATAATCGCGGCTCATTAGGCCGGGTATTATCTCATTAGGCAATAAACCTACCTAGCCGGTTAATTGGCGACAGCCCCACTCTCTTCCGGTTCGGTCGTTGGCGATCAGAGAGGAGCCCTACCGCCGTTGATCTCGCCAATCCCCGAACTATATCGACCGCCGCAAACGGTTTCCTCATTAACTTCTCGCGTTCCGTTCCCCCTTTTTCTCATTCCTCTCATCTTTCTTCTTCGTCGATACCTGTCAATCCCATTTTCCCTTCGTTCCTCCACGTCTCTTCGCTTCTCTTAGGCCGACCATACTCGACACAGCTTCCTCGGCTTCGACCTCGTCGCAGATTGCATACGGCCACCGCTAGCAGGTTAAGGGTCTCTTCGTATTCGCCAGAACAAGAGTAACCTCGTCGCGTTGAATGAAAAATAATTGTTCACCTTCTTATTTCGTAACGAGGGACGGATGAGTACGGACGGATAGGGTTAGCATCAATTTCGTATTACAGTTCGAATGGGGAACGGCTAACACTGAAAATCAATGTACGGGGGTGTGTATTGCGGTTTTCGCCGGGCCGAGCGGCAGCGGGCACAGGCCCGCGTGAAATTTACGAGCTGGAAATGACTTTCGAATATCTCGGAGCACCGTGTATACGGTAGACGCTAGATATAGTTTTTCGCAGGCGGCCACCGAGAAAGTGGATTCAGATGGAAAGCGGAAAGTCAAATATGCAGCGGTGATGCAATTGTTTTTCCAATATACCATGCGGGGAAAGACAAACGCCTGGTTCCTTTTCCCTTTCGAGTGTATACGCCACGGGCTCGAATATTGCGGCACATCTCCTAAAGGGAACTCGTTTCTTTGACCTGGTTGTGCACACATCGGTAAACAGCATAGGGAGAACACGAAAGAAAAGGCGAAAGCGGGGTAAATCGAGTATAGCCGAAGTCGAACGGGTCTTCGGTGCAACTGTGCGGCCGAATAAAAGCCGGTTTCTATTTGAAATTACATCTCTCTCTCTCTCTCTTCTTTCGTGCGGTTTTTTCCGTTGTCCTTTCCTTTTTCGATTTTCGTTCCTTTTTCAGCGAGCCGGTGGCGATCGTTCGTGTCCAAAGACGCTCGAGGACGCGGTAACTTTCGTTCGATATTAAAAGCGAATCGTCGGTTTTTACTGTCCGTCTCGGGCCGGCTTCTGGTGCATACGGTTGCACAGGTGAACACCGCACTGCAGCTGTCCCGACCAGTCTCCCGTTTTATTTATACCGCCTGCAATATCCACGTGTCCTTGTTTTTTGCGTTCTGATAGTTGTCCCGGCGGAACAGATGCGCCATCTGCCCTCTGTCGAACTTTCGGCGAAAGCGAGGCCGCAGCTAAATGGCAAGTGCTTCAATTAAAAACGGTGTCGCCCCGGCGAGTGCTTCCGGCGAAAAAGTTGCTCAATTTTTTAGCCCGTTCCTGCGCGCGATTATTATGCCCTCGCAATTACGCCAGCAAGAGTCGACCAAGATTTTCTCGAGCGGTCGCTCGTCGCTGTTGCATCGCTCCTGTCCCGCGGGAATATAATCTGCAGGAGAAAACGCGAACATTGAATTTATTTATTTCATTATTTGTACGACCAAGAACTCGCTTCGGAGACAAGCGTACGGCAGATCTTACGCATTTACCGCACAAAATTAGTAAAACAAGACGAACGAGATTGAACGAAACTGTCGAGTAAAGAAATGGGCGAAACTTCCGTTTATAGCAAACATCAGAATTCGATGAAATTTTGAAAATTGGTTCTTTTTTTACGAAAATGTCGATTGATAGAAGGATTTTTGGCGCATCGAAACAAATTTTTTTATCATTTAAATGTCGCGCTCTACCTTACCGACTTTCTATTTTATATAGAATATCTTCAATTAGATAAAAATTCACTCGTATCATCTATAAAGGAATTCTCTTTAGTTTAAAGTAATACATATGTAAGGTAAACTTGAAATTTTTAAAGACTACTCCTGGATTATCGTGTACGTGGTCACAACTTATTCTAATCTCATAAATAATAAATAAACTGTTCGGGTTAACCTAACCCAAATGAATTCTCATCGCATAATCTTCCCATTGTAGACGTTCACTTGGTTTAACAATTCAAATTTTCTATACATTTTACATTAATTTTCAGAATATATATATGACGCATGCGCACAGCAGGAACATAAAGTACAAAGTCGGTAAGTCAGTAGCTAAGGAAGAGCGCAACATTGAAATGATAAAAATTTTTTTTTCGACGCGCCAAAAATCCTTCTGGCGATCGTCATTTTAGTAAAAAAAGAACCGATTTTCAAAATTTCATCGAATTCTGATTTTTGCCATAAACGGAAGAACAGCCAAGAAATGCGTATTTTACAGAATCTTTCGGACTCGAGTGATTACCGAGATTGCGAATTTCTTCCCTCGCAAGCAGAATCCATCGTGCAACTTTGGGAAGCTGTAATTTTTCTAACGCGTCCCGGCGAACGTTCTCGCTTAACTACCAAATTACCACGGCACTGTCATTATATTTGAAAACTTCCGAAACTTTGCGACATTCCGTGCACATTTGGTTTCCCAGATTATAAAGCAATTAAGAAGTTAGCTTCTGCCCGTGTGGCAAAGTCGAGGTTGGCTAGGCTGATCTTTATGCTCCACGTTATCTATGCCACTGGCGTTATCTATGTTTCATTGCGGATACACGCGAGCCAAATAAATTCTTCAGGGTACAGGCATCGGAAAGTTTCTTGTTTACAAACCACTCTCGTGACGACTGTTTCTGTGAACAGGTCGATTATCGCGGTATCGGACGCTTTTATTAAATCCTGCGTATGGTACAGTTTTGGTCGATTTCCGCACGTCAAGCAATTCACAAATTATTCGCCTGACAAATATTGAAGAATTTTTATCGGATCGTTTAATATCTTGACCGCAGTTATCATTAATACAGAGCGACGCAGAAATATTGTACTTACTTTGGGTGATTCTTGAGGTTATTCGCAGAAACCTTTTCCTTTCGTAACAAAAGTTATTCGATAAAATATTTAAATTATAGTAATTATTTTTTAATAAATTTATTTATTTTGTACCTTTTGTATCAGGGTTAATTAAATTAAAAATATTATTAATATTAATCTCGAATATAAACGAGCTAATTAAATAAAATTGTTTTTGTGGCATAAAAATTATAAATATTAAATTTGATGTGAAATGTAATTCGAATTTTTAGATATCTAGTTTATTCAGAAATGAATTTAATTCATATATTTTAATTTTTCGAGAATTTGGTCCACTGCACGCGCAGAAGGGAGAACCGAGAAGGGTGGGGGAAGATTAATAACTTTTTGGTCGACGGTAAGTCCATTAATTTAAGACGAGACGGAGATTAAGATTTAATTCGTTTACCGATATGAACGAAATGGCTTCGACCGAGCGCGTGTTGTTGAAAAGAAGCGAAACCGGGTTAGGTCTGCTCCCCGCTGCCGGGGATGGAGGAGGGGAAAGAACTGGATTAATTAGCACAGAAGTCTGCGGTCTCGTTCCTTCCCTCGCTTACCTAGCACGATCCTCATCTCGTTCGTCGCAGGTGACTCTTGCTCGAACTGGTTTTTGTAGAAGAACACCGCGGTCGGTGAAGCTGTTCAACTTCCGATGACTGATCGGAAGCCCTCGACACGTTTTTCTTCCTCCCCGCGAACAACACGGATTTTTCCGTAATTAATTGTATAATTAGCGGTGTAATTGGCGACGCTTTAACAAGAGAACAGCTGTATCGCCGACAACAGGCGTTTCCTAGTCATTATGTTCGCGTTCGTGTATCCTGGACGCAACATGATACGATCGTTCTAGATTTGGAATCGATTCGATACATTTAAATAATAAATCCGTTGTAAACTGTGTGTCCGATCAACTCTCTCTCTCTCTCTTCTCTATACCCAAGTTTTAGCGAGCTTTGTGCTCGAACATTAATTCGGGAATTCTACCTAATCAGTTTCGGTATTGTATGGCGCACCGTATATTTCATAATCTGGTTGACAACAATGATACAATACGAATTAATACGAAATTTGAGGCGAAGCCGATTTAATCGCGTATTTAAATCCGCTTTTACATCGCGTCGTATTGCATCGTTTTAACGCGTATTTTTTACATTTAAATTGCTCCATATACGTACACGCGCGTGTACCCGTGAATTTTATTTCGGAATTAATAATGTCTGCCTGTGCGTTCTGCGAGTCGTATGCTGCGAAACGGATTGGTAATTTTAATATGTTCGATTTTGCGTGAAGGGCAATCAACGCTTCTTTTCAAGTAGAAAAAAGATCTGGACGATTGTACGGGGAAGGATCCGATTATAAGAGATTATAAGTAATTCTTGAGGTTGATGGTGGAACGAATATAAATGACAACACTTGAGATAAACCTTTAATTAATCTACAGCACTTCTTTATTATTGCCAAAGAAATACAGTAATCTCGCGATCTATGACCGGGGGTGCCTTTACGATCTATGACAAGAGCTTACCCATTCCACTGCCGGCCAACACCGTGCCGCGTCGCAGAGCGGCGGTGATTGATCTCGGCTCGAGTATATCGGTGCGAGCACCACACATTGACTCGAATGAATCGAATTTTCAAGGCCCTTAATTTTCATTATTTTGTTATAGGACTTTCGCTATCTTATTTCTGGCGTTTTTCTGATTACGACAATATCAAACGCGATATAATTCCAACTGTATTTAGTGGTTTAATCGACGACGAAAGTTTTACTTACGAAGAAGGACAGCGTGTTTGATCTACGACGGCGACGGCGATCCTTCACGATCTATGACATTTAAAACCCCCGTTTTCTGGACATAGATCGAGGAATTACTGTATACGCTATTTACAAGTCGTGTAGGAGATTCGAAAGATGATGTTAAACGTTTGGTGGTCGAGTAGGATCTGATTTGAAGCTTATAAGGTCGGCTAGACGGTAAATGTTGGGAAAGAAAATGATTGGTGGAGAACAGTGTTTCGGGAAAGGGAAATTACAGGAGAGAGGGAAGGTTAAGAGCGATGAGAAGAAAAGAAAATGCGAGGACAAGATGACCCGAAGGTTGGCGAGTCGAAGAAAACCAGATGTGAAGGGCTAGGGTTACAGCTTCAAGTGATTTATGACGGAGAAAGTCCTTAAAATTATGGTGGTGCGTTACAAATTGAAAGATGTGGGTTTAGGCACTATTTTGGCGTTAAAGTGAAACAACGTTACAGAAAAAATAAACCACTCGTAAGAATGAATGTTGGTCGGGTGTGCCAAACCCGGACAACGACGTTAAAAATATAAATCCGAGCAATATGTTTCTTCATTCAAGAATCGTCCGTGATCCTTCTAACATCTCGCGTTCACTCGTCCCGTCGAAATTCAAAAAGTTGTACACCCATGAACTGAAAAATATTGTTTTTAATTAAGGAGGCTGGAGAATAACGTGAAAATGCTGGCACGAGGTGGAGGGAATTTTCTGAAAATCGAAATTACCGCGTGGAAAGTAAGATCGTCGAGCAAACCTACCGGAGACACGAGAAAGACTTGTCCAGCCTGGAACGGCGGGCGAATGCGGTGGTAAGGTTTCCCAGCGGGAATACAAATTGCACTTTTACGAGAGTTAATCCCCGGCCACGGGCTCCGGGACGAAATCAAAAAGTTTGCTGATATCTCTTCAGGGTGAATATACATTTCGCGAGATATGGAAATGTTGGAAGACCTCTCGAAAGGTCGAGAGGTCGAGGGCTGCCGGGAGACGACGCCGTCTTCCGGAGTTTGCCTTCCGGCTGGAAACGTCGCCGACAGAATCTCGGTTTGTTTCCACTTTACACGTACGAGGGTGTCATCGTTTTCCGAAATTCCTCGACGCCGATGAGGGTCCTTCGCTCATCGGTAAATCGATTTTGCAATCATTAGACTGCGGATTTTATGCATTTATGGATTAGGTGGACGGGTCATTAAATGTCTCAATGCCACGTGATTTAACAGACAAAATCTAGAAGTTTATCAAAACGATAACAAATAACAACTAGCTGGTTATTGTTGCTCGCTCGCTTCGCGAGCTTCGCGGGTGGGGGTGTTGTAGCTCGCTTTGTGAGTTCGCGAGAGGGTTAGTAGTACGGATGTTATTTGGTGTGTGACTCTCCACGAGCCACACAAAGAACTTCCCGATTCGTTAGTTGCAGTATATTATTATCATTATTTAGTGTACGTTTTAAGAAGATTATACGTTTTCAGGGAAGTTCAATAGTTTTCTACTTATCGAAATGTTTGCTGTATGGCGTCGCATTAAACCAACATCGTATGCTCGTTGTTCGCATGCTCCATTAACCATTTTTTTATATTAACTTTCAATTTCATCTCAGTTAATAATTCGTATTGAACTGCTTGTTTTTCTAAAGATTGTAATATAAATGTTTTTGTACTTTCATCGATATTCTTTGAAAATGTATTCTCGGCAGTAGCGATGAATAACTCACTCTTGCATTGGGATAATTTTCGATTATTCTAAGCGGTAACATTAGCATTAGTTGCATAATTAAAAAAGGAAAATAAAAAAAATTTTTTTTTTAAATAAAAAAAAATTTGTTTAAAATATAAAAAGATAAAAATAAAATATGTGTAATTATTATGTTTGTTTCTTCGGTGGAAAAATTCCGTCCTCTCGTATAATTTGCATTGTTGAATGAACTTCTTTCGAAAAAAACTAAAAAAACTAAAAAACTACTTGACCAATATGGACCAAAATCTAATCAGCTCTAAGTTCCAGCGAGGCGCATCGATTGCATCATTCATTATTCTGATCGCATTGTTATTTTTTCAGAAAACGTTAACGAAAAATTTGATACCATACAAACGGACATACGCACACACACACACACACACACACACACACACACACACACACACATACAAACATTTTGATAAAAATAGTCTAAAATGACTCCAATGACCATGAAACGTGAAGATCTGCTAAAAAATCGATTTTCGATTTTCGGGGTAATTACAATAACTTCCCTATGAATCGGGAAGTTAAACAATGAAACTAAACAAGACAAAACAAACGGTATACAGGGTGTCCCAAAATAAGTGTAACTCCCGGAAATGGGAGGTTCCTTGGGTCATTCGAAGCGACATTTTCCTTTACAAAAATGGCGTCCGCGGCTTTGTTCAAGAGTTATTAACGAAAAACACGGACCAATCAGAGCGCGATCTAGACATGCGATGACACGTTCGGCCAATTGACAGTTGCCCCGTCGGTCCGACTGTGTTAATTCGCGTCTAGTTCGCACTGTGATTGGTCCGTCTTTTTCGTTAATAACTCCTAAACAAAGCCGCGGACGCCATTTTTGTAAAGGAAAATGTCGCTTCAAATGACCCGAGGAACCTCCCATTTCCGGGAGTTACACTTATTTTGGGACACCCTGTATAACAAAACGCAACAATAATGAAAAGCTAGTAACAACGATACTAAAATTCGTCTCTGGTGGGAGGCTTGTCGACGTCCGAAAAACCGTTAAAAAGGTGGGGAGGATTTTTCCGTTCCTCAAGAGTAAACAATGTTTTCGTAGTCGACTCTGCCAAGGACATTGTAACGGTTGGGTCAGGGTTCTGGCAATCGTCACTTTAATCACCGTACCCTTCGACCCAACCGTCTAAAGTGCGTGCTTGGGAAAGGATGGAATTTCCGCGTAAGAAAAGTCCATCTTTCCCACGCACTGTGTCCGCCAAAATGGCAAAAATGATTGGAAACAGTGAAAGAAGCGAAGAATTTAAAAATACTGTCATATTATTTCGGCCTATTAAACATTCTAAGAAAGAAAGTTCATTTTTATTTCACTCCAGTTGGTTGCAAATCAAGTTGCGGCCATACGCACACACATACACACACACCACACACACATCCTAACAATTTGATAAAAATAGTGTAAAATGACTCCGATGACCATGAAACGTGAAGATCTGCTAAATAATCGATTTTCCATTTTCGGGGTAATTACAGTAACTTCCCTATGAATCGGGAAGCTAATAATTATTTAAATAAATTGATTTATTGCCTAACACTGCTAGTAACTGTTCTCAATTGGTGGAACGGTGTAACACCGTCTAAACATTTGAAACGGGGTTTGCGCGTCGGAATCGTTAGAAAGGACACGGTGGAACACGGTGAAAAGAGAAAATATAGAAACAGCGAGATCGTTGGGGAGGAAAAGCGTACATTGTACGCGCACGATTGATGCGAAGAGTGAAAGAGGAAATTGGAGAGAAGTGCGAACGGGTTAAACTGGAATTTCGGGTCAGTCGTCTATGCGACAAACAGGGAGCGTGCAAACACGCTTTGATTTATAGGTCAGGCGATCGTCGAGCGGAATAGAGAGAGGCACAGAGAGCCAAGAGAGGTAGAGAGAGAGAGAGTGAGAGAGGAGGAGAACGCCGGGGGCAAAGAAAGAAGTAAAAACCGAGCACACGAAAACGCTGGTCGGAAGAGAAAGGACTAATTAATTGGCATAGTAGTGTTGAAAAATGCACAGGTGCACTTAGTCCCTTTCTCTCACTCTCTAGAGGTGTCGTTGTGTTGGCTGCCGCGTCGGTTTCGATGGCTGCACACCGGCGACCATATGTGCTCGATAACAAATGCGGAAACGCTCCCGCGTCTGCTGGATCGATCAGACTACAAATGCTCCGTATCCGTTGATTCCGCGCCACTCAATCGGGCAAATTCTAACAATGCTTTCTGAGAAACAATTGGCCCGATTCCGCCCCCAAAGAGCCCCCGATTGTTCCACCTTTATTCATTTTTCCTCTTTTTTTTCCATCGAAATTTTTACGTTTCAAGGGGAATTATATGTACTTAAACCGGCACCGCTAATTATTCCCCGCGGTCCGCATCGATCGCAGTCGGACCACCATTTTCTTTATTTCCACCGCTTTGTCTTAGATGGACAAACATTTATCGGTCACCCTTTGTCTCGCGTCATCGTGCAAAAAACAGTTCGAGACGGTGCTCTTGTCGTTCAATTGATCAGTCGCTTTTTGTTAGAATTAATAAATCAGGGATTCCAAGCAATGCGATCGCAGTATTTTCAAGAAATCGTGGCTTGGATCTACTTCGACCTCAGAGTATCAAAATCTCCGTTTAATTGCTCAATCTTTAGCGATTAAATTAATCGATTAGTTGCCGTGTTTAAAACATTGACGAACGATTTATTCTTGATATCGAGTTAGTAACGATCAAGCGATTCTGACGAGCGCAGATGCGAACGATATTTTGAGGAAGTCGGTATTACTGGATTAGTGGAATTTAAGTAATAAATTAATGGAGAACAGATTCTACTTCTCTAGGACACAATTAAAAGTCAAATAACATTGAAGCGAACCGCAGATTTCATTCGATTCGATGCTAATTAAGTGTCGTGCACCGAATTGCATAAAAGACGGGAACGGTATTTGAATTAAAGGATCGTAATTATTCGCAGACCCGAGTTATACGCGTATATATGTATCATTGAAGCAACTAATTAGAAATTAGACCTCGATACAGCAGAGCGAGCGCCTCGTGGCTATATTCATAATCGATATTGCCCGAAGCGAAGACAAAATTACCTCTGGGTTTTCGGGGGTTGCTTCAACGCCTTCGACGTTCTTGATCGAAGTCGAAGATTCTACAGGTCGGAATTCTGAAATATATTCCACGACGCCTGCATCGAGAAACCGAGTTTCCGTGATTATAGATTCTCCTCGAATTGTTCCTATTTATTGGGATCAACCCTCAAATGAAACTTTAGCTCGCTCAAACATCGAGAATACACGCCAGACGTTCTTCCGCATTCTTCAATATTTCTTGCACGTGAATATTTCTAGAATAATTCGTGAAATGAAACTCGCTTTACATCCAGAGTTTTTAAAATGGCGTTCGGTTGTTCTCGAGTGAACCTTTCGATCCGCGTTATCTTTTAGCGGATATTGAAGCGATCCCGAAGATGATCTCGAAAACTCGACGGAGAAAGGAAGGACATCGTCGATCGCGCTGCTAACGATGGAATAAAGTCCGATCGTTTCGCAATTTTACCGAGTGGGAACGTCGAGGGAAGAAAAAATGGCGCAGTGTTCGTAATCGCGCAAGTATATCGGCTGAATGTTGCCGGCGATAATATAAATTGCTAAATGAAGAAGATAAATGAAATCACACTTCGGCGAACCCTTCATTTAGTTCGAGCCAGCGGAGCAATTACTTGATCAAAGAAAATTAGACAAAAATGGGGAAGACGTGGCGTGCACCGTGGGCCGGATCTAGGGGTAGCTCGGCACCCCCTTGGAATATCTGATTGAGGGGTAAGATGATCGACACCCCTTCGCAACGAGTTTCCCTTGTTCCTTGCATCCAGCCACGAGGCCATGGACGTTGCTATACTGGGTGTTGCGATTGCTATGCATTGCGTAAATGCTGAGCAAAGCTTTAGGAATGGATTCCTAACGTTTAGAAGACGAAAAACTGATATTAACAAAAATTCGGAGATTATTGTTAGTTTCCGAGTTATTAAAGTTTTTGTGCCAGAATTCTCAAAGGCATTAATAATGTTTTTTAAGTAATTGCCGGTCCATGTTCACGCGATCGAAGTGCGTTGTTCTTGTTTAGAATTTACACTTTACTAGCAGCCCCCGACACGGCTTCGCCCGTGCTAAATGTGAGAAGAATTTAGATTTTGATCTTAAGTATATTAATATATATACAAACATATAGACTAACGTGTCCGAACGTGTCTGAACGTGTTTCGCGGTATGTAATATGACACGAGCATGCTTTTCCCAGGAAGACTTGACCTTGAACGTGTCCGAACGTGTTTCGCAGTATAAAATACCTCGTGCTCAAATATCTATGTATACCAATTTTCATAGCGATCTACAGTGACGAGATACAAAAAAATGTGTAGCGTAAAATCCATTTTTATATATATAAATTTCGCGTACGCTACCGCTCAAAATCTATTCCTGAAGTTTCGCTCGCCATTTACGAAACACCCTGCATAGCCCTGGATGTCTGACGCAAGAAATAGCATTGGCGCCCTGGGGAACTACTCTTCTGGAGTCTAGACATATGTATGTTGCCACGTACCCTCCGACCACCGTTTTTCTTTTCAACTGGGAACACTATAGCACGAAACTAATCGTTCTAAACGCCGCACAATCGGTCCCCCGTTTTAGGAAAGGAAGCAATCGCGACTCCATTCAATCACGGAAATGGACGCATAAAGACTGGCGAACAATAACGCAGTTTTTTCAGATTTTCAACTTCTACTCGATATCATGCACCATCTTTTGTTGCCTGACTACACACGAGCCGCCTAATCTAAAAATCGTGCGAGTCAACTTCGCGTTTTTCTTCCTCTTTTTAATTGATCTGAATTTTTAAAAAATCTATTCGAGCTCCCTATTAAAATAAACAGCGTTATTATAAAACATAAGAAAAATGTCACTAAACGTTAAATTCTTCTCGATCGAAAATTAGTAATATAATAAATTGAATGATATATTGCAAATGTGCAATTATTTAAACATGTTTCTAACGTTTCGATTCCTATGTGGATCTTTTTCAAAGAGACATTTTTGCGTCTGAAAAATATTCACGTAACAAGTATGTATTTGAAAATTAATTTTTGATTTTTCTATGTGATAATTGTTTTCATACCAAAAATAATTTGTTTTCTCTCATATTTTTCAGACGCAAAAGTGTCTCTTTGAAAAAGATCCACATAGGGATCGAAACGTTAGAAACATGTTTAAATAATTGCACATTTGTTGTTTTTCTAAAAATGATCGAACCTAGCGCCGATATCATTAAATTTATTATAAAAACGTAACCAGTCGCGCGGCGTGGACGGCACAAGGACGATGCTTAATTAGATCTGTGCAAATTGGGAAGGAACGTGTGTAAACTGAAGCACGGAATGAATGTTTCCATATCAGCTTTCCTTAAGTTGGCCGTTTGAATGCGTACTTTTAGGGGATTCCCCTTAAAACGTTCCCGTAAATTGCACGGTTTAAAGCGCGAATTAAAAACCGGTCGGATTGCTTACGTTTTTAGACTCGTTTAAAGACACGACAAAACGAGCACGTAATAATACGCAGCGTTTAAACGCACTCACTGTCACGGAACGAGATACTCTTCAACGTTAATAGTTTGCCGACGGAAGCGTAACAAGTGTGCGCAACAGTGTACGTATGAACGCACTTTGCTTGGATAATTGAAGCGTGCGTGCTGGATTGCGACGCGATTATAAATACTTGGAACAACGGTTCGCTCGGTCCGATTTGTAACACTGAGCTGAAAGAAACCTTTCTTCGGTAAAATTTATAAATCCTCCAACGTATTCGACATTTTCTACGTTGTAGCGGAAATTAAATTTTTCCGTGCGAAATATCTTCGTTGTTTATAAACACTCAGCGGATTTATGCGTTTATGACAAAAACGATCAGATGCAATTTAAAACGGTAAAAACGTTGGAAGAATTTTTAAATACCATTGTATTCTTTTCTACCTATTGTTCTTGTTTAAAAAATATTATTCCGCATGAAGATCCGCTGTTTAATTATAAAGACACGTTAAATCCTCAAGGGAAGGGTTGAATGTTTGAATTATGAAAATGGTATTCCTCTTTTAATCACCTTATCAAGCTGAAACTAATACATTGATGTCCTTAAATATTTTTATCGCTTCCACTGGTTTAAATTGTACACGCTTATTTTTGTCATGAATCGTTAAAATTCGCAATCCAACGATAAGAAACTTTCGAGTAGGAAGCATGTTACCGCGGATGCGTTTATACATTTTTGCGGCAGCTGCGTGTCGTAGTTTACGCAACGGAGTTGTATTTCAATTTACAGCGTGCTGCATTTTCTAATCTTCAGTCTTTACGGACGAAAGTTTTCGCATGATCTGCGGCTACAAGCAGCCTCGTCGCGCTCGTAATATTAACACTATATTCGCGTTGTCCCTGACTTGAGGTGCAAACGATAAAAATTGAACAACTAGTTCCCCTTTAACCAACTTTTCTACATTTCAAGCCGCGTCGTAAATAGCCGGCTTTATTGCGGAAGAAATGCGACTAAACTTCATTTCGCCAGTTTTTCTCGTGTCTCGCAGCATCGCGCTTGTTCCTTCGCGTCATCTCAGCACAGCTCGAGCTTTTTCAAGAATTTCGAACGCATTCCTCGATTATTTACCGTTTCAGATTGTATATTATTTTCTGCTTCATTTTCTATATGAAATGCGATGCTGCGGTGAATGGTAGCACGTAGTCAATGTATGCACATACTAATACGATATGTAAATTCTCAATGAAATTTCAACTTTTCTCGTATGCAGATTTAATCTTAGTTTATCATCTAAAAATAGATAGAAGTGGCGCCAAGAGGAGGGTTTATTTATGCGTTGATTCAAGATTGGTGGAGAGCTTCGAAATATTTTAAACGAAATGTATTTCCATGTAGATGACACTCGTAGAAACAATTACGAAAATCGCTGTCAATTTATAGACAGCGACGGTGATAACGTGGAAAATTTAGTACCCACCGTGTTAATGTTTCCTAAATCTTTTAGATAAATATATAGATCACGACAGAGATAACGTAGAGAATTGTGTTATTTCTATATTCACCGAATTGATTTTATTATATTATTTGTAGAAACGATTATTAGAAGCTCCAGAAGTCGAACGTGGCAGATTGTCACAGATGTATTTTCAGCTTAGTTGATCACCAGATTAAAATTCGATGGTCGGATTAAGAATTTTAGTACCGCGATAATGATACGAGGAAGTAAGTGCAGGATTTGCTGATAATAGTGTTGGCGTGATACAAACAGCAATGCAGTTTGCATGTCTTCGGAGCTATCGCGTGAGGCTCATTTGCGTTGCATCTAGGCACCCGATATCTATCATCTGAAATTAACACTGTCAGCCATGCTTTTCTAGATTGGCCCGCTTTTATGTACACACGTGGGCTTATAATTAAGTCACCAGCGGTGTTACACGCTGTAACGTACACCGTTACACGTGCACGTGCACGCGTCCACGATCTACGGAAGATTGCCCATGAAAAGTCGGAAGAAACGTTCATTAATTAAGAGTTAAAATTATAACACGATTAAACGTTAAAACGATTAATATAATGCTCGTGAAATATCATTCGAATTCCGAATCGAGATGGATTCGAGTCCAAAGCGTGAAATGACGTCACGAATGACTGATGTATCTCTGGCCGCTTGAAAAATAGCGTACATCTAAAGTACTCCCTGTTGTACGCTTGTAATTGAGATTAATAAAGCAGTTAGCCAACCAGTCGGATAGAATCACGAGTAGGTGTTAATTACAGTTTGCTGAAGGCTCGCGATAAAAAACCTAAAGAAGATTAATGTACCCGCGGAGATTCTTAAACGCGAACGCATCTCAAACAGTTTATGAAACAGGTAATTAGCAGCACGCGCGAAATCTTCGAGGGGGAAACAGATCTCCGATCTTCTGCGCGACGGAACTCATTCTTAAACGACTTCTTTTATTCGTAGCGCACTGAAAGCAATTATTCTACACCGGGGAACTATTCCAACGAATTTCTAGACCGATTAATCCCAGCACCGAACAATTTTTCTTAGATAAAGATTATTTTTCGCGATCGCACATTGTTGTTAGTCAAATAGAAATTGACGTTATCGGCGCCCAGCTTCGATCATGATTCTACAAACATAATTCGAATGATACTACAAACGTTGATTCGGGTTTGAATCTATTTATTGGTCTTAAACATTTTTGACCACACGTTTGAGCTATTCCGAATGTTTGGAATAGACGAAAAGGAAAAAGGAAGGTGGTGTTTCGTCCGAATTTTTCTTAGTCTGCGAATGCTCCATTTTGATGTTTTAACTTTACAATTGGTTCTTTTATCGTTACGTTATTATCACCTCTGCCGATTAATATCGGTATTTAATAATTTAATAAAAGTCGAAATTTAATCATTTCTACAACTTTTTCCATTTATAAATAAAATAGTTTATATCGATCGTATTATCGCTTATAACAATTAATAAATGATTTCGGCGCTACCGTTCGATCATTAGAACTTTTTCCATTTATGATTTGTAAAGATTTACAAAACATGCTAGAACATAAAATTCGATAGAGTTTGGTACAATTTTTATTTGTTTTAGATTACTACTATTGTTACGTCCTTGTTGGGACGTTTTTAGAGAAGTTAAAGAGTTTAAGAAAAAAAAGAAAAAAGAAGCTTAGTTTTGAAATAGATCACACGAGTTAACAATCCTATGTAGTTCGCTGCAAAATACATCTTATAAACTCTTCTTAATTCGATCGCTCGCAGTACGGTATAAAATACGATAATTCAATATTCAATATGATATTTGATATAATAATCGGTTACAATTCTCGCGCAGTATTAATAAAACAAATAAGAAAAGAAATATATGATTGAGTTTATTAATTATTATTTATGATAGGACCACCGGACGTGACACTATTATCCGACGCCGCGAGGCTGTAGTTGATAGCACATTTGGAGATTAGAAAACGTTGGTTTATCGCATAGCAATGAAAATATGGCCGTTGCCGACGCTTGATTGCAACCAGCCTGCGAGGCTGAATCGCAGTGAAACAAGAGGCAAACAAGGTCCGTCCATCGAGCATTTAACGGGTCTCTATCGCGCGCTGTGACGCGACGAAGATGGAGCTTTCATCTCGGGATATAGATTTTACATCCTTGTAGATTCACTCTGTATAATATGCAATCTGCATGTAATACGCTCAGCTCACTTTATCCGTTCTCCACTCATACAAATTCATGAATGCCCGTCGCTCAGCTGGGATTCAAATTCCGATTCGTAGAATACGATGATAACACGCGTATTCTACCAATCGGAAGTCTCACGCTGGTTGGCCGCCTTTCGTGCGTTTACGTTACTAGGTAACGATCTCGTCGAACGGAACGTGCAATCTCCGCGAACAATTTTGAAAGTTTTCAGCTTCGAGGTTTCTGCGATCGTACCGGCAAATGTGGGGAATCAGGTTCAGTCCAATTATTACATTCACCGATCATTTTATCTTTTGCCTTGCAAATATTCAACAGGACAAGGCCAACTGTTCGGATAAATCTTAAATAAATTCAAGAAATGTTGCACAACAAAACTGCACAGAATTTAGTACGATTCTTATTTATTTGAGATCCACAAAGGCTACAGTGCCGCTGAAAATCACATTTGATTCGCGTCCAATTACCACAAAAATTGAAACGTGCATAATAATTCCAACTTTATTTAGTGGTTTAATCGACGATTAATGTTTCACTTACAAGGAAGGACAGCGTGTTGGAGACGCGAAGAGTCGCCGTCGCCGGCATAGATCAAACACGCTGTCCTTCCTCGTAAGTAAAACTTTCATCGTCGATTGAACCACCAAATACAGTTGGAACTATATCGTGTTTGGTCTTGGTTTAATCAGAAAAATGCCAGAAATACGTTTTGAAAGTCCCATAAAAAAATTACAGTAACTTCCCTATGAATCGGGATGTTTTGTCGTCGCTACGTGATGAGCGCGACGTTTTCCGGATCTGTGCCCGCCAATTTAATATTGGGCCAGTAGTTCAAATGTTATATTGACATGAAGACGCAAAAGACATTAAACGGTTCGCAAGACAATAAATATACGTTAAATGAAGCGTTTCGTCCCGGACCTGCTAGTGGACTCATCAGTAAGGCTGATCTAGCAGGTCCTGCCTTATACGCGTGCAGATTGTATAGCCTAAAGAGAATTGAATCGCGACAATGTGATACGCTCGCGGATCTGATTAAGATGCGATCCCGTTCGACGCGTGTCCTGATCGCTGGACATTGAACTGCCGTAAACCGATTTGAAGTGACGCGACTGACTGACGAGACTAAACTGAAGAACGCGGTCTCAACGCGATGTTCGTCAGGCTTCTCGAATAGGAAATAAGCTGCACTGATTGGTTCCTGCAGAAAGTTGCATTTCCCAATCAGTACACTTTTGACTGTTAGGACCTCCTTCCTGTGGCACTGAATGAGGCCCTTGGAAGGAGGAGTAGGGCGATCCCTGTATCAGTCACAGACGCGTCTTGGTAATTCGACACGGGACGGTTAACGGTCGCGGGCGATCCTTCGGAGGGACACGATTTATGACACTTTGTATTTTAAGTGTAGAAAACAGCTAAACATTAGGCCAGATGCCTCGACTGGTCGTCGAATGACCCTTGTTTACTTAATCCTCGAAGACGGTCTTTAGTCACGAACGGATCATAAATATCAATCGAAAGAACTCCACGTGGATGGTTCCGACGCGACGGAACACGGGAAGTTAATAATTAAAATTAAGATGATTGAACATTCGATGCGGCGCGGGACAGCGTTGACAGGCAGTGGAGTGAGTAGGCCTGGACAAGAATCGAGTCGTCGAACCTGGGACAAGAATCAAGTCTGTACTGTACCTTTCGTTGCAGACGATTGCGTTTAGATCCGGTGCGTGGGCGTCTGGCTGCGTTTCGAATCCGTGCGTTACACCTCGGGCTAGCAGATCTGTTGGCATGATCGTAAAACGGAGTAAACAGCGGCGGCACGGTAGTCCTAAGTAAATGGAAGAGAGGTCTTTGAGAGTGTCCCGAAACGCGACCTGGTATCGTAAAGTTTTCACGAGCGTTCTTATTAATCCGCGGCGCGAAATTGTCGCCGCAGCAGAGACAGCTGTTGCCGCCGATTTCCGCGCCGCTCGCCGCTCGCCGCTCTCGTTCTTTCCGTATTAATTGGGAGAACGGAAACACGGGAAATTTTTAACGGTCCCGTGTAACCGGCGCTGCACAGCCGAGCACAGCGTGGATTTACGACTTCCGTTTTCCCGATCGTATTAAATTTCGTATCGCGTTGCGAGAGGAACTTTAGCAATTTTGTGGAACGGGGTCGCTTAAGCGGCATTTGTTCGCGAAGAAATAAAAACGTTATAACGCTCGCCGTGGTTATTGTCAGATTTGCTTCGATTTCGCATTCGGCGCCTCGCGTTCAGCCAGTCCGTGAACACGAACGCGTGTCGGCACACTCGTCGAGCATTAGGCGATCCGTAGCTAGCGAGGGTTAGAGCGATTTCCCAGTGAAATGAATTATTTCTTGAATAGTTCATTATGCTCTGCGTGCACACAAAGTTTCATTAGAATCGGGATTCCAAGGCTGGGTGGATTTCCTTGTAAGTACTGAATTCGTCACGAGGCTACGTTGATTCCAAGCAAGGAATGCGTCATGTTAACAATCTTGTCAGCGTCGTTTGAAGGGAAGAGGGCATTCTACGAACACCTTCGGCTAAAATTCCTACGGAGCTGCTCTGCATTGCTCGGTCAGAGCTCGGCTGGTTGAAAAATAGAAAATTTCAGATCAGCTGGAATTAGTTTAGAGACTGTCGAGTGTTACGTCCTTGTTGGGACGTTTTTAGAGAAGTTAAAGAGTTTAAGATTTTAACGAGAGATATAACACGGGTAATTGAGGGTACTTTTATATGAAAATGGCTTTAAATAAGGATGTGGAACGAAGAAATCGACGTTGGGTATTTTATAATGATTTTGAAGATTGATTTTAAATGTTACAATTGAACGAAAATATATTTTAAAATAGAACAAATTCAGAATACATAAAATTATCATATAAAATTGAATTTATCAATTACTATCTATGACAGAACCACCGGACGTGTCACAAGCATCGTTTCTTCTACTTTTCATAAAAACAATCGTTTTAGCCGCGTACCAAATCATAAACCAATTTCGACAATTTGATATGCGCTCGATTAAGGATTTTTATGCAAAATAAGAATCGTATGCATTAATCGCGAGACACAGGAATCCAATAGAAATTTATTTCTCCGTTTACTGGTCTCGTTAATTTGAATTCTTGTGATCTTTTACCCTTTGTCATAGATGCATAAAATCCGCAGTCCATTAATAACGATTACCCAGTCCCAGATAATCGGTCTTCGTCAATCAAATTAATACCCTCGGAGTAACATGCTGTGTATCGTGTTACAACGCGAAATCACGTTGTACTTATGAATTTTTTTCGAAAACAATGAGATACATTATTTGCGTGAACGTCGCTTTCTGTATTATAAATCGGTATGGTTAATCAGCAGAATTCGGTTAATCATCTTGAGCGAGTGCTTGAATCTAATTAGCGTGTTGTTATCAACGTCATATCGACGCACGCGTGATATTTGGAACATCGTTACAATGTTTCGTGATACGTACAGTGGATATATTCTTCGTCAATTACGAGGCCACAATTCTCGGTAATTATATTTGCTTTAACGAACGAAATCCGATGTAACGTGTCTCTGCGTATTGATGAATTGCGGTGTTAAGCGAACCCGCAAAACCATCGCACTGTGTTGTTTGTACCCCGCGTGGCATTCATTTCATTCCGGATCTTCGTTCGTCTTGTTTCTTTGATAGACACAAATATGGAAATTCGGTTCAGTCGAGCGGAAGCTTATCGTTTGAACAATACGAATCTAACTTTCGACGGTGAACTCGGATTTAAAAAGCCAGACGCAACGTACTGTACGTTCCCACCTTTCATAGAAATATTATTCGACTCGATCAGACGCCATTTAACTTCAAAATCAAAACATATCGGTTTCAAACAACCGGAGGTTCTAATATCGATGCGACTCTGCTTTTAATATTTATTTTAGCAGAAGATCTATTTTCACGTCTACGCAAAGACATGTTCATTTAGTATCAGGAGTTTCAATTTTAATAACATATTTATTTCAGAAGGAGTTATTATTATTATTTATTTATTTATACTTACCGAAATCCTTTTATACAAATGTGAGTAGATACAAATGTATGACAGAAAAGAAAAAAAAGAAAAAAATACAGCAAAAAATCTTAATCCTAAGTCTTAATCTAAAATTACCCAAATCTGGACAGAACAAAACAGCAAATAAGGGTAATATTATCTAATAGTACAGCTCAATTTGGTTTTAAAAGACTGTAACGAGCCATTAAAGAAATCAATACTATTATAAAATTTATTGCAGATATTAATAATGCGATTTATCGGATTAATTGCACCATATGAAGATTTGGATTTGGTTATTTGAAATCCAGATCTCGTTCTCAAGACACGCTCCGGTACATAGAAATTAATTTGCCCCAGGAGTGGGGGACAGTCTATATTATTATTTAACAAGTTAAAGATAAAGCTCAGGTCGGAAACTATTATAGTTATAATTTTAATTTTAATTTTAATTCAAAAATGCAAATATACTTGTTTAGAATTAATAGAAGCACTAATTTTAATCGCAAGATGGTGAAATCCGTGTTCCATCCGCCTTTATTTTAAAAGCGATTTTTCGCTCAACCGAGGAAGAGAGGTATTTCATTGTCATTGATTAAAAAGTTAGTTAGTGGGAGGGAGATTCGCGAGGACATTCTGGAGTTCCACGTTGCCTTTCCAGAGGGTAGCAGACTGAAGATTTACAACCCTGTGCCTTGGTAGGTAGACCCGAAGCATCAACGCATTTCCTGCTGCTCTCTCCTTACAATTTAGCAGAATATCCAACAATACACTGGGTGTCCCATTTAATTCTACCGTCTTTCATTATTTCGTTGTTCAGGAGACTGCGAAAAACGCTTGCGGAAGAATTTACCGCTGTTGCGAGAATCGTGAAAAATAGAATCTTCACTAAAAGTTGCTGTACCAACTCGACGCTATTCCCATAGAACATTTTTATTTTGCAGAAAGATCCGTAAGATGCATAAAGATGATGATGGAAGTTCCTCTATTAGCCTACGCGTTACGAGGGCGTTGCGAACTGCCTCTTAATCTGTTGGCCACTCTATGTCAAATATCATCTTTTGTTCTCCCGCGTTTTTTTTATGTGATGCTTGTTCACGGTAGCACGTGGTTGTTCGCACATGGCTGATCACGTGGCGTAATGTATATTATATCTTTTATATCCTTTTCTTACATAAATATATACAGTAGCGGACAAAAGTTTAAGACCGCTCTAAAGAAGACGATAACTTTTTAATATTGTACTATACGATTTGAACTTTTTTGGGAAGCTAGAGCAATTAGTTTACTAAAGGATGTGAAAAGAAATTTTTTCAAAAATTGCAATTGATCGGAATTGTTGAAAAAATACTAAAAGTTGATTTTTCAACTATTTTATGTGGGCCTATATTGAAAATTTAAAAAATACGTTTGGTAGATCTGTGTCAACTAAACATATCCTGAAAATTTCTTCAAAATCGGTCGACGTTGCAATGAGCTACAAACGTTTAAAGATGGTAAAAATTGCAGATTTTCATGATTTATTGCCGAAAATAAACGTAATAAACAGTATACGTTTATTTATATCCAACGGATGATCTCCTTATCGTTTCAAAAATAACTGGACACGCGGTAACGCATGATGCGGAAGATATAAAAAGGTATACACGATGTCCAAAAAGCGTTGTACTCTTCACAAAAGGAAAAAGTTATTTGAAACGACGTCGGGGATCGTCCATTGCGAGAAAGTGCGGCATCGTTGGAGCACCTGGTACGGAATATTTACCGAATCTGTGGAAATAATGATAAACGGGAGAACACGACGAACTATAACAGAAAGTACATACTTCCGGAGCATGTGTTCGCGCAATTCACGGTTGTTCGAGCGAACGCTCGGCGGCCGCGTTAAACCGCACCGCGCCGACATACGGCACAGCATCTACTAATATTCAATTTTCGTACAGTTAACGTATTACGTACAATCGGCCCTCATTTCCTAATACTCGAAAACAATGAGCGATGAATTAGGAGGCATTAGCGGCCGATTAAAGCTGGGGGATCCGTACGTATTCTGTCAACTGGGCCACTTCTCCCGTCGCGCACCGTACCGCCAGCTTTTAGAGGTGGGGCTTAAATTTCGTGGAGCGGAGAATCAAAGCTTGTCAGCGATCGAGGAACGTAATGCACATACAAATCGAGACAACCCTGTATAATGCTGCTGTAAGATGGGAGTCTAGCCTGAACACGATACTTTAGGCCACAGACGTCATCTACGTACTCGTTATTCGAATCGAATTTCGAAATGTCTTACGAGTGATTTTTTTATATCATTTATTCGATATAAATACCAGGTCGATTTAAATGGGACGCCCTGTAGCTGTGGTATTACGAGGAACGAATTATTTTTGAAAGTTAGAAGCACCAGAGACAACGTTCGATATCGACGGCACCGAAATAGATGCGTCTGAATTATAGTAGTCAGTGATTGAAACGTCTATCGGAGCGATCGAGAATAAGTACATATATCAGACAAGGGGGAACAGTATCGAGCTTTGTTGCGTCCGTAGATTGAAACCTAAGCTCGTAATCGCACCAATTTTACGGATATTTGCTCGATAAATTTCCGAATATCAAGAAGGCTCCGAACAACGCCGTATATTCATATTATCTTGGGGTTCTTATACGTTAATAAGATCAGGAACGAAAGGCCAATTTATCGGCAGCGGGGATTTTATGTCTAAAATATGCTCCCACCGAGCACAGCTTTCGGTGTCTTAATATTCACCCTATAATTCGCAATACGCAATGTATAAAAATTCAAGGCGATGTAGAGGCTTTGTTCGTTACGTCAACCCTGTAACTACCCGAGAGATCGAAATAGCAATTTAAGTTTAATTTAATATATACGTACAATAAACAGTAATTTAATTGCCAGGAGTAGTCGTTAAATAAAAATTCATTTCATCCCCTAACAGTTCTCTCGCATTGAGAACGAGCTAACAAAATTTATTAATCGTGATACTGCTAGCAGAAAATTGAAAAGAAATTCAAGATTTCTGCTGTTGTACTCGCATCAATTTTTTAAAGAATTTACAGATCTGTAGCTTATGAATTCCCATCGCCTCCGTTAAGGCACAGCGTCTACTCCCCACTTATAGTTTCTGTCAGTCTTGGTCTATTGAGTCGCCTTCTTGACTCGCCGAGTTTAAAGTGTCTCGAGAAGGCTTTCGAGCTATTGTTCCAAAGTGAAGAGGCGTCTCGCTATGGCCGCTCACCTGTCCTAATCGCGCGTATACCGTTCGTAACTGCAAAAATCATTAGTCCACAGTCATTCGTGTATTACGGTATTATTTTATTCGCGCAACAGCTGTACGAATATTACTTGGTATTTTACTGTTTAAAATTTTTCAAAAACTCCTCTGACAATCCAGTACGAAATAACCATTCAGAAATTACATGCTTCCTGTAAGTGCTTACGACGGTAACGATGTAATGCGTGCAAGTAGAATGTGCCAGCAGTGGTCAGACGTCACGTGGACGCATACACGATCTTCGTATATGGTGTAACAATTAATAATATTATTATTATATATCTACTGTAAAGAGACAGTGTGTCTCCGATTTTGGTCTGTATGAAATTAGTACCGTATGAAACCAAGACAACCAAATTTTCAACGAAAATTGAGATCGCAAACGATACGTTCGAGGCTATCAAAACAATTGAACTGAGAATCACACGGATCTAACAATTCGATGTCAAAAAAAACAAATTTTATTTGTTATTTTCTACGAAAAACCACATAATTTCCAGTACCAATGAACGATTTCCGATGGAAGTAGAATTTTCCAGAGATACCTTCCACGATATTTTCAGTGGGGGTGGAAACGTGTGGGGCAGGAAGCATCCGATACAATTCAAGTTTTATTTATGGTGTTGGGGGGTTATCGGCGAGGCAGAAGGAAGTATGTTTAAAAGGTTCTCGGAAACGGTCGGCCTGGGAAGACGTATAGGGTGACCGACACGTGTGAAAAATATTTTCACGATGGCGGTCCCGATCGCGAGTGTGTAATTGAAGCAATTTCACGGATACTCCTCCATGGCCGACTCGAGTCCCCTTTTTGCGGAGATAATGACTAAGCCTAGGCTAGGTAATCGATCTCCGTCAGACTGTCTGTGCCGTCCCGTCTCTCAACGGTCTGCTTGAAACCGCTTGGCCGAATACACAAAAGCAAGCAGAAGCAGCAGCAGCTTGGTTGGCTTTCCCCTTCTTGGTCACGGGTAAAGCCAAACGTCTTTCAGAACCGATGCAGCGCCCCTCTTCTTTCTTTCCTTCTCACCGAGACGGGGGAACCGGCGCAGTTTCTTACCGGTAAGAAAGTAATTAGTGCCGCTTTCGGAAGCGAGAACATACTGCACGTATCGGCGTAAATCTCCGGCCTAGACCGGAACGCCGGATTAATAGTTACGAGAAACCGAGAAAAAGCACCTTGTTATCGTAGAACCAGTTTGTCCGTCGCGTTCCGATCGCCCTCCACTTTTACGAGACTGCTCTCTGCCATGCTGTTCGGCCTGAAAAGTCGCTAATGCCACTCGCCCATCTAATTCCTTCGTCTCTTCGATCAGAATACTCGTCGCAATTTTTCTATCAAGCCCTCAACATTTTTCTATCGTTAACTTTCTACAGGGTGGCTGAAAAGTTCCCGGAATTTTTTAAAGTATTTAACCAGCATAAAAATACCGCACAAACGAATGAATCCACACATTTGACCGAATAATAACTTTTATTAATTCATTAACAATGAAATTAACCAAAAACATTTACAACAAATGTTCAAAATTGCCTCCTTTTAATTCTATACATTTACGAACCCGCTTTCTAAAATTCCCGACGATGGTCGCGCACTCTTCCACCGTAATCTCGTCCCAGGCACGCGTCAAAGCCGTTTTCAGCTGTTCCACGGTGGCGTATCGTCTTCCTGAAATTTTTTGGTCCATGATGGACCATACCGAGTAATCCATTGGGTTAAGATCTGGCGAGTTCGATGGCCACACATCCTTTCCCCAAAAACCGGTAAACAGCTCTTCGCAGACGGCGATGGTGGATTTGGCGGAATGCGCCGGCGCCCAGTCCTGCTGAAGCGTGAATCCGCTCTGGCCGAAGTGTCGCGAAGCCTACGGTTTTAATTTCTTCCGGAGGATACGTTCCTGGTACTCGGCCGCGTTGATTTTCACATTTCTCGGGATGAACACCAGTGGCGTCTTCCCGGTGGTGCAGATACCGGCCCAAGCCATGACCGAGGCTGGAAAATGGCTGCGGCCGATGATTTTCGCGGCCGAAGTCTTCTGCTGGCCCTTCTTAAGCAGCTGGCGGTGGTTTTGGCGGTTGTGTGAGGGTTCGACTGTAAAAATTTCAGGAAGACGATACGCCACCGTGGAACAGCTGAAAACGGCTTTGACGCGTGCCTGGGACGAGATTACGGTGGAAGAGTGCGCGACCATCGTCGGGAATTTTAGAAAGCGGGTTCGTAAATGTATAGAATTAAAAGGAGGCAATTTTGAACATTTGTTGTAAATGTTTTTGGTTAATTTCATTGTTAATGAATTAATAAAAGTTATTATTCGGTCAAATGTGTGGATTCATTCGTTTGTGCGGTATTTTTATGCTGGTTAAATACTTTAAAAAATTCCGGGAACTTTTCAGCCACCCTGTATTTAATGGTCTGATCTCATGACTTTCTATCTTTTCTTTTCTATCAGTCCCTTAACGTTGTTCCATCATTGTCTTTCTATTCAAAATATGTCGTGGAAGAGAAAAGAACATTTATAGTTTTTAGATTAACGTGTCAATTATTTTTCAATAAACTTTTCTGGTCTCAGGAGTCGCTCCTTTCGAGGAAGCACGACGTTCTCGGGACACCCTGAAACAATAATCTACACGCACGATTACGAATGGTAAATCACGAACGATCGAAGGCGAATGTCCGCCGCGTTTAAAAATTTGTAAAAACCGCATGCGCGTTTCTGAAATGAATTCCACCGCATCGTTCGAACCAATCGAAAGCGATAGCGCACGATTAAAAAAGCAAGATTAATGGAGCGACTGATTTATGTTGACGATCGGTTTGCTTAATAATTTACAAATCGAGATTCGTGTAACCGTTTAATCAATCTATCGCACTGCATTCAACGCTTTACACGGTTTCGCACTCTAAGTGGTTTCACACATTAGCGGAGATAGGCAGCCATGCGTGAACACACTTCGAGCTACCTTATACGTTGTAAAACCGTGCGAAACATTCGTTTTCTTTTCTTCGTCCGTGAAAATAAATCGTTACCCGCTTATCGTAATTGCCATCTACAATTGCGTTTCCGTCCCGCGTATTCTCGTGCCCGATACTAACATTCCGTTGTCTTATTTTGCAGGTAAGTCGCTGCGTTTCTGGTTCCATCGAAAACGAGTTACCGTAAGTAAACGTGACGCAGAGAAACTTGAACTTCTTTAAAACTGTTGGAATAATTAGTCTCGACCCTCGTACGTTCCTCAGGCTGAAAAATGCATCCGTTTACCGTATTTACAAGGAGCGGTGAAATAGCATTCGAGGATGTTTTATGCAACTGTGAGGGTTAAATTGCATACTCGATAGCGCCCAAGAAAACGTGTACAGATTTCTAGAAAAATCTTGGTTAAATAACATTTAGAAGCGTTCGGTTATTCTAGTCTGGTTTGTAATGCATCCTTCTGCATTTTGATGATCGTTAACGTCGTATCGCATTGCGTACATTATCACGCGAAATCGGCTTTTACCATAAAATTTTCGTTAATAAAAGCATATTATACGACGCTGTCGTGCGTTTTGTTTACGGTAGTGCCGGTGTGCTTGTAATTATTAGTTTAAATTATCAGTGTCGGGCTGCATTAATAGTATTCGTTCGAAGCACCTGTATTATTTTACGGCTGAATTTTCACGGTGCATATTAAATAGAGAGAAATAATACCGGTGCGCAAGTGCCGTGTACGAAATGAATATTATCTGTGAGTGGGTATCTATTATACAATAAAAAAACATTACGATAACACTTCCATGGAATATATTGCGATTTATTATAAGCGTTTATCTTATCGCACTGCCGTAACACACGCACGGCGTCCGAACGCACGCGACTCCAAAATGATTACTGATCGGAACCGAGTATCACTGTCAGCACGTGCGCTCGTATCGTATTCGGGATTTATTTATTTATACGTTTCTGATAAATAATCACTTCTCGAAGGACGAGTCTATCGACGTACTTACTTAAACACCGAGTAAATTCAGTCTGTTTTTTAGCTTGCAATTAATTTTTCTTCGTTTCAACTTCTTCGACCCTCGAGTGGACCCTCGAAACGTACTTAAAAATTGATTCGATTAATTCGTATTCGTTATGTTATTAGTAGTTACACATTGAACAGTCATTAGCATAAATTTCAGTGACACCGCATCGATCCCAGCGTCCGCTAAGCGTTCAATGTGGTTAGCCTTAATTTTAAAGCAATTATTCTGTTGTATTTTCTGCTCTTCCACGAAATTTCGCAATCGTTGAAGAAAAATATATTTGCGCTTCTCAGGTGAGCAGCAAATTTTGAGATAAACGTGAAAAGTAATTTAAAGCGTTGACGAGTCATCGAGAAAGTTGCGTTTCTCCATTTCATCCCCGAAAAGCGTGAAAGAAATGTTGCATTTCCGAGACAGTGCGCGACAGTAAATTATTTAACAAGGAGAAGGGTGGTCGATCTCCAAAGCAGGAGATAAATTTCAATAATTTAATCCACACGGATCTCTGTTGTTCGCTCGCCCCTGCAACAACAACTGATCCGCGGAAGAAACATTTATTAAATAACTTCCGGATGGTAATCCACGGTTGCTCTCGCAACTTACAATTCCTCGCGAGGTTTACTTAGTGTTCGGGCTAGCCGAAATACTTCTGTACCCCATTGTATAGCTGCCAGGGCGAAGAAATAAGCCTGGACTTAAGTCATTCGATAAATCCCGACGCTGCTGGATATTTCGGTAAGAACGTAGGATCGCAGGGCGAGGGGGTGGAACGAAGGGGGCGAATGTCTTTTAGCATCCCCTCGGCTAAGTAGAAACTATTAATCCATTTGCAGGGGTATCAACGTCGCGCCGGCTGCTTCTAAGCACAGAAATAATTCTGCCGCTATTATCGTCTGCAACGCAACGACGCCCTGTACCAAGATGCTCTCTGCCCTCGTTGCAGACGCATTCGATGCATGCGCCTCTACGTGCACGGTACGCGCAATCGTCCGCGTTTTATACCCGGGATCCCAGGAATTGGCTCGCCGCTAACAATGAAACGGAAAATATCTTGCGAACGTATTTACCAGATGCCGTTAACGCACACTGTGCACCAGCCGACGAACGCTCGTTGCCGGGGGCAGAATTTCCGCGGAAAAAATGTCTACACGATTTTTCGTTGGCATTCGCGAACGACCGTGCGTTCGCGGCGCGTTTCGATCCACCTGGCTCGACCAAATCACTTATCGCGTTTACACTTTCTTGATTAGTTAGCGCTATACGTTCCAATAAGCAATGAGATATACAGGGTGTCCGAAAATTCCTTCAATATCCGGAAATGGGAGGTTCCTGAGATCGTTTGAAGCGATATTTTCCCGTGTAAAAATAGCGTACGCAGCTCTGTTTAGGAGTTATTAACGAAAAACCAAGACCAATCACAGCGCGTCTACAGCGGACTGATTCTGGCTCTACCAACGGCAACACCGCGCTAAGTGGGACCTGTCCTTGTGCCGGACTCTGTTCGCTGTAGCCGCGCTCTGATTGGTCCGTATTTTTCGTTAATAACTTTTGCAACGAGAAATGTTTCTGCAAACGATCCAACGAACCTCCCGTTTCCGGATGCTGAAGGAATTTTGGGACACCCTGTAGCGATACAGGAAAGCAATGTTCGTTGAAAGAACTGACTGCAGTGTCGTTTTTAATTCCGACCACGAAAGAACGTCTCCGGGAAGTACAGTGCAGAGGATCGCCTTGTCTTCCCCAGCGCCAGACTAATTGTCGTCTTATCATTATCCGAGAGGCTCTCAGCTGGTCCATGCCCAAAAAATCTTTTCAGCGGCTATGTACCGATACATGACCGCCTATATCTATACATCCCCACCGACGTACATAGCCTTATATACCTGTACACATAGATACACATATATATGTACATAATGTAGTATATATATTTATATATTATATATATATATATATATATATATATATGTGTGTGTGTTTAGGTATCCGCGTACGTATAAATAGACTGTCTCGAGCAGCCACTCCGCCTTTTTCTCTTTCCTGAGAAGTTGCTTTGGCACCAGCAGCAACACAGGCCAGAGACGACGTCGGCGTCGGCGGCATCTCTCGAGGAAGGGCATTGTTTTATTCCGACCGCGTAGCAGACACTCCTCATCCACCCCCGCACCTAGGCTTCTTTCCCTGACTGCCACTCTCGACAATTTACCCCGTCTCGATCCCCTCTTCGGTTTTCCACTCTCCACCGACTCGATCCTCCCTCTTCCTCTCTCTCCTTCTCCGCGTCTCTCTTTAACCCCCTGTGGCCCTCTTCAACCCCTCCGCCCCTCTGTCCACCCTTCCGATAACGCCATGGCTTAATGACGCCGAGCGCGCGCCTCAATATCGCATTGCGTATACCCCAGGACCTACTAAACGCTGCTCTCGATGCTGTTTCTTCTCCTTCTACCTTCCACCTTCCAGCTCCTCCTGTCTCGTTCCCCTACATCGCAGCGCGCACAATCCCCGTCGATCCTTCATCCAACGGCGAACACCTCATCCCTTTTACTCGCCGCGCCGCGGCGATACTTCTTCCTCCCTTTCGACCGCGTTCCTTTTTTTCGAACAGTGGCCGGCAAATATTTTGGCAAAGCCAGGTTTAATATGTGGAAAAGCTAGACCGGATATAGCAACGGCTTATTGCCAGTTGTTATTTTCGGATGCGGGGCTATATCGCGTGGGGGCGGAGGTCGGGGCCAACCCGATCGCTAAAAGGATCGTCGCGACAGGGGGATAGACCGAGTGGAACCGGAGAATATTGATCGTGATACACCGGAGTCTCCAGATATGATGAGAGATAATCCAAGGTAAACGGATTGATCCGAATTACAGCGAAGTCAAATTGAATGAGAATGAAATTCCCGGCGCGCCCGCCCCGACGACGGGCAATCGAAAAATGGAAAATTGTTTTGCTCCCACTGATCGGGAGACGAGCCATGTCGCACGCGTTCAACCGTACCGCGCGCCAGGACGTTTTCTCGCAGAACGTTTAACGTCCGGTCAGAATTTAATACCGGTGACGATCTTGTTTTAACATCTTCCGGAGTCCTGTCTTGGTTCTTTACGATTTACGTGTACAATATTGTTTACGCGTGCAATCCTTTTTCCCACGATTAATAATTTCCGATATATTTAATCAAATATTGGTCCGATCACCAACTTCAACATCTGGTGCGCTCCCAACCCTTCACAGTTCGTGATCGTAGATATGGAAAATACAAATATAGAGTGATCGTAGATACGGATAATATAAATATGGAACATCTTTTCGACCAATGTGTCATACTAACAGCGTATCAGAATCGACGCACGTCGCTTGTTTGATTTGTCAAATTATCTAGCAGAGCTTGATTAGATTAGGGTCAGAGGGGTTAGGGGCATTGCATTTTATTAATTTCTCAAGGTTTTCGCAGTCCACGTTAATCCGTGTTTTCAGTTTTGAAACGGTTTAGTTAATTTACTACGTGACGCGAAAAAGAAATTTCGAGGAAATTGCAATTGGTTGCAATGCTAAAAATTGTTTATAATCTTTATGGGAGTGATTAACGTGGAACAAAATTTCAGTGAAATAATGCTTAAGAGAAGACCGTTCCTTATTGATCTAACCAAAGGGATCGCTCACCCTCAAGTTCAAGCTGAAATGTTCGGAGTGTGTTAAAGTAGGGTAGACGTTGTGTTGGTTTCCAAGGTCAATATACATGCTTCCCCCCATTAGGAATTCGCAACACGTGATCACACAGCTCAGCATTGAACCACGCGACGGTGTGTCTCAACCAAACTACACGTCCAGGGTTGCTATGTAAATTTGATGCAATTTAATCAAAGTTTCCTGTAAAATAACGGCGCGCATATCAATCGTTTCTAAATATGCTGATTCTTCCCAGACGAATGCGGACATATCGAAATCGTTTATCAATTTTTACCATGGAAAGTAGACTTACGATTGAATTCAACCGATCTCAAAAAACTGGAGAGAACAGGCGACCGCACCCCCACCAATATTCTTATCGCTGAATCTAAAGTCCCGCTACTTAAGCTGTACAACGGATCTTACGACTGATCCAATTAAGATCGAATCATCCAATAACTTTAATATTTATAATTATGAATATAGTACGGTGACTACCTCAATTCCGGTTAACTTTGCTTTTGGGAAATCCCTTAGTAAGATGACCAATTCGATCGATATCAATAGCGATGTAAACGATTTGATTAACAAAAAATCTTCAGTTGCAATCTTTACCGATGGAAGTAAGAATCGAGTTTCAGTTTCATTTTCTGAAATAATGTACTATGCTTTCTTTATTATGTTGAAACAAATCTCATATGAGATTTTCTAATAAAAAAAACAGGCGACCGAAACTTTAAATTCTAGTGCTAGGAATCCTAGCCCAGACTATGTTTGGAAACCATATAAATTTCGATTCCTCGCACCAGAATTTAAAGTTTTATCATTTGTTTCTCTCGGTGATCACTTTATTACGTTGAAAATACTGCATATGTCGGTGTTGTTGAATTCTTTTCGTCTCTCTACTGTTTTAGTTTTTATTTATCTCGCGCCTGGGTTAATCCGCGTAAGGATTCATTCGATATTTATCGCGTCGGAAAAAGGGTACGTACGTATGAAGCGCGTTCGTCGCTTCGCGTATACGTGCAGCAAGGTGTTAATAGACGGCGCGGCGCGGTCCGTCGACGGGGAGCACGGGAGCTTCTTGCCTGCCGATTTTGTCGAAACACATGCGAGCGTCAATTGTCCCGCAACCCGATCCCCCGGTTGCGACCGTTGCAAAAGCTACCCTCCTCCCCAGACCCGGTATCGCCATCATTGCCACCTGCTCTCTCGGGAATAACCGTTTTACGAGCGTATTCGCGCGGAACTCGCGTATACGCGCTCGTCGAAAAAAGCGGTAAACCGCTTTCGCTGCTTGCGGATTGAAATGTCGTGTCCGCCGGTGAGCCGACTACGCCCAGATGCTACCGAATCGACGATAACGGGAATTAGCGTACTATTCACCTTCCGCGATTTTTTCCCCGGGAATTAATGGCCCATCGGCCGGTATAGAAAAGGGGATTTGTCGTGCGAGACAAATTGACAGACTCGCCCAATGGATACCCGGACGCGGCGCCGCTAAGTTCCCTTATTCCAACGAACCAAAACTGTTAATCCTATTTTACCTTTTTCACTTGCCCGCGTTTTTCCATCGCGCAACCCACCCATGCGGACAATAAACCCGCAGCCGAGGCTTCCCGCACAAAAACCGCTACTTTTCGTGTCCTTCTGCTCCGGATATATCATCGTTTACCCAATACAATTTTCATTATTTTAATCACTATTCCACAGTCAACAGCGCAAACTCGTCCCCCGACGCCGCATCATTGTTCCGCGCTCTGCGTTTCTCAACGCTACGCTGTGCTTACAACCAATCCTTTCCGGAAGGTTCCTAAATTGCAGCGTAATCGAATAATCGTCGGATCGATAATGAAGTTTCTCGATTTCGTTTCGCGATCTGTGAAAAGTGACTCCGTAGTCGAGTTTTACGTTCGTTGACGTGACGATAGAATCGGCGAACGAGGAATACGAAGTGACGGTTTTATTTACGGAAACGAATAAATGTTTCTGTATGTATATCGGATCGCTGTACGGCCAGGACAATCACGAAGGTTTCATTGTGAAATTGTATGGCGCAGCGCGACGCGACGCGATAGAATGTTTCAACCGGTGGGTTATTATTCGGCCGAGCCACCGATTTCATTTGCGAGCGCGCTTTTCTTAACCGGATCGTCGATTTCTGATCGCATTACCGGTTTTATTAACTTTCTTTTCTCTCAATGTAAAATGATTCTAATCCTTGGAACTGTGAAAGCCGTCGAAGAACAACGAGCTGTTATAATTTGACAGCAGGGAAATATTGAATTCGGTGAGTGGCAGCGCAGTTCTTTGCGAGAAACATATTAATACACGGATTGACAATTATATCTACTATTTAAAGACGTTATTTACATACCACGTTGCTGCGTAATTGCAGCGGTACATTATCCCCGCAGAATACTCTCTGCGTTCAATCAGATTAATTCCAGAAATGGGTTGCTTAACGCCAATGTGGGATTTCGCTTTCGTTGCCATGTAATAATCGCCTAATTAGCTTACGAGCTCTTCAACTCGCCTGTCGCTTGTCGACTATTACGCAAATTAAGAAAGAAAACAATCCTTTCAATGTTTACCGTCTACGTTTAATATTAAAATGTCCCACGTTGATCGCAGCGCGCAAAATGTATTTAAATGTAAGTTTTACTTCTGGTAGATTTAATTTTTATTACATCGCCCGTGAATATTACTTATTCTTGTCGCAAAGTGGTTCGCATCGATAGCATCGAGCGGAGGGGTTCCATAGAATTATTCCTAAATAATTGCAGGAATGTCTTCGAATGAAATTGTTCCTTTCTCGTGGACTGTCGCGTGCAATTGATAAGAAATTTTTGGGAGAGCTAATCGTCGGAGTGGTCGGTGACCGCAGCCAGCAGCGAATCTTTGAAAGAGTCAAACGAGATGTTAGCGAAGACGATGCGGTCTGTGCCCCCGGAGTCGAAGACCTTTTCTCATTGACGGGTCTCGGCCGACTTCGGATCACTACAAACGCATAAGGACCGTTCGCCTTAAAAAGCTAGTCATTTTCGAGCCGAGACCTTCGGGACCTCTCTCTCTCTCTCTCTCTCTCTTTTCCAGGGTCGATTCCCGGCGCATTGAAGACGTCGGTATATTCTATGGAGTCTCGGGTTCAAAATCAGTGTGCACGACCGAGCCTAACAAGAAGTTGGAAGATCAAACTCTTCCTAACCCTTTTGAAGGAATCCAAGCCCATCAAGGACGTTGGTGCCTTCGTTTTCTATCTCTACACATTTCTATGCTGATCCTTCTAGTTAGAAAGCTACGCTCGTCGAAGACGCCGCTCTCTGCCTCTCTCTTCGTCTCTAATAGTTTACTTTCCCAGCCAACCAGCTCTTTCGTTATATCTCGATGTTTCTCCCTCTGGCTGCACCGTTTTTACCCCGACGCGCAAGGTGTTTCAGCTAACCTGATCGCCTCGGACAGTATTCGAACTTTACGCGCGTTTCAAAATCGAATTTAACCCTCAACCTGCGTTCGCTCTTTCAAATATTTACTTTTCGACATTAAAACAGGGACTTCGACTCGGATTTTTCTAGAACGGTAACTAAATTAGAGGGCGGAGGAATTCGGATAAGTATATTTTACAACGCTAGGAAAAAGAAATGTTTTATTTCGCCGGCGAATTTACGAAAAGCAATAATTCCTTACAGTAATAAACCTTGCGAAGAGGGGGAGCGACCGAAACTCCGTGTTAGATTCTATCGGACTTTTGATGTTACCGCGTCTTGAATATTTTTACGAGCCATAAATGCGCGGGGATCTGCAGCCTGGCCGTTAATTGTTAATTAAGAATATAAGAGTGGGCAGAACGATAGACCAGAATCGTAACACTGTGGTAAATTGATTTACGCGTCCATAAAAGCGAAATTATTTTCTCGGCAGCCTCGATGGAGAAACTTCCTTCTTTGGATTTGCAGTTTTTCCGACGCGTCGCACAGTGGTCGATTTACTCCAAAACGTGGCCAAAAATCAAATCTTTCTTTGATTTATACGAAACTAGATATCTCGGGGTTTTCGAGGTCGCTGATTACGAATCTAAAATAAAAATCGCAAAAAAAAAGTAAAATGGCGGCTGTAAAATAGAGATTGAACCTATGAAAACTGTCAGAATGGGACAAAACTTGGTATTTTGGGGTTCCTGAAGTCGTTAATTATAAATCTGAAGTTAAAAGAACAAAAAACAAAATGGCGGAACCAGTATGGCGGATGTACGTAGTAAGAAAGTATTAAATACAAGTGAAACTTTTGTCTTGTTAAATATGAATCTAATATCAAATTATATAAAGAACACAAGTAGCCGGCTAATTATTAAATTATAGAAGAAGAAATTCTTGTTTTAAATATGTGTTTTGAGGAATGAAAGGTTTTAAATTAGGAAGCATTGTAATGATGAATGTATCAAATGGTTTATTCAACATCTGAATAGTCAGAATCGTCATCTATTATATTTTCTGTCGCCAAATTTGTATTAATAATTAATAATTGTATTGCATATTCAGATAATAGAAATACGATCCGTCGTAAAACCCTCCGTGCGAAAGAACAAGCGCGATACCGATATTTTAACACGATTTTTCAAATATGTTTGATCTGACAAAAATATGTTGATCAGTATTCACTTTGCTACAAATTACAATATAAAAAATTCAGAAAAAAAATCTTTTTTTATAAAAAAAAAGTTACTTCAATTGTTTAAATATTAACATGTATTTTTTACTTCATAATGTTGTAACTGGTATCGAGACGAATTGAACGACCTATAATAATATTACTTTAAACCTTGACATAAGACTACAACAGTTTAGATCACAAAAAGCGGGCTTCCAGCCCATGCAGTACATTACAAAAATTGCAATAACAACCACGGATGCACCTGGCTGCACTCAATGTCTGTTGATCCTACTAGGTGATAATACAAACTAAAGGTGTGTACAAGCCACATGCTCAAAATCCCTCAAAATCATAACTATTTTCCTAGGTTTATAAATTTTTCGTATGAAATTTTGTTATGTGTTATATATTACATTATCCATTGTTACTTGCATTTTATATAATGTATAAACATGATTTATTTACCTCCAGGGACACCCTCCATATTGAAGAATAAAAATTGGTATGATATAACACAAAAATATGCACTTCTGGACACTTTTCTCACTTGCCAATTTACTGTGCGTAGCTGCTACCTTAACGATGGTCACTTTCAGACTGAATTTCTCGCTTAGGTAGAAAGATCAGGTCCTTTTCCCATTAACCATTCAATAGCCCAACTATCACGGTAGCCAACCCATGTATACGTAACTCTCTATTTCAAAGTTCATTTTTTGGATTTTTGGCCACGTTTCGGAGTAAATCGACCACTGTGCGTCGGTGAGGAGAGACTCGTTTTATCGTGTTGTGCGTGGTTCGTACGTGGAACGGTTAAAAAGGGAAGAAGAGATGGGTGGAGATAGAGGGAAGAGAAAGGAAATTTTGTTTCGCGAGTGTAACAGCTTCCAGACCCAAATGAACTTGTCAGAAGGTTCCTCTCGACTCTCGTGCGAATTAATTCATCCCCTTTGTTATTGCCCCCGATCTAAGTGGTAGAAAGAAGGCGAGGAACGAATGAAACACGAGCAAGTGAAAGCATTAGTGCTTCTTCGCCCACCGAGAATTCTCTTTCGTGCGGTATAGCTGGTAACTCCTGCGATGCATCGGGCATACCGGACGCTTTCGCAAATTAAGCACGTTTCTGGCTAAATCGGCGCGGGCTGAGGGCGCGCGAGGAATCTGGAGCACAGGTGGATAGTACTTCAGCAACATGAAAGAAATATGCACGGTCAAAAGTCTCCGGGCCGCGCCGTACTCCTTAATGGAACGGTGAAACGTCATTCTACAAGGTTTTCTATAATAATAATCACGCCATTTGTTCTTCGATTTTCGAGTTGCACAAGCTACTCGAATTTCTTTCTAGATCTCGGAAGAACTTGTACAATAAACGTTCTAACCCTTAAAATTCTAATTAGTAAATACGTTGGTATCTAATCTTAATCACTAAACGTTCGAGCGTTGTACGAGGTGTTGCACCAATTTCATATTCGCAAAATGAAAAAACGATGTAGTTGTAAATACGCGTTGAAACGCTTTTTATTTTCGTTTAATAATAGTTGGGTGCACGTATTTTTATCGGTGTTACGTTATCGAAATTTTTACGTCGCCGCAACCACCGGATGTTCGTAGTAATTAATTTCCAGCGAAAGAGAAAGGCAACAATTTTCAAATAATTCTTGCGCGGCAGAACTTATGGCAAGCTGCGCGTTTTATCCTCCGAATATATTCAAATGACGCGAAAGCGCAATCAAGGGACTCCCGCCGAATAATGCGTTCAATCGATGATTTCTTCTAATCCCACGAGCATTTTTATATCGATGTATTATTCATTTTTCCGTGGCATTTGCGCGCTCCTTTCGGAAAATACCGAACTCGCTGTTTTCAAACCGTAGGATTTCCAAAACGATTCGATAATTATCTGGAGATAATTCTTACGAGAATAGCAGTACTTCGAATAATTTTCGCGATACCATTATTCCGTAATTGCGCCGGATTATGTTCAAGCTTCTACGATAAAAGGTTATCCACTTTTTATTCGACCGGAGTAGTTTACACGCACATGATACACTTGCATTAACTGCACACGTGCATTAGAGGAATTAATGAGATAGAACCGCTTCGGATATGAATTACTTCGTAATGGACTCGGGAGAAAATTATAGTGCAACGGCTTATTCAAAACAGCTCGTGAAGAAAAGTCACTGCCTGTATAGAATTAAGTATAACTGACAAATGGTTCTAACATACTAAACGAGACCGCTAAAATCTGCAACACGAAACTTTCGATCGAACCACGGTCGATCGCACGACCACGAATTGGCATAATTACGTTCCGGATCGAACTATGCCATTTTTCGTTGACATAATTATCGCGCGGTGCGGTGATCGCTGGAGTGAACATTTTTGTGGAAATTACGCTACTCTTCGCGTGGTCGCGTGAGAAATCGTTCCACACCTTTAGGTAAACTTAATTTGATTAATTTAATTCAGAAAAATCGAAATTATTTCTGCGTGCAGATTCGATGCAACGACCCGTGTCTGTTTAATTTTAAGGAAAGTGGGGCTCCTCGCTCGACGAGGTGAAAATTAAAGCAACGCTTTCGAGAAAGATGGCTGTAAGAGCCGTCTACGGATTTATGAATTCTGCGTTGCACCTCTACGCACGAAAACCATGGGAACGCGGCGCGGCAGAATGGAGGGTGCCTCCTCGTTCCAGAAAATCGTCGACCTTTCGTTTCGTCTGGTATTGCGCTTTATAAATTATTATTAGCGGAAATTACGGGCGCGGATTCACCCCGTCGGCAGTAACGTTATGCATGCTTAATGTGATATCTTATAACATTTTCATGGACCTCGGGGACCGAACATTTGCCGCAATATGGACGTTTACCGAATCCTATTGTGTTTTTCTGTCGTTGCAGTCGCAACAGCCAATAACTTACGCATCGGAAATGTTGTTAATTACAAATGTTATTCGCAACGAAACGATCTTCTACATAGTCCTTTACCATGGAAAGTGTACTCATTCCGAAAATTTGATTAGACAACGAAATTCGTTCAAAAATTATCCCTACCTACCAGTGGATGACTGTCGTAATAAATATATCTCGTCTAATAATTTTTTAATCGACTCGTTCAATTTTTTGATCCCATCTTCGCGGGAGTCCACTTTCTAAAAATTTCCATACAAAAATTGGAAGCTGCATAAACATCCAGCAGCAGCAGTCTGATGCTCGCCATCGGCAAAGCGTGGAAGGGTCGCGTTGTCTTGAGGGAACGGAGGAACGGAGAGCAGATTCCCGATATTAGAGTATTCGGGGCGTAATATCGTCCGGTATTGAAAATAGCTGGTCGATTTAAGCGGGGCCGGGTGTTCGGCAAAAGGATTAATTTATTCACCGATCACGTGCCAAGAATCGATGAAGCGCGGCGTCATGGACGCATCCGGGATGATTGTATCTTTCCGGCGGCTAGCTCGAAAAGCGCTACCCTCGGCTCTCGTGTTCCCGTGGCACGTTGGTCCTCGACGTGATGTCGACACGACTCTGACCCCCCTTCTCTCTTCTCTCTCTCTTCTCTCTTCTCTTCGTCTGTGTTCGGTGTACCTCGGTCTCCTCTGTTCTGCCGGGTTTCTATGTACACTCTGTCCAGGTGATGGACTGAAATGGGTCTCATTCGAAACCTCGGCAGAAACTTAAGAGTGTACATACACCGGCGACGTAGTCGTTGCTTTCCGGCGTTTCTTTTGGTCGGTTTCGAGGGATGCAGCCGGGGATCCTGCTCGCAAGAATTCCCTCCGACCTATCTCGACTCGAACTGGTTCATTCGTAGCCGTTGCAGCGCAATCGTTACTACCACAATCTTTCTCGACGCTATCAGAACCAACGGGACTCTTACTGTCTCTGCAATTGATGCCATCACTGGCTCCGAACACTTAGCCAAGTTCCTAGGTAGAAAGGTGTCTGCATCGGGAATACCAGGCCCCAAGAACGGGTACGGGAGAACAGAAAGAGAGAGAAAGAGAGAGAGAGAGAGAGGAAAACGTGGAAGAGAACAAAACTCTGTGCACTGTGCACATTCCCTATTCGCTACGTGCAGAGTATTCGCGTCGCAGCTGCCACGACTCCCGGCAAGCCATAGCGAAAAGTTAGCTGGCTTTTGCTATTTTTCCATGCCATTAACGACCAACTCGAACGACCTCTATCAATGGCTTTATGGCAGTCGCCTTTTATTCCCTTTTGCAACAGTACCTACCCCTTTGCCTCTATCCACGCCCTTCACTTTCTCTTACGGCGCACAGTCGCAACATCAATGCTGCTTTCCTCTGGCTTTTTTCTTTTTCCCGCGATCCTCCTGTCCCTTCCCGGCCAGATCTCGTCGAGTCCTGGAATCGCCCGCGAATGGAGGATCGCGATGCGATTTCGTACTCAACCGCTGAGACGCCGAAGCGTTCCCACCCCGTCATTTCGAGGAGCTATTATTTGCGAAAGTGGTTTTTATATAGGGTAAACCGCGAATCGTGATCAGTAGCGATTTATTTCCTATTTTCCGGGAACGAAGTGCTAACAGTGGTTTCGTGCGTCGAGTAAATTCGAAAGTAAAAGCACGCTGTGAATTGCACAGGCCACGGGTATTGTACGTACGTACGTGGAGCGAGGAGGTGTGCACGCCAGAATGGGTTTCGTTTAAACGAGAGTAACATACAATTCGATCGATAGGCTGTAAACTATTGTTCTATGGTAGCAGACTAACGTAAGAGCGGATTAAGTCGGTTAACCGCAGAGACGTCTACGTCACGCTTCGCAGAATTCTACGAGCTTGCACCTGTGATTCGCTTAACTGTGGTCATACGTGTAAACCCGGCTGCGGATACGCGGAACTTCTATTAACAACCACACAAGCGAATGATTATCTACATCCGTGGACGCGTGTCCAACGTATTCGATAATTCAATTATCTTTTGAATAAATTTCAAGAAATTCAACCGGCAAATCGCTCGTTTGAATATTCATGTTCGCTTCGTCAAAACGAGTCGCGCAAGGTTCTACGATTCGCGTGGAACAACAAAACGTAGAAATGGATTATTGAAATATAGCGACGCGAACTTGAAATTTGTTCGAGCGTTAAAATTTACGGAATTTCGCTAACCAATTATGCGAGCGGAGCCGAGGTAGCAAGGAATTCCATTCCAGTTGCGGTAACTGCGATCAAGATGATAAAGTTTTGATTTAAAAATGTCAATGTCAAGTCCACTTACCAACGCGGTAGTATTCCTCGCTACGTTTCGGTTAATAACCGAAGCTTCCTCGGCAAGAAACTTTCGAATTGAAGCAGTTCCTGCGAGTTCTATCGCCGTAAAGTTTATTGTAAAAACAAATTGTTGCGCTGCAAACGGAACCTCGAAATCTGCACGCTGTATAAAGATCGAAGAAGCCTCGAAAGAAACGAATTTTATCTTGGACTACGTTCAGAGTCGAAAATTGCCTCGAACTGCCTCGTTCGGAATTCACGTGTGCCTTTAACGTAGCTCGATTTTATAAAAAGTTGATGGAGCCGAAGGTCGAAAGTGCTGCACCGGTGTAATTATACGAGCGTCCCACTAATTTCTACCACAGGTAAACAAAGAAAGAGACCATTTTCAAGATACCGACCGCGTTCTACGTAATTCGCGTTCCTCGAGTCTATAAATACTGGAATCTGCATACAGTGAATTAGCATAAAACGCTCGTAATCCAATTATAATTTCCGTTTAATACCGCCTTGTAAATCTTCTACGTTCCAATTACATGCTGGAAAGAGTACACGCTAAAGCAATTAGATTCTACTTCGCTTAAAATGTTGCGTTTCACGAAAACAAACGATTAATCGATTGGTCGCGATTATTGGTTCTAGAAACGAGTTCCGTATTCGCTTTTTCCCACGGTTTCGTGGCGCTGGAACGTCGCGGAGCTTCGATTCTACTGAAAAAAATTGGGGAGACACGGTCGTAGATCGATGTAACAGAAATTACGAGAAAAAATGCAAATCCCAAGTCCACCGTGAAGTTTTCAAGTCGTCAACTTCGGGACCCGGCAGACGCGGAAATCAAGAGCCAACTCGCAAATCTGTTTTCTCAGCTGGATGTTTCCTCACGGCCACGCCGCCTTTTCTAAGGCTAAAGTTTCTAATCCAGACTAGGCCCGAGAAATCCGTATACGTAATGGCGGCACGTCCCAGACCCCAAAGCATCCTCATTTTACATTCCTTCTACGATTCGCCGTTCGTTCGTCTCGCCCTCGTCCAATGACGTCTCTTTTCACTTTTCCACCTTCCATTTCGGTACAAATTCGTGCGAATCCCTCCTCCGACCTGTTCGTTCTCGCGATCGAATTCCATCTGCTACGCCAATCGCATGATCGTTGGATTACGAGTCGACTCTCATTGTCAGAGTCGAACCACCGTCATCGAATCCCTCGTTTTTCTCATTCGAAGGATTACAGGCTCGTTCGGGGATCGAGTCGAACGGCTTTTTTCACCGGAAGAACTGCGGAGCTTACAGTTTGGTCAGTCGGAATTGAGAATCTTCTGTTCGCCAATCGACGCGAAATAATAAAATTCAAAAATCATAATTGAAAGAACAAACTAATCGCGTGCTCGTCGCAACGCCTCTCACAGTGAACGCATCCTCTTTCTTCCGAGATCGAGGGAACGTTCCCATCGTCGGGTGTTATTATTTTAACAAGTATTTAATCATATTTAATCGCATGTTCGTGATAAAGTTAATGGTGAGAAATTCCTGTCTCCTAAAATCTCAACATAATATTCGTATACTCGAAGCACTTAATTACGTAGAAGAGATCCTTGGACTTGATCATTGATTCTCATTTGAAAGACCTTTAATTACGCGATGAGCAAAGCGATTGCGATTTCGTGTGCTCTGGAAGATGTAATTGATACACGCTATGTGCCTCGTGAACTTGGACTCGTTTTAAAGCTTACAGACTCTACCTTCGCGCAGCGTTGTTCCTCTAAGATGTTTTAATCTTCGTGAAAACATTGAAAAATTTGTTAGGTGAACGAGTCTTCGACAGATTTGGAGATCGAGGCTTCGCCTTTACAACGACATCTTGAAAATCGATGTACGATTTCGTTTCGCTGGTTTATGGAAGAAAAACGAGGACCCGAAGAGGATAGCGAACCGGATTTCCCTCTGCAGGCAAAGGGATGAGGAAAGAGAATTTCCGAGACTCCGGGGAAAAAGTGTTTCGCCATTTTATCATTGATATGCTCGACTCTCGGCCGTAGGGAGGTTAATATTAAAGACTTCGACCCGGTGGCCGGGATATTTAAAACACGCTCCAAGTACTTAAAAGGGGTTGCCTTTTCGAGGCAATGCTCGCCGAGGAGAGGCGTCTCGAATGTATTCTGGAACACGCACTGCATATGGAAACACAGCTTATCATATATTTCTGACCTTACCTCGACACGAATGTTGCACACAAGTGGCCGAAACCTCTCGCGTCTACACCCCGCGCCATTGACCGACTTCTCCCACGCTACTCAACTAAGTATACTTACCCCCGTGCTTTCCTCGCACCGTGAAAGCAACGATATTCAAATGCGACGCTACTCCATCGTCCTTATCGCATTATTATACCTTGTCATTGGATTAAATTTAATAACAACAGACGGCCCCATTGAACACGCCTATCTGTGGCTTATCGGGCTTTTTATACGCTGCTGAGCTTTCAGCGCCCCGCCTCTTCCAGCTCGGGAGCTTTCTCGCATTTGGATCTCTCCCCTTTAACGAAACTATGTATCAATTTTTCTGGTTCGACGAATACGTTGATCGTACAGTGTCAAACGAGTACGCCACTATTTGCGCCTCTATTGTTACACAATTTCTAGAAATACGCACGAGGTGCAATCTGAAAGGACTCAACGATTAAAAGAACTTCGGTGCGTCAATTATCAACAAGTGACCAAAAAGCAATTTTGGACCGGGTTAATTTTGCATAGTGATCCAATCGTAATGGTCATTCCGAATTGTATCTCGACCGGCGAGCTCATGGACACGTTAACAAGCCCGCTGTTCCGACGTTGTTGTACGGAAACGCTGTCAGAATTTTTCAGTTCTGTGCTGCATGCGGTAGAATGCATCGGAGTCGATGTCCGCAAAAAGGGCGTGATTGCACCGGTGGCCTCAATTACAGTTGATACGGTTCCTAGAATATACAAACTTTTTCATACGGCCTGACAATGCCGGTATTGACCCGGGAGGTCTTCCTCGTGAGGTATACTCAACCGGATTGCAATTGATCAGAGTGTATTCGTTCGCATAGGTCGTTAAAGGAGAACTCGTGCAAACGAGCAACGAGCGGCCGCGCGCTTTCACCGACCTGCCTCTGTTATATCATGCACACCCCGTGCTTCTCCCGCTATACGCTGGACCAATTTTCTATAAGAACGCCGTTCTCGATAACAACTGTTACAGAAAAGGGATCAGAGTCTGGTCAAATTGCAACAACTTTCATAATGGATTCGTTGAAATTCTGTTAATAAATGGACAATAGATATCGAAGATAAGCGAACGTATTTGTGTAATATCGCGATCCAATGTACAGGTGCGTGTACGTATATCGTACATTCTGTTTCGCAAGAACGACTGATTAGCGAGAGTGACATTTGCGGAAGAAAACGGTGTCCCACATGCAGCCACTTTCCTCCGACGATAGCTATCGCTCGAACACGGCCGTTCTTCTAACTCGTTTAAGAAACAGTGACGCGACCTTTCTCCTCTAGAAACGGCTAACAACATTGACTACGGGAGCTTCGAAATTCTGTGCTTCACCCCATCTCGTTCTATTTAACTAGAACGAAGTTCGACGTTCAACCAAGTTTCGAATTTCAATGGTGCAGGTGTGAAATTCTACGCCGGGGATCGAAAACTCGATTATCGCATACTTAAAGTACCTCAAATTTCGTAAACACATTTTCCGGTGTATATAATCCTAGAAGTCACTATCCGCGTCTTCGACGCTGGATAAACGAGACAGCATCATTGTACACTGCTTCGGAAAAGTAACAAGAATTTACGATGTTCGACGACTTCCGTTACGATGCGCGTCCAATAAAATGAATTTGTAGAGTAATGTTTATGATCTCTACGAATTAAAAAATTGATAAATCCCGCTATTCTGTGTTGGATCGAAAAAATAATGTAATAACAATTTCTATGGCGATCGCATGCCCGTCTGTTTCTCGCGGAATAGCGTTTCACCTCGGAGCGTGACGGATCAGACTGGTTCGTGGAGGGAGGTTGGGGAAACGCGAACTTGCGCCGCGAAAAGTAAAAATTCGCGCGGCACCGAGCCTGTGAAGCCGCGGGGGCTGAAAAGCGAAATTTACCGAAACGATCGATGACAACGCGAGTCGAGCTGCATCGTCCATTTTGACAACAGCTCCGGCGAGTCTCGGATTGCGGACTTCGTTATTGACGCAATCGGTGGTTAATGCGGCCGCTCGAAAAGGTTAGGCATGCATGGTCTCTCCAGCGAGCGACGACGTTGCGGCACGTTTCGCGAAAGGATCGCGCGGATAATCGGCAAATGAGCATCGCGGAGAACTTAATATGCGCTCGGAGAAGAAACTGCGCGCGCCTTCTCGAGGGATAAGTCTTACATGGTCGCGAGCGTAATAAAAATTCAGTCGGGTCGGCCATCACGCGACCGACACGCACCGCGTATCTTTATGGCGGCCCATAAAGTCGCGTAATTGTGAAATATTGCCGGGCACGGCAATGCTTTCGCGATAAAAGGAGTAGCCCGGCAAAGAGAGCGAGGGGAGGGGGAAGGGAACGTGATAAAAAGAGATCGAACCGAAAGAAGCCACGCACCACCTTTTTTCTCCCGGCTAAGATTTTCGTTAGGCCAAGTGCGAACAGCCCCGGATAAATCAGGCTGAGTTACGCGTAGGGATAATGGAGGGACGGCAAACGTGGTTACGTTCCCCTACGACGAGGAATCAGCGAAAACGGTGACCTTGCGGATAAATACAGAGGGCGCAATTTCTAAGCTATGCGTCCGACCAGTCCAGTCGACGAACGTCGTAAACACGCGTGGCTGTGACCACTCGAGCGCGACAGACGCACGACCTTACTTTTTTCCGACGACGTAGACAATTTTCCTTTTTCTTTTCGAGTTGCTTGAAATTTAGTCTTCTTCCGATCTAGAGGAAGAAGGTCGAGATTGATCGGGACGAGTCGAGAGGCCTGTGAAACCGTAACCTTGTAAGTACCTTGAGGATGAAGAAACATAAAGACGAAGAAAAAAACCGAATTGAAATTGGACGAATGTGGAAATAATTTGGATGTTCGATTGAAATGGAACGTTCTTACACGGTGGTGGTTCGTATCGTTGGAAATGTCACTGTTCCGTATTTGGACGCCCTCTTCTAAATTCGACGCACATGGCAAGAGTGACGCGATGGCGACGAGCGGACAAGCGGGATTCACGGGCCGTATGTCGTACCACGATGCGACAGGAAAATCGAAACTCTGCGGCCGCGTCCGTGACTCTTTCTTCCGCGTCTTCTTTCACCTTCTGTTGGCGCCTCTTTTGCCCACGAAGACCCGGCATTTGCCGGCGAGCTGCACGTCCGCGACATGAGAAATTTAGATTACCGGCCCTACCCACTCCATTACCTTCATTCAGAGGCAGTCGTAGCTTAACGAACTGTCGGTATACCTACAGATCCACCAGTCAGCCGGCAAAAGGTCCGCCGCTCTTCCCTCTTTTGCCTTGAAAGGGATGCATCCGGTCGCGTTGCTTCCTCCTCTCTCTCTCTCTCTCTCTCTCTCTCTTCCTCTTCCCGACGAAAAACCCGAAGCAAGTCCTGCGTAAAATCGGGTTTTATCTGCAGCCATCGGTCGGACGGCCGAACGAGTGATTTTAATTCTGCCGATTTCGAAATTTCATTTCCGGTTAAGTGTCGCGCCGCGAGAATCCCATGAAACGTATTCGCACCGAACGGGTTGATATCGTCACACGATGTCTCTTGCAATCGTTGATTAACAGTAAAGTCTCGTGCACCAATAATTGCGGTTCTTGTGTTCTCTGTATCTTGAATTTTCATCGACCTTTGATCTCTTTTTAATTAAAGTAACTCTTGCACTAGTTCCGGTTGTTCGCGACAGAGGTTTCGTATACTGGTTGAAGAAGCGGGATTGATATTGTAACAGTTGAAACACCGCGCCGGTTCGAAGCTGTGCGTTCAGCGTTGAATTAGAGGCGTGCCGGAAGCTTGGCAAATTGGAAAATTGTTTTACCGATCGCGTTCGAAGTTAGCGCTGTTTCAATTCCGGTTCGGCGCAAACCCTTAACGACACTTCAGACGCAGCCTAACGACAGCTTATCCGCGAAACGGTGATTCCGCCGCGGGATGAGCAGTGGTCTAGACATCGACGGGGTACGCGTTCTCGCCTCGAGGCGCGTGTGCACGTTTCGTGCGTGCGGACGTCGTATTTCCTGATCATTATTGCGCGCTGTCGCGGTCGTGTAGCTCTCTCTCTCTCTTTCTCTCTCTCTCTCGCCTCATTCCCGACGTCTCTTATCATTTAAATATTGCCGGCGCGATAGTTGGCGTCGACGAAAATTCACGCTGCGGATTGCGCGCAGAGAATTTGCACGGCCCTGAATTGTGTAGGGGACAGAGGGAAAGGGAACGGGGCCGTATCAACAAAACGATACCTCCGGTTAAAAATGTATCGGAACGTAAAGAGAGCGCCGCTGAACTTTTCAATAAAATACGTGCAATGCAAATACGCCCGAGCTCCGGCGGTAGTTACCGCTTCGCGCGCGCCCGATGCACGGGACTTTTCAATATCTGCTAAATTATACGTTCGCGCGCGTGTTTTTCGCCGTGTATTGGATATTCTCCACTGTTTGCTTCTTTTCTTTCACCCGGCGACAGAAAATAAAAATGCAACGTACACGCACACGCATGTCGCGCTTCGAACCGTGTGCGTTTCGAATCTTCGATAACGCGCGCCCCACAGACTCGTTCCACCCGGAAAACTCGAGACAATTAAACCCGGACGACGGCAACAATGGAGCGCGATATCGACACGCAGTATTTGCGATCATTTCACACCGTCGGCGTCGCGACGCTCGGAAACTTGGATTTGTTGCGGGGACCGCCATTTTTAATGTTTTTCAGGTTTTACTGCTGCGCTCTCTCTCTCTCTCTCTCTCGTGGATTTTTAGATTCATTGCTTCCGGTCGCTGTTCTTTTTGGGCCCTCTTTCAAATTTCGTCGTCTAGTTTAATTATGATCGAAGTAAGCGTAATTGTAAATGTTCCGTCGCGCAGGAACAAAATACGTGGGTTTCCTTTGAATCGAAGGTACCCGAGTACGGACGGCAATTAAATGGTGTTTCGGATTAGAAGGGGTTTAAAGCAAGTCACTTCACTTAGAACTAAACTTTATTTCCCCAACTAGGGTGCGTTCAATGTATAACAGAACTATGTACAAGTAGATGTTTGTAACCGGCCAAAACACAGGCTCGTTTTGGCTCGATTGGTGAATAAAGAATGTTAATAGCGAACTAGATGAGTTTCCCTTGAGAGATATTCACTTGTAGTAGTAGTGAACCTTGCCCGAAGATATATTCACGAGTAGTTCCCGTGAATCCCGATATTGAATCTACTAACTCGCGAAAACCGGTCAAGCGACGAACGACGTTTTCTGAAGAACGAGTTAGAACGACTAACGTACGTTGGGATCGGAGTCGAACAGCTGGCAGTTTGCCGTCACCGTCGAACTATTGATTGGCGGATCGATAGAGCGATCCGCCAATAGTAATCCCAATTTCGGGGTCGATAATTGATCGTAATCGATGTCCGACGGTGCTGGTCTAAGCTACTGCGAGCTGCTTATCGACTCTCGATCTCGCTGTTACGCGTGAATCCGCCAATAGCACGGCGGCGCAGTAAATCGGCGCGTTCACGCTGCCGACACGCTCAGCCAATCCCAAACAAATGGCGAAGACAGGCCCAACGCCGTAGCCGAACTACAGTAAGTCACGTACCAGGCCCAGTGTGCAATGAGGGTGTCCCTACCATAAAGTTCACCCGGCGCAGCCAAACAGAAGGTTAAGTTAAATTCATCGTAGAAGCCAGTCGAGGCTGAGCGAATAAAGATGATCATCGTTGGTACGACCGAAAACGAATTTTTCGGCGTGTGAGAAGCTACGAGATTTGACCGAGGACAGTTTTTCGAAAATCCTGGGTTCTCTGCCGCGCGAAAAAACGGCACTTTGACGTTCACGCGAGTAATGGGGTTATCCGAGAGCTTTCTCGCAGCGCGGCACGCGCGCGCCTCTATTTAATTGCGCGAGTTTCTGACCGTAGCGTAGCAGAAGGGTTAAAAGTCTGTCGCTTTTAGCGCTCTCGCTCACAATGGAGAGGACGCGCATCATCCTCGCTTCATCGGCTAGCAAAGGAGAGGAGCAGCGTAGTCGTCGGCGGTGCCCGCGAGGGCTCAAAGGAGACGATAATTTTTCTCAATTACGGCTAAAGAGATTTTTGCCCAAAGAGTAAATGTTATCCGCCGGCTTAAAGCGCCACTTTCGCCGGGGCACACCGCGACGGACAGTGATTTAAAAGTGTTGCTTTTTAATAACGTCCGCGTTAATGCGCAAGGGTGTGATGTCCTTTTGCCGGATTAATCGAGTTTATAGTTAATTTTCAGCGTACCAGCCTCTCTGTCTTTCTCTTTCTCCTCGTCGGCTTTAATGACTACGGTACGCCCCTTTGCACGAGCTGGCAGGGTCCGGCTCGACCCGGCCCGTGTGTACCGAGTTTGCACTTAGCCTCCGCTCTGCCTACGCGCCACCCTTGTCCGCGTGATACGCTATGCACACGGCCGTATGAAACTTTAATTGTGTCATTATGCGATGAAAATTTGTTCGGGTCCTCCGCTCGAACCGATACCCGCAAGCCACTGCACCGCGCGTCTGCGCTGCCTGCGCGCCTGCCTGTATTTTCATTCGGCGTGCCCGGCCAGCACCGAATAATGGAATTGCGGCCGGCCATTATTCTATATATCGTTTACTCCAGTTTATAATCAATTAATGCTTTTATGCGATTATTCGCCGAGGTAAGCGAACAAGTTTTAACGAATGCGAGCGGACCGGCGTACCTGCGCGCGATCTAGATCTGTTGCATCCGACTTCTCATTATCCTATTAACGATTACAGGCTGTTTGCGCTGGACCCTTATTGCGCGACGTCCGTTCTGCCATCGTGCTTTTCGCCGAGTCCTCCACTTTTACGCGGAGTTGGTAAATCTGGTTCCACTGCCGCAGATTCAAATCGAGATACGATCTCTCCTCTTTTCTCATCGAATTCGCAAATACGGTTCAGTATTCCAGTAATAACGTTATTGCGATACTTCGAAGAATCGATAGCGATCTAACGGGCAGCACGAGCTCGAAGGTCGGGTCCCGGCGGATCGTGATTTGCAAAGATGTTTTCCTTAGTTTTTCGCGTTTAATTAAACATGCCGTCAGATTACGCAATCTCTCGGTTCGACTGAAAGCAGCTTGGAAGCACCCCGTAAAGCATACTGCGATACCGAATCAATCCAGGTCATCTCCGCTTTGCAGCACAGTTATAGCTCCATTCCTCGTCGCTGCAGGTAGAAACTCGTTGTGTATCTCGCATGCAAGATCAAGGGAAGACGTCCGTGGAGCAGAATATTTATTGCGCTGTCTTATCGTTGTATGGGAAAAGCGAACAGCGGCGAACAGCGGCGAACAGAAGGAGAAATTCTTCGGTTTAACGGATGCGTACGCGCGTCCCCCTTTTCATCCCCCACTCTTCACCCCCTCCCCACCCTCGCCAGTTCAACCATCCTCATCTTCGATAGAATCTGTTCGTTCTCTCCGCCGCTTTCCTCATTATCCTTTCTTCCGCCGATTCCAGAGCTTCGTCGACTACTATGCTTTTCCACCCTCGATGTGTCATCCGTCGAAAGAAAGGGAACGGTGTTCGTTACACGCTCGAATGACGTCGAAAAGGTCAGAAGAACGTTATGTTTCGTGTAAAGCCTGAAAAGACGCGCAGAAGGGACGATAATTGAATTTCGAAATCGAAAAGGAAGATGAACGTCCGTATGCCCCGCGTCTCTCGCAGCTTCGGATAATGCCGCAAAACGACCGCCACAAATTTTCTTGAACACCGTTATCCGAGAGCGCGCACGGTAAATTGCAACCGAGCCTTAAAACCCTATTATTCGATTTCACTGGAAAATCACGTTGCTTTTCCTCGTTCTCGTCCTTCACGGAACAAACAGTCAGCTATCGGTAGTTGGCGTAAAAGCTCCATCCTTTGCGCACGAGTGTTACAGCTCCATCATGAAATTAGTCTAAGCTGACTTTGCCCATCAAATGATGTCATGTGCGCGTTCGCTAAAAATGTCGAAAAGACGCATTTGTTCCTGTGAAAATATTCAAATCGCTGAGACGAGTACGGGGAGGAAAATCCATGTACGCACGTATACGCATATACGTGTACAAATACATACGCATACTTGAAAATGTTGAAAAGTTCGGAGAAGCTTATCAGCGTCGATACGGTTAACGAAATATTAATGTTCACCCGACGATTTCTTTCGACAAGATTCGAGGAATACTTCATTTTGGACCTGCGGGATGCGATGAAAGTGAAAAAATGCGACAACGATTCCCGGCCTCCCTCTGGAATCGATCATTCGTCGGAATCGCATCGTGGCCGATAGTTCTGGCGGAGACAGCAGGAAAAAGCGGGACCGCAGAGAAAATTTTCCATTCCTCCGGGTAAATTATACAGCCCGCAAGATTGCACAGGCTCGTTTCTTCAACGTCGCATTCGACTTCCTACGTCCGTCCTTTCCTATTTCCGCTTTTGGCTACGCTAGCAGAGGCCGGAAGCCGTGTTTCACACGGACGTCCGTCCCTTGGTCGGCTTGCGGCCCAAATGCCATGAATTATAACCACGGAATAACAGCGTGGTTTTCAGAAAATTCACGAGAAGGAAGAGGGTGGGATGGCCCGGGTAGAATGTTCACTGTTGGGGGCTGAAATCGCAGATCCTGCGGTGACAACGCTGCTCTTCCTTTTTTCTTGCTAAACGCAAACTGGTGAAACATTCTGCCGGCTCTGAATTATAAGGGGTGGGAATCGTAACGGTGCGACTCCCTCTCTCGAGCAAACGCGAACGCTAAATCCCACGAATATTAATTCTGTACACATTGCCGTGTGATTTTCTTTTTCGACAAATTGTTTATTCTTCTCGCCCAGAGCGCGCAATCACTTTTATTGTCGTGGAATGTACTAAAATACTAAAATACAAAAACAAAATAATGCTGTTTCTGTTTTATAATACAGTGAACGAAGAACTGAAAAATGTATATCGATTAACATGTAATGTATTCGTAAATGAGGTTTATTGAGATTAATTTTTGAAGGGTGATTGTAAATTCTTTTTACCGAACCACCTGTGGTAGAAGTATATAAATTTTTCTGAAGTTACGTAAGGAGTGTGCATATTCACGTTGTAACGAGATTTCTGAGGTGCAGAGCTTCTTTGTTGCCGCATGTTTAATTTCCACCGCGATCGTCTCGATTAGATCGAAGATAAAGGTGTACGTATGCAGCAGGAGCAATGAAAATTCTAATGAGATGGAGATGGGAATCGGAATAACGCTATCGCACGCAACGTTAGGACGTTTCTCTTAAATTTTTCTTCTCGAGAGAAAATAGTCCAAGTTGAAAAATTTCATTTCAAAGCGATCGAAGGGATAATAAAATGTACCATATTGTATGTACAGGTTCGAAATTATTCCCGACTTTTGATAAATTAATAACGTTTACTTCGCAACTGTAACTGTGCTTAATAAACTATCGTGACGCGTGTATTTTTGATACGAAAGTAGTTGACCAACGGAAGCTGGGAAGATTAAGAAACTTTTCTCGCTCTGCCTTCATCACCCTTGCTTCCCCGCGCTCCTTCGTCACTTCCCTCGCTCTGTTTTCATAGTCACCGCATTATGCGTGTGCCCCATACAAGCAGACTTCTTGCGAAGCTGAGGACAAAGGCGTGTATTGAGTTCCTCCCTTGAACAACGTTGAGGTTCAAGGGCATCTCAAAGTCATGGTATTATAAATCGTTAATACTCCCTCTGCGTCAGCCGGAGCACAATTGAAAATTCATCAACGTTCTTTCGCGAAACTCCGAATAACGAACTAGGATCAGCAACAACGTTCTTTTTATACTTTTCATTCAGAATAAAACGACGAATTGTAAATTATCTTTATCTTTTAGAAAATAATCTTCGAGGAGTACCAAAGTACCGAGTACGAAAGTACCAAGGTTGAAAGATTTTTTCGAGTCCAGATGACGTGGATTATCGCGAAAAGGGCGGAAACGGCGTTCGTAGGCTGTTCGGTCCTCCGCGTGGAGGAGGGATTTTTGGTGGTAGGCTAATTGGTATCGTAGGTAGGCCATTCCTAAGGGTGGCATCACGCGGAACACACTCCGGCGTAACGAGGGAGGTGGAGACAACGACGCGACGCGATGGCATGGCGGTAGCAGTAGCGTGGCAGCGAGCGTGGAGCATCAAAATGGTGGGAGGTTTTGGGGCGGAAAGCATCGGATGAACGTCAACGGCAGAGAGCAAGGGAGGCAAAATGGGAATCCTTCGATAGCTTATTCGCACGACCAGTCAGCTGTCCATCCTCCTTTTTCTCCTCCTTTCCTCCTTTCGGTTTCTCCGTTATCTCGTGTCTTTTTCACGGCCGCCTTGCGCCACTGCTATCCTGCTGCCTGGACCCACATCGTTATCTTGATGGACGTACCAAGGCGGTCACTCGTAAACCTAATAATCTTGGTCACTTCTGACAAACGATGCCGTCAAAATGTAATTCCGACACGCTCACTCACTCGCTCAGTCACCCTCGTCTGGAATTCGAAATGGTGGCGATGCCTTTCGCGCGATCCCACCACCTCATCCTCTTCAACCACCTTCCTCTCTCTCCGCCTCCTTATCCTTTTCGCCTTGTCTTCTCCTTCACCTCGGATTTTCTCCTCGTTCGCAGTTTTCGACCCAGCACACACACACACGCACACACCGAAACCCTTCGCGGTCCGCTACTCCGACGAGATTTCACAATCATACGTGACTATCGCGCTTTAGCTGCCGTCATCCCTAATCACAAACCGAAGACTTCGACTCGTCGACGCGCAATTATCTTATCCCATTCTTCTCCCTTGATCTGCACGCTTCCGTACACGATCTCTCGGCGATATTTCATTTTTATCGCCGATCCTGGTTCTCTTCCATCCGCGTTATTCCACCAAATTAACCGACCAAATTAAATTGGCCAACTTTATTTCTCGTGAAAATCTGTAGGATTATGCAAAAGTTGCGTGGTTTCCTGGGGGACGTACACAGGTCCAATCCATTTCTTGAGTTGTCTTGAGTTTACTTAAACGAAGGATGGATTTTTCTATTGATGTAAAATAGTTCCAGTACGAATAGAAAGTTGATATAATACGATATCATGCAATACTCTACAGCAATTTTCAGAGGCGACTCCGAGCCAAAGATAAGTTTAATATTTTTCTACCGGACGAATTAGCTCGGTAAACGCAAATTCTACGGTGATATTAGGTTAATGCCAATTTCCGCAACCCCCGGAGGACCGATACGTCCAAGGAAGATTAATTTCAGCGGCCCCGTGTACAAGGAAGGAATTCGCGGTACAGTTTCTGCGGCTTACGCGCATGAATTTCCCGCGGATATTATTTTGAGAACGGGATACAATTCCGATGGACGTATTCGGCCGAGCGGATCGCGTATATCATAAACAAATTACTGACGTGACCACGATTAAACATTGTGCGTCCATCGTGGTTACGGTGAATAACGCGGCAACCGAGCCGAGCAAGTATATTTCCTCGAAACTTTTCCGCGCAATTACAGCGGAATGTAATTTCACGCTTCTACATAAAGCATCGACGTTTCCGCGCGCGCACGATTGTCGGTCACCAGGAGGGAAACTATTTGCATTTCCCTCGGACGGTCAAACGTTTCAATTAACATTATTTACGCGTTTTCAGCATTCCGACGGCTGCGCCGCGCCGTTCTACAGAAAATACAGGAACTTCGGCTCGAGACGTTCTCCTCTCGGCGCATTCTGTTGCGTTACGACCTACCCCGTAGTTTGATGAAACAATGCGTCACAGCGCACAGAGCGGAACAAATAAAATGTTGCGAATTGTTCTCCCAGAGACTCTGGCGAATATCGTTTGCGTCCCCGAACGGGGTACACCACCGTGTAACTTTCAAATTATTAGGAAAATTCATTATCATCCAGTCTTAATTGTTACAGGAAATAGACATTCCTTTCTAGGGGATTTTTAGCATTACCCCGACGTAATTTCAGATCATTTTCATCCATTCACTTAAATTTTTCATATTGGGTTATTTGAATTATAGCTAAACGCAGCCCATACCATTAAACTTCCACCGTCGAAATTCCTACTCGTTGCTACGGCTTTATCCTTACGTAAATCATGCCAATAGTATTTAAATTCATCAAGACAGTCTAGATTAATCTTGCAAGTTTGTGCTCCTGGCTAAAAAGGTGGCTTCTTTATTTGTTACTCTTTTAATGAATTAATAATGTTTTCCAGAGTTAAAGCAGTTTATACCGCCAAACACGTTCGGACACGTTCAAGGTCAAGTCTTCCTAGAAAAAGCGTCCACGTGCTCCTCAGGTGTATCGTATTACATACCGCGAAAAACCCCCCTCCCCTCGCCGTATAGCCAACTTCCCCCCTTCTTCCCCTCGTTTACCTAATTCAGGTGTTTTAGCCTCAAAAAAGTGATCCAGAACCGGTGTATGTACCCTACTTTAACGATTAATCGTCTTGGGGCACTTTTTTATTAATTATTTGGAACGTCTTTGAAGGTTGCCGTAAAGAAGATCAAAAGTCGAAGCTACTTCCCTACGCGTCTCCTCCGGTGCTTGCAGAGAGGGAAACTTTTTCCCCTGAATTCGTGCTCCTTCCCCTCAAGTGGCGCCTCAGTGCTGAACGAGTATCCGAGCTGACAGTGAGACTAATACTGTCTGTCGTTAGCGAAGGAGGCTCCGATGCGATGTTTCACCACCTTGCCCTTCGACTCGTCCTTCGGTAAGCATTATTGCTCGATAGGTCCACAAGCATAGGGGACAACGAAGGGAGAGGGACGAGAGGAACATTGAAAGAGATAAAGCAAGAATGTGTTACGTACGTCCAGAAAGGGGAACGCCAGTCATTGTTTCATTCATGAACCCGGTCACATGGATTGCAAGGTTACCTGTAACTGCTGTGTGTCAAGACGAGAGCCATAACGCTCGGGAAAAGAAACAAACGGGTGAAACACGGCGAGTCACGTGCCGGGTTACGGTAAAAAAAGGTATTCCGCCGGCATACGAACGCCACGGCAGGGTAACCAAAATTATAACGATCCTTTGTCCGTTTCCATCTCACCCTCGAGCACACGAGTCATCGTGAATAATGGAGAATCGCATTCTTCGTAAATTCTTATGCATTCCGTGAGACGGGATATGTCGGAGCTGGACTCCCATCCCTCCAAACAGGATTAACATCCGAATAGGAAATATCGCATTCGCATAATTAGCTTATCGGTCTTTTTTTCTATAGCCGACGAGAAAAAATTTTGACAAATCGCTCGAACTTCTCTCTCGCCGGTATCACGCTCGAGCGATCGCATACAAAATTGAAAAGAAATCGTGACATGGTTCCCCTACTTCGCTGCGCTTCTACCGCGTGTACACCGACGCAATTTATTGGAAAATCGATTTGTACGGTCTCGTTGTCTCTGTGCGTTGCGCTGTGGTCGCGCCGGAGAATAATGCACGCACTGCGCGCGTTTTAATTTCGTTGTGTAATGCGCTGTAGAAGTCGCGAGTTTGTCGGTGAAACGGCGAATGTTTTTTCCCGTGTGGCAAATGTTGACGGTTTCTCGAGCCGTCCTATCAACGTTGCCTAAATATTTTTGATATCGAAATTCGGTGATTTTACTCGAACGTAACATACGGGGAATAAATTACGAAAAAAATAAATTACACCGATGCATCGAAATGCGTGGAATCACCCTGCGCATTCTGAATTTCCTTTCGAGTGCCAGCTCCGCTAGCAAAACTGTTAAATATCGCAACGAATGGAGCAGGGGCGAAGGTGTTCCGACCTCTCGATAACGGCATCATCATTTTCCCGTGTACGACGAGCGTATCCGGCGCAGTTCGCCGCGACATTCGAATACCCGACGTGTAACGCTCTCTCTCGCGGTCGTTCTGCAGTTTTTTTACGCGGGCGTTTCACGGATCGAGGAGAGAAAATCTTTTCTCCGGATCGGCTCTCGTAACCAATAAACTGAGACTGCAGCCTTTACACGGAGCCCGGTGATAGCGGTGCGGCTCCGTAAGTCCTGACGGCGCGCGGACGACTTGGAAAAGCTCGGCGAGTTCTTATCTGTCCACCGGTTTCAGCCCGGTCTCTCTCTTTTCGCCCGTTCTCCATCTTCTCGTTTCGCAGCTATTGTGATAACCATTTACATAAGGAATCCCGGAATTACGGAAGCCAGTTACCGCAGACGGTATAACCCAAAGAGCCCAGCGCGAGTAGAGAGAGAGAGGGTCGGTGGTAGCGAACAGAGAAACGGCGACCCGCGCGGAGAACAAAGTCGTTGGTTTCCTGGTGTCTGAATCTTAACTTCTGGCCAGGATACAGGAAGCTTGGATTACCTTTTGCGACCGTACACCCCGCCGCTCCCTTCCCCCTTCCATTTTCCTGCATGAACTGTTTCTGGCTAACCGTTTCGTCGGGAAATCCTCTTAGCCCAGTCTTAATGAGGCCACTGGCGACTGCAATTTTAAGCTAATTGAATAATTTCAGCTTCGAGCTGACCCCGGCCAAAGACGAGTGCGTTTTGTGTCCCCGAACGAGACCGTGACGTCGTCGTCGTTATCGTCGTCGTCGTTGCCGAACGGCACTCGTTCGACCCGCTGGATGTTAACGTAATGACGTCTAAGATGAAAAGGAAGTAGTCTCTACGCGGGAGCCGAAGTCTCGCTGTTGGCGTTGCTTTTATTCCGCACCCGAATTTCGGTCAACACCGGGTCTCGCTCTTTCACCCTTCTCTCCCTTTCTCTGGGTCATTAGTATTCGAAGAATTCTTCTCTCTATACGTACAGAGCCTTTTAATCGAGGAAATAAGAAAGTTCGTCTATTGACTTTTCATCTACGGTAATGAGCAAGAGATAGCCCACGGAAACTCGCCGCTTCAACGAGTCGTATCGGAATTTCTGGCTTTGAAAGGCCGCTTTAAGAAATTGCTTCGGTCATTCTGTTTTAGATTGTGGTAACGCTTGTTTCCGGAACGAGAGCCCCGTATTCAAACGGGGCTCGGTCGGTTTCAATTAAACGGGACAATCATTAGGTCGCCCGCAAAAATAATTGCGGTTTTCGGACCGGCTATTGTCCCACAAATTATTATTATTCCTACGTGTGAAAGACCACGAGCCCGACTCTTCGAGCCCACTGTTCGCGGATGTAAAAGTGCAGCTTGCCGAGTAAAATGCAAACGTCGCTTTCAAAATTAGTCTTTGACAGATTATCAAAGAAGCATTGAAGATGCTTCTCTGGCTCGAAGAGACTTTGAACCACGTATTATGGCAATGTAATTTGTACAATCAGGAAAGAACAAAATTTATTGTTAAGATCCGTCAACTTAATTTTCAACTTCCCATGGATGCTTCACTGATAATAGCCAAACCCTATATCAGGGCTTGTCGCTGTATGCTGTCATTTTTTAAAAGCTGTGGCCTTAAGGTTTAACCGGTTTATCTTTTACGTATATTGTTTTCATATTTTATTATATTACTATGTATGTTCAGTTTCATTTTCTGCAACAATGTACTATGTTTTCTTTATTATGTTGAAATAAATCTCACATGAGATTTTCTAATAAAAAAAAAACATCGAAGATGCGTCATTGTAGAAATTGTTATTTGTCAGGTTAGAAGGAAAGTAACAATCGTGGCGCGTATACAATTCGACGCGCGACAAGCGTCCGAGGCATTCGCGAGTGTTTTTCATTCGCGGGGAATAACGTGGGAAAAAAGAAATGATTAAAAATTGCGGAATACCGATATTCGCCGGAAACTTTTCCTGTATAAATTAACGGGAATCGCGCGTTTGTTCTCTGATCTAATTGGTTCGAACGAGACTCGCAGATTTCTATTCTAGCGCCCCCGTTGTATTCGGCACCACAGAAATCCCGGACGCATATTTTCGTCTGAGTGGAATGACGCGGCAGGCTAAGCACATTTGCTCGATATAAATTGGTCGAGATGCGCATCGTGCGCACGAGTGGTAACTTGAAAACGCGAAGTGCTCTTCGGTCAATAGCGCTCGGCCCACGAGAAAAGAGAGGGAAAAAAAGGAGAGTTCGACACACATGATCAGATTTATACGGAATCACTGTTCACTTTTCAGCGTTGAATAACGTCGAACAACTCGATTCGTTCCACGATAATAATCAGAGAAATACTATTTATTATTTGCGAAAGTAACGCTGGTACTGCTGGACAATGAACGACTGTACAGGCTGATCCAGCGAAGTGGACGGTCAACAATGGCAGACAGCGAAATTGACGATCCCCTAAATGGACACCACGAACCACCAAAAATTTCATTTTTTCTGAATCAGTTCTTCCTATATTTGACTCCACGGAACCGTATATTTTATCGTGTACCTTTCATTCGTATTTACCATAAATGCATAAACATCTGCAACGGTTGACACCGTAATCGCCATTTTTAATGAAGACCACCGCACGCAGCCTGTCTTTTGCGCTGCTCGTCTCGTTTCAAGAGTGAATTAAAACAGATAATGGATTCGACTGACGTTCGGTTAAAGTTTTTACGTCTGTTTCGAATTAAACGGAATTTCACGACTTTGTGTCCCAGTTTGGTGGGAAGCGTCTGTAACAAAGACATTATTCGATAAGAGGATTACAACCGCTGGTTTATCGTAAGCACCTTAGAGAATTCGGCTTTTTAATGGTTTGCGGGAATTGTGCAAATTTAAACACGTTTTTGCGGGCGAATTCTTAGGATCCGAAGGAATTCAAACTAGATAGACCTCTGGACCGAGAGGCTGCCAGATCACAGAGTCGTTAATTTCAAGATTACAATGAAACTTCCAAAATTACAAGTCTCGTGCAGAGAACTCATTAAGCGCGTCTTCAAACCTTGGCTCCTAATTTCTTCGAACATTTAGATTCGGACCGACTAACTAGATTGAAAACGTCCGAGTCTAAGTATCAGTTGTTTCATTGTTATCGTCTATCGGTATCTTATAAATATTCTTTCGTAGCACAGAAAATTAAACGTTCCTTCAATATTTTTAATTCGATGGATTTGAAATTGATACGGTAACACCGACGTAGCGAATAACGTTAACTATACTTTGAATAATGATTCTCTCTCTGATATTTTTCAATTTTTCTCGTTTGATTTCCGTTACAGTAGAACCTCTACTAATCAGGGCAACGCTGTTCGGGTAATAGAACAGTCATCTGCTTGCGTATTAGACGAAGTCCATGCTGATCCGTTCGATGAATCGTAAATTTCTCGCAAGTTCATTCCGTCTAATTTTGATTTTCGAAGAGCAGCGACTTTATTGTTAATTGACTCGCTAAACATTGTAGGAGAAGAGATTCTCGAGAATCGGTTTGCCACCGTTCTACATCTAGTTACGGTGATTGCGTTGGCATCCTCCTTCCGGTTCTTCCATCTCCTGCCGCGATTCTGACGGCTCAGTCAATGTTTATTTAGCCTCGGCTGTTTACGGGCCAAGGGCTACAAATTAAAAGCAACGCCGCTGATGATTCACAGAGGGGTTCCCCGCATCGTTCGATTTCCCTTCCTTCGTCTGGGCTTTATTCGCTATCTACTTTCTTGGTTCTGCCCTATACGGGCTGGGGGAGTCCCTTTGTTCCCTTGATCGAGAGACCCTGTTTCATCGACGCTCTTCGCAGCGAGGATAGACGTGACAGAATTTTCAGATTCGGCTCCTCGCAACTCGAAATTGAAATTCGCCGTAACGTCTTTAACTGCTAACGAAAATGCTCCTTCGATTACCGCGGGGATCTTTATTTCTCGTTGGTATTCCGATTTTAACCTTGAACCCTCCTCGAACAGGGTTTACCGGAGCAATACATTTTGTGAAACATCATCAGTATACGTGGAAAGATGTTCAAGTCGTATAAGAAATTTGAAAATTTTACCGCGTTACTACCAACCAAGATTCATCTGGGGTGTTCTCTCTTCGAAGATGTTTCAGGAGGCAGAGAGATAATTCGTCGAGGAATGACAGTGAAACGACGAACGAAGTGCAGGTGAGAAGTCGTCAGTCCGATAGCAGTTGATAATTTGAATAATCCCGCGTGTGGCGAACGGCGACAATCAGAAAACTTTCACCAAAGTTTTCTGCTACGCGCGTGCTACGAGCCATGAATTATGTACACGTAGATATAACTGTGTCGATAAGAGCTCGGGCGCTTTATTTTACATGAATTCCCCGGTACTTTCTCGGTCGAGGGATCGAAAATAACAAGAGGCTCGCCGAGAGCTGGTCTCCCAGGATATAGATAAATATCCGAGAATCGGATCTTCACGCTCGACACACTTGCCCGTCGCTCGTATACCGTACACGTACGTATGTTCCAATCGCGCAGCAGACGGCATTTCTGCGAGGCAGATTGAATCGCCAGTGGTGCGGTAGTCCTGTTATTGTCACACATCGTGGCCCGATTGTCTGCTGGCTACGATCATCGTTGGAATCGAGGCACACGGATGAATGGCTGAATAGAGGCATATCTTACCCCGGACAGAAGTACTCGCGAAGAGACAAATGTGCGCCGCAACCGCAGATGTATGCATATGAAAGATAACAATAGGTGCCACGCAGCCAGCTATATCAGATCTACATATATCGATCTCCTCTCTCACGCTCTCTCTACGTATCTACGTCCACTGGAATTATTTTTCTGTCCACCGAATCTACCCATTATTGAATCGTTTTTACACTGACCGATTCGTTCATCTACTCGTGAAAGCGTGCTTCGTAATCCGCAGCGAAGCTAATATAGTTTTTTGAACCCTTCCGCAGTCGCGATGTGCTTTTTATTATCAAGTTGATTTTATTACGGTAAAAAGAAAAATTATACAGCGTCACCAATTCAGTCGTTATCGTCGAGAATAGTCGTTGGCAGAGAGAAGCCCATTGTTATCACGGTAGATCCTTTACAGGAAGAGCGATATTTTTAAGGGATCGAGGTTCGAGCCGTAGCTGGATGCACGAGGCTCCTTAATCAGTTGGCGACCGGCGAGTTTCGTGTTAGCCATAAGACTATAAACCATAATTCATTCGGGCACGGTCGTGTCCGTTTGCTCGGCGGAAGCGTTGACGTGTGCGCCGGTGCTCTCCGGGCTTGTGTGGGTGGTTCTGGGTACGTTGAAGTTTCCATTTTCCGTATAAACAGGCTGCGGTGTCTCACCCGTGGCGGAGACTTCGCTGTAGCTCGGACACGGTGCAGGCGTTAAAGCGGTATCAGTAATTACCAGCGTGTTGGCAAACAACTAGGCCAGCAGCTCTTGCTTCCGATACCTGCACACGTACAGAGACGCGCGCTCGTTACCGTCGCTATAGTCACGAGAAAATCAACCAGCCGCTCAAGGCCATTCAGGAGCTTATTTCCACCGGTACCGGTTATTTCTGTCGCTGTATTTTCGCGTTCCTTCCTGCTCACTTCCCACTGCTAGTTGCCTTCCTCATTGACTTCCAAATTTTCACAAATATCTACAGTCTATGCATGTAGAACTCCATCCCCTTCCCATTTATTCGTCCAGTCTGTCTTCGAGGACTTTCGTTGTTCCAGCGATCTTCGCAAGTTCGCTTTTTCAATGAATTTTCTGTTTAGCGACTGATTCGATTTTGCAAAATCACTTGTTGTATCTTTTGGAATTCTCCCTCTGCAGATTTAGATGTACGCGCATACTTGAATATTTTATACACGGTTCCCTATACTTCTTAAATAGTTGCCGGCCTCGTTGACTTCCAAATGTACGAACAAATGTGTGGTGACTTTGCGAACACTCCGTATGGTGGTCGCTGTGTACCGCAGCAACCGCCAAGTTTCTCGTTGTCATGAATATATTGAAAACTTGTCGTCCTTCTGAATTTTCCGTTTCAGAGGAAGCTCGTTGAAATTGCAGGTAATCACCGGGGGATCGCTCGATCTCTTGCAGCCTTTCAAGGAAACATCGCTAGGCGTAAAAAAGTAATCGTCAACTTGATGACGATTACGCGAGTGGTGGTTTGGGTAGCAAAATCGATAATTTAGAATTTAGAGGGGGAAGGGCCAAAGAAAAGTGGAGAACTAGGGACCACCCTGACGTCCATCCAAGCTAGACAACCTTGGAAATTCGTGGTAGAGGTAAGGAGGAAGGAAGCGTGACCGGTGGTAGGCTGAAAAATCCAGCAGCGGATGCAAGATTAAATTCGTTGGCGGAGGCTGGCGCGGACGCACTGATAGACGTCGGATCAAAATTTAAAATGTTCACCGCGCCGCTTCCACGTGGAAAGATCCCTCGACTCCTGGTAGGCCACTCCGTTTCCGACGTCTCATGTATGATAGATGATCGTCCAGCCTTGATCACCGTCACCCTCGCAGGTCTCGGATGCATATTTAACGTCGATGGTGGCTGCTGGCCCCGTCCTGGTTGTTTTCTGCTCGCGATGCACCTCTACACCCACGCGGAAGAGCCCTGGCATCCTACAAGGTCCGTGCGGGGAGGGGGTGTTCGGTGCTGCGGAGCAGCAGCGTTGGGAGCGCAGCTTTTCGCGTATAATACACGTGTAGACGAGCGCGCGACACCCGCCGCGACGTCTTTGTGCTTTCGAAAGCTTGCCCCGGGGCTTTTTCCGAAAGAGGGGCGGCTCTATGAAATATCGTATTCATCGTTACACCGACCTTTGCCTCCCTCGTCCTGCGCTCACCCACTGCTTCTACGTTTTCACCCCCCTGAGACACAGGGGCGGGGGCGGAGGCGGGGGCGAGGGCTGCTCTCTCCGGCTATATGGAAAGGTAAAGTACAACAGCCGCGACAGGGTACACGACGACTAGCGAGGAATGAAAATCGATCGCGAGTGCTACTCGGATAGAGGCCCCCCCGTATCATCCGATGCCATACCAGCGCGGCGCGCCGCGACCTGTACCTCGCCGAGGGCGAGGGTGAATCAACGGCAGCTAGTTACATTTCGTTGGCGTTGCCCTCTCCTTCCCCTCCTTCTCCTCCTCCTCCTCTTCTTCTTCTTCGTCTTGTCCTTCTGACGGTCACTGCTGTCGTTTCTGCCCTTCGATCTTTGCTTGTTCCAGCTCTACGCGAATTTAGAAAATGCGAGGACATACTGGACGTATGACCTTCAGTCGTCGGTTAAAAGATTTTCAGGTCCCTTGCGCAGGGTCGCTTCAACGTAGCGTTGACTTACCGTCGATGGACCGTTGATCTTACGTAGGTTGCGGATCTTTATGCATTCATGGAGTATCGAATGCGACAAGATTTAGCGCGAGTTTTATTCGCTTTGGGTCTACGTATTTTGTTATTGGACCGCGCGGATCTTTATGCAAAATGAAACTGTTTTGCATTAATCGTGGGGGTAAATCTTACGTTTAGGGGAGGATGCTCCGATGCGCTTGACCTGGACGTATGTTGTCAAGGACAACAGTCTGAACAACTTTCGTCGTTACATGTATCCGGTGCTTTAGTTTTCGAGATATTCGCAACAAATTGTTTGATGCTTGAACTTTAACCAGCCTCGAAAATGGTCCATCATGTTCTCGCAATGGAAGGAATTTCACGGACAAGGATGCTCGTTTCAATGTCAACAGGCTCGGGAAGGATCGCTTTGCCACTTTCGTGGATGTTGACAATGGCGTGCCGCTGCAATCTGTTTCCCTCGTTCCTTTTTTCCTCTTTTTTTCTTTATTGATGTCGGTACTTTTGAAAGCGATAAAACGAAGCAGCCCTGGAGGAGCTTTAAGAACCGCTCCTTTCGGATGGTGGTAACGATACTGATAGAAAACGGCATTGTTGCGTATCGGCCGCCGTGTCTGCCTACGATAGTCGCTTACACGGAGCACAACGGATCAGCTGATGCGTTATGCAAAAGCTGGGGTAGGATATCGGTGTTCAGCTCTCTCCCATAAAAGTACTCTAAATAGAGTAATATGTTCAGAAAATATTCGAACCGATACACTTTGAAAATTCAAACGGAGCATATTACGAAACCCATTTTTCAGGAAAATGCATTCTTACGGTAGATCTCGTATCGTTTCGAGTCAAGAAGAATCGATGCGAGGAATCGATTATTCTCGAGATGGGAATTCACGAGCTCAGTCCATCTTGGAAAAATGTTTTGTCTGAGATTTTGTCCGAGGGGAGGTGAAAACTGAATTGTTTTCCAATGAATTGTCGAAATCGTTTCCAGTCTTCTGGGATCGATTCGTTGGCAATTTTTCTATCAGAGTTTCACTAATATCGTTTCAATAACGTTCAATTGATATTCGAACGATATCTACGGTAGAATGCTGCTTAAAGCTCGCGCTTCACAGAGGAACTTTCGTGAAACGATAACGCAGGATACTCGAGATACGAATAGCACGAGGTGGTGAAATACTTTTATAACCGGCCGTCGGAGAAGCACGTGAACGATTCAATTGGCTTATGTTCAGGATTCTTGGGCGGTCCTTAGCGAGCTGAATACGTTCGCTGCAGTTCCGCTTCCCTGACCGGTCTGGAATGCAAACACAGAATCGTACCACGAGTTCCTATTTAAGGAAAAACAACCCGTCGAGTTTATTGCGGTCGTATTTGTACTCCTCCCTCGAATGCTCTTAAAGATGAAGCTACATTATGCCAGTGTTATCGGAAGAGAGAAACTGGATTCTCGCGTAGCTGCCGCTATTATATTCCTATCACGCCGTTTTTAATCGTTTTTAGAAAGCTAGCAGCTCGCCGCTTCCTTCTCAAGCTTGGGCAGTCTGCGACTAATACTTGTGATTTTTAAATAACTATTGACATCCGACGTGCTGCACGTTTCACAAAATCATTAAACGAAATAGAATAGAATCGAATAATTACTGGTTGAACTCTGATGCTGATGCTTCGCGCATTGCGAACCAGGGAGTGGCCAATTGGATCGTTGCGTTTGCGAAAAATTAATTAGGCACCCGTGCGACGAGGAAACGCGATGTGGGTCGATCTTGGGCCTTGCGAGGGAAGCGTCTGAATTAATTGAAAATTAGCTATTCGCGGCACAGTGGTGTCCTGGCTTTTCGTTGCGCGTTGCAGAGCAGCAGCGTCAACTTTCGCTGGCTCCGATCCCCTTGACTTTAAGCTACCTTTATTCGGAGCGTGGCCGACAACGTGGCAATAGAATCTGCCGGCAGACTACTAATTAAGTCGCTAACATTTTTCCCTCGTCGCCTTCGCCGGCGACGGTTCTTTTGCCAAGCAAATGAGAGTAATTGGATAATAAAATAGCCTCCCGCGCGACTCGGAACAATATCGAGGAGGAAGGAGGACAGAAACCGGAATAGAAAAGCAAAAGAGGGCGGGTGACCAGAGGAAGTGATGGAAGCTGGTGACAAAAAACTAAGAGTAGAGGCGGAACGAAACGGAGGATGAAAGGATTTGCGCTTTATAATCGTGAGACTGTCTGGCCGCGATGAATGAGCGGGGGCGTTTAAAAAAGATTGGGCCTCCTGGATGGCTGGTTGGCTGGCAGTGTGCCTGTCACTTCTACTCTTTATTTTCTCTCTCTGTCTCGCTCTCGCTATCTCGCTCTCTTTCCGTCCATCTTTCTCTTTTTTCCCTGCTCGTTTCCTTTTCGCGTCCGTCTCTTTATCACCCTGGTCGTAGTCGTAATCGGCGCGAGACTTTTCCATTTCTTAGGTCAATTTTCATTTTCTTCGAAGCACGCGCTCGTACGAGAAACAAGTTCCGGGAGAAAGGGTGTCCCTCGGTGATTTTTAAAGATCCTACGGTAAAAGGTTTGTTAGAATTTGTACGATGCGCGTACTTTTAACCGAGACACGAAAGAAACGAATTCGTTGGGTAAAAGTTTTAGAAAATCACGTTTTTCGAATTGTTCGGTGGTTGCTTGTGCCGTAGGAGCCCAGCTAAGAATACAATTAATCCGATCAATTATTTGGAACGGGACACGGCCGGAAGTCACGAAGCTAGCTGGGCAAGCTTGGGTCGTCCTTTTTATTGTCCTTACGTTGCGCTGGCGTGGCACGTATTCATTCTTTCGACTTTGGGATCGCGAGCCAGCGATAGCGAGTAACTTACGAGGACAACCTCCTGCTAGAGGGCGTGTTCCAGTGATAAGGAACCTTTTATACGTCATCGAGCTGCGACGGTCCTTCCACTCTTCGGTTAAATGTTAATGAATTGCTGCGTTAGCGTGTGGCGCGTTCGCCGAACCTTCCGAATAACTCCTGAACGTGAACCTCCGACTCTCTGAATATAAATGCTTTTACGATTACCACGGTGAATCTAATTTTCCGAAATGTCACGAAAGAATGTCCTAATACTTGCATAATCTCATCCACAAATTTGTATAGAATAAGGACAAGCAAGAAACACGCCAGTCCGAAATAATTGTAGAAAATTTGAAGACGAAATCTTGAAATCGAGCGTGAACTTTTGCAATGATCTGATCCGATGGTTATCCAGGTGTCGAACGTTCTGGTCGCTAAAAAGCGAAACGAAGTAGCTTTTGTTTCCGTTTTTGCAATGCCGAGTCGCACGAAACTCGTGCTCGTTGATATTCGAGATTGTTCTGGGCGGTGAGCGCTTTATATATATCATTAGAAATTCAGCATATTTCTTCTACACATTATTCATTGTGGTTAGCTTTCCTTTGTTCTTCTATTATATACTTCCTGCACCAGGAGTCCGCGGTACGCCGACCGGTTTTTTTTGTCCGCCTCTGAAGCCTTCTTAATGCGTACATATGTATACATACAACTGCTGGTTGCCAAGGGGCACCGTTTATTGAATCAAGCCCTTAAGTCCGTGACTTTTTCCTCCAACAAAAAGCCCTTCGCCGCGCCGCGCCGGCGCGCGGCGACCGCATCGGGAAACGATGAACGAAACTCATCGGGAACGGTTTCACCTTTCGGACTCCTCTCTGTTGCACGTTGCGCACGAATATTTGCAAATAAACATATCAGCCTTCGAACAACAGCCGGGTTTATCGCTTTCACTCGGAACTGCGAACGTTCCGTTCACATTCTAGTCCACAGCCAGTTGAAATCGTCCAGCAGCATCTCGAAAATGTGTTGTATTAAAAAATCACGTAAATTATAATCCGTTGATTGACTTGATTCGGTTCGATCCATCGAAATGAACTGGAAGAAACGTTGGATGTCCGTGTTCACGTAACGATCTTCCCATCGAAACGTTGCGTGTGTTCGAGTACGCCGATATAACTAATTAAGCGAGCGGATAGGTACTGTACACACCGTGCAGGGTTGGCTACAATATAAGCTTGTTTCAAACTTGTCTAAGCGGATAGCTCATCAGCAGGTTATTAAATACTCGTCAACACATTTTCCATTATACCGTGTCGTGTAAGTCGTTCTGCATCCGTTCTCGATTGAATCGATCGGATCAAAAGCTTGATCGTTCTACGATATTCTAGGTCCAAAGAAACGTTGAAAGGGTTAAAATATTTTTCAGGCGGTATACTTTTAAGACGGCAATCTTGTTTGGATTATCGGGGGAAAAGCGAGCGAGGGAAAAGTCGGGGAAGAAGGTGGGTGGATGGGATCGTTGCCGACCCATAAAATAATTACGTCGATAGAGCGACTGTAACGGGCGAGCAGCAACAGCAGGAATGATTTATCGGTCTTAACTACGCGTCTATTTCTAACACACGATCGCGATCATGCGCGCGTACGTGCAACCACGATTGTTTCCCTCGGTCCGCGCAACTTCCATTGTTCGGCTGGGGCTAAGGTAGCGTTGCGTATCGTGCGAACCCGCGCTCGCGGTAAATAACAAATGGACCACGTCTGCTATGCAACCATGATCCATGGAAGTAGCCTGGCCGAGAGGGAGGACGATAATGCTCACGTGCGAAGCGTATTGATGCAGTGACATTTGGAACGCTGCCGACAGTGCCGACGAATACGTACGCTCGCGTACCCGAGCACAGAGCTCCGTTTCGTTTTCAGTTGTCATGGAAATTTACCATGATCCTCCGGAGATCAACCGACACCGTGGACGAAAAAAAGTCTTGACGAATCGCTGCGAAATAATCCAGCTAATCCTCCGCCTTTTTCACTCATTTTTGCCATTTTTTTCATGAACGCCCACGAAACAACGACACGCACGGCTGTCGTCAAATAGAACGATTTCACGTATTTGCCTAAATGGGAAACTTTCTTTATAGAAATACTAGCAGCCCCTGACACGGTTTCGCCCGTGCTAAATGTGAGAAGAATTTAGATTTCGATCGTAAGTATGTTAATATATATATATATATGTATATATATATATATATATATATATATACACACATCCATTTTTATATATATAGATTATTAGTTGAATGCGTTTAATATATTTTTAATACGAAGAATGTACAAGATATAAAAGAGGAGAGATGAAAAGTCTCTGAAAGGCGATATTGAACTCCGATGACAGGATGAATAATTTTACACCCTGAAGAACGTGTGAGAGTTAAAATAAAAATCGTGGAATATTGAAGAACGCTGTTGCAACAATTTCCATCTCTTAGAATCGTGAAGACGGTAAATAAATCTTCGTGCAACAGTCTATTTAATACAAAGATCTGCATTCGAGCGATACGTCGTATATGCAATAATAACCGTGACACAGTTGGGTAACTGCGCGTTACTACGTATTGTTGGAGCCATTGCGTTGGCACGGCACAATGGGCGCCGTTACAAAGACAGAGATTGCGATGTTTATGGTAGCTGTGTCTTCATTAAGTTTCGGATGTTGCATCCCGGCCGGCTCGGTGTTTATAATCGATTTACTAGCTGGCAGCTGATGGGCGCGAGATTTGATGCGTCGAATACGGAGGCGAAGTGCGCTTACCGCGCAGCTGAATCTCCGAGACGATTCGTGTGTCTTGCTCGGCGCTGATGCAGCATTTCTGATTGCCGCTGAATCCTTCGGTGTATTAGTAGCGACTCCTACCGTATCGCTTCTAACAGCGCTGAATTCGATTGACGAAGATGCAAAGGACCTTCCATTTTCTCCGCCGCCGAATCTTCCACACCGCGGCGTGTTTGATGTGGCTCAAGGTCTTCAAACCACTTAATCGATTTCCGTGGACCAAAAGCGATCGCTGGTCAATCCTAAATGGACGCTGATTGACTTATCGTATTTCTTTCCCTCTCCAGCTGGGAACCACCACAAGGATACGCGTACGTATTAGGTTGAAGGGGAAGTTTTGTCGTATTTTGAAGAAATCGTTTGAAAAGATTTATAAAAATACGCGTTTAATATTATTCAATTATTTGCAACAAATACAAGATTTTTCGTAACCTTCGTCCGTGCTCCTTTCGAGTAATTATCGTTTAATTATCGTTTCGATGGGATGTTCGGGACGAGGAAGACAAATTGTTGATAAAGATTTATGCATCGTCGCGTAAACTTGATTTGTCTTTTTACACGGTGTCGGCGGGCACGCGTCTGATTAAACCTCGTGAATTTAACATTCGTCGGTTGATGCGTATTCATGCCCACCTTTCAGCGTTCGTCACGGATGGAGGTGGACGATGAAAGAGGTGAAGAGGGCGATTGGGTTAGAAAGGACGTGTGAATTTCGGCGGCTGCGGTAGTTATGGCATTAATGACCGTCTAGTTCAAAGGGAACATGGAGATAAATTGAGGAAGCCGTGTAACGAGACTACCCTCAAACGAGTTGGAACCTGAATTGCATACTGGGTGTCCCTTTTTAATCGATTCGCGCAAACACTTGCAGAAACATGGCGGAACTATTCGCCCGGCGAAGTTACGACGACGCGTTAACTCGGAATCGAAACCCATCGAATTATCGTGATCGTTAGCGGATTTTACGAGAACCGTTAATACGAGAACCACAAAACAATGGAAACGGACGAGTTCATAGATATCGGCATTAATTATTTCAATTGTTTCCCTTTATCGTCCAAAAGATTTTTCTCTTGTTTTACGCGTTCGCGAATTTATCGCTCGCTCGGAGGTCTGACTTTTCGACTACCCCGTACGCGTTACGATAAGAATGTTGATAAAACTGTTCGGCCTAGTTGTTGAAAATGCCAATGAAAGTTCGCTGGGAGAGGAAAGTTTCTCGTGGGATGCGAAAACCGTGGCAGGCATCGTAAAACATCGTGAAATATACTGCGCGGCGTTGAAAAGATCGTTAACACATAGTCGAACATTTTATTAGCACTTCGTTCCGGATCAAAGCCATTAATGGTTGTCGATCGTTTTGGTAGTCCCCAGTGTCGATTGCCTGGAACCGACCGTTCGAGCGCGTTCCCGAAAAATGCGTTAAACTGCGCGACCAATGGGAGGCGTTCAAAATAATTGTTTCTCGTTACGTGTGCAAAAATCTTGAATCATTTAACCGGCCCTTTTTTCACATTTCCGGCGAATCTCGAAATTGAATTATTTTAACCGAGCATCGGTCTCTAACCAACCCTAACCACACGGTTACGCGCGTTATCACGGAATAAACGCGTAACATTAGCCGAGAATTTTTTCAACGTAAATCCTGAAACAAAAATACAAAGAACTTTGTTTGTTGAACTTTATAATACGAACGGAAAATACTTTATCGATTAAAGTTCATGGCCCGAATAAAAGAATCGGGTGTTTATTTCACTTAAAAATACCGAAATTTCCTTCCTACCGATACAATGTTTGCTCGGAATTAACGATGCGGAAGCGACTGCGCAGCTTGCCGTTTCGCGCGATTAATAAAGCTGCAATCAAATCTCATTTTAAAGAGGTACGCTGTTGACGGAGCTTTTAGAACAATTAGAGCAGGTTTTCGCTAATAAATATAGTGAACGGGGGCTGCGTCTAATGAACGCATGGATGCGAAAGGGACTGGCAAATGAATCGCAAGGGCCAGCACGGAACAGCGTGAACGAAGATAACCAAGGGGTTATATACACGGGGTGCTTCAACGTGTCAAGTCCATAAATCTACATTAAGGTAATTAAACGAATTAAAAGTTGTAACCTCGGATTCTCGCGGACGCTCTTCGCGCCGCTGCTCTGCTTTGTCAACGTTGCCGTTGAAGCAAACATTTTCGAAATACGTTCCGCGCATGTTTTTGGACGAATTCAATTTTTCTGGAATTGTTCGAAGTAATTGTCACCGAGAAAATATCAACGCAAACGTGTCTACGACGGTCACATTTTTTCAGAATATTAATACAGTGTTTCGACTTGGGTGACTACGCTAATTCAATATTTTGGTACATTTCGCACGCTTTTATAAGCGAGTATTCAAAAACTTTCTTCAATTTCTGTAGAATGTACGCGCGTATTGAAAGAACACGACAACTTTCGATTTTGATTTGCGGAGCAAATTTCGTCGATCTTCCGAAATTTCTATCCGAGAGAGACGACAGCGAAAGCGTCGCGTCGTCGCACAGTGGGGTATTTGGCCAGTTTAGCGCGCCAAAAGTCAAAATTTTTAGTTTGTTCAAAATGACTGAAACTTTCTTCTCATGTACCTAAATATATATGCGAGTAATATACAATAATATTTTTCTGTAAACAGTACTATTTAGTAACATATAGACACTTGAAAGTGACATATTCTCGTGACCAGGAGAAGCGTCGAAAAACATGTGTTAAAGAAATGATTTTTTCACAAGTTTAGTGTATGGAATCGGGATAAAAACATACCTAGGATGTAAAGGAAGGTATATAAAGTAATTTTATAGCTTTTTGTTGTAAACGCTTCGTTGGTTTTGATAGAATAAACAATGGAAAATGGTACAATTTTTTTTACAAAAATTAAAATGTATTATGTAATAACTTTTTTTCTCCGCAAAACACCTCTCTAATTTTTTTTGACGTTATTCAGTAGACATTGCTTTATAGAATCCTGAAGAGTTTAGGTGCATCATAGTGCCACAACATGGAGAAATTTAACTTTCTGTGCGATACATATCAGTATGGCATGAATCGACCGTCTAGCATATGACTGATAATGATGAAATAATTGACCTGTAGGATGTAGATACTTGGAGGTAAATGAAGGAGAATGAATGTTACTATTGCTAGAATATTTAGTTTATATTATTGGAAAAATGTAATTTCGGTTAAACAATCGAGTGTCAGTCTTTCTTTGAATATTGTGGAGAGCATGAGCAAGCATCCTTGCTAGTAAATTAATCAAGGGTAAGATTTATGTATCAGTGCCTTATTTTATATTCCTTTCCTATTGTCCTTCGTTCTGCGCGGGTTTGGTCAGTGCCGGTTCACGCAGTCCTCATCCTTGATATTGGCTTTTCCAGGTTCTCGCTTGGATCTGTGTTCAAGCCTACGGCTTACGTATATTGTAAAGTTGTTGTAATATTGTATATTGTATAGTTGTAATATTGTATAATGTATAGTTGTGTTTCGTTTTCAATAAATTATGATTTTGATATTTAGACTTTATGTTTAAATTTTTATCACGGCTACGCGTGAAATTTGTTTGTAATAGCAATTTCTCTAAATCTGACAAAAAAATGTTTCAGATAAAAGTTCAACAGTATTAATAAACGTATAAATTGCAATACAAACAACATTTTAAAAAATTTGTTTAAAAGAAAAAAACAAGATCGCTTCGATTTTTTAAACATTAAACTGTATTTTTGATTTGATAATGTTCTAGCTGGTATTAAGACGAATTCAACGATATATAATATTATGACCTTCACATTATTAATAATGCCATAATAGTTTTGGCGCGCTAAACTGGCCAAATACCCCACTGTGCGTCGGGTCGTATTGGATTCGCACTGAAAATCGCGACTGGCGCGGGCGGTTCATTAAGGAAATAGGACAAGAAAACAATGGCTAGATGAAATAATGACGGAACCATTTGGGGATGTAAAGGCTCGGAAAAATTCCAGGCACTTTGCTTTTAATTATTTCGCCATTTTCGCGCCATTACATTCCATTATTCGTGTAGGGCGCGTTCGGTGGGGGAAGGGGCTCGTAAAAAGCGTGATCGTCACGGATTACAATGTCCCGTTTTAACTGCGGATTCGCAATCAACTTTGTCCATGCATCGGGAATAGTAGTCCATGCGGAATCGTTCGTTTCCTCTCGAAACATCGGTTCTGCCCGCACCGCGCGCGTTCAATGTATGCGCGCAACGCAAACTTTTCAGTCTGTCTGTTTTGTCGTAAACATAGTTTAGTACCTCCAAACAGAACCGATAAACGTATTCAGCGCTCCGGCAAATTTAAATCCCGCGGAATCTGGATCAGTTCGGTCAACTATTGTAAGACTCTCCCCGCGCCCCCGCCTCTCCCCTCGCCGTTCTTTGTCACGGTATCCGCTCTGAAATTTATTTTCTGTTTTTATTTCGAGTCCGCGCCGTGACAAACTGTATGCAGATAAAACCTAACTGAGTTATCAGCTCCGGAGTTCCCCTGTCGTACGTTACCTACTGAAACGTATGTATGCACACGATCCTACGCGATTTTGCATATTTCACGGTCTTTTTTTCCCACCGTTGCCCGGTCCCGAGCCTAGTTTTAACGTACGTTGCCGTTTTTTCGGACAATAATGTCGTTATCAAACGAATACTCTGCCACCGGATACGGAAAGCATTAATTTATCGCGACCCTAGGAACTCTACCAAAAACATGGAATTTTTTCAAGAGTTACGACAGAAATTAGACGAGCTTCGCGCTTTCGATGTTTCATTCTTCAGTAAAAATAGCTTCGAGTGAAAAGGGCGAAGAAAGTGGAATCAAATGAAATTCTATTTTCGTGGGAACAGCCTTTGTAGATTGAAAACGAATAAAAATTACCAGAAATTCTAGCAACTTTTGGAAAATAAATCAATAATAAATTGCACGTACGAATCGACGAGACCACGGCACAGCCTTGCCGTTGACTTTTCGGCGGGGTCGCGCCACGATAAAAGTTATCGATCTAAAATCCACACAGTCGAGTCGCAACGCGCGCCGCGCCATTATTCGCGGCGTCCAACGAGCGAGAGCTTTTCCTGGCCGTTCTATCGACGGATTTGGATTACGACGGAATAATAGACCAATAAAAATGCGTAAGAAGCCGGCTGCTTGATCGTGGTGGTGGTCGTCTGCGCGAAATACATACATAGATTAAGAGGTGGTCGCCGGGGGTAGGCTGCGCGGCGTCGGTAGCGACACGAGGAAGACGGTAAACAGGATAATAAAACTGCAGTAAAGTCGATACTTGGTAAATTGATCCTGGCCTTTGGTTTCGAGATGACAACAGACGGGACAGCAACGACCCCATTACCGGTAGCCTCGGCGATCCCTTGGGACACGCCGGGGTTGTTTAAATGCAAATCGCTTCGTCACCGGCAAAAATAACTCTGGTAATTCGGCAACGGTCCCTTCCCAGTCATTCCTTTTACACTTCGCAGGATTATGCGGAGCTTTCGCCTTGCTAAAATCAATTCTTTGCCGAACGAACACGTTGGGGAACCACCGACACCGCAAACTAAAGCTACGCGTCCACTTCCGAGTGCTTCAAACATTTTTTCCTCCTTGGAAATAAATCCTGGGGTCGTTTCACGTAACTTTTTATTCCGTTGAATACGGTAAAATCGCGTTCGCCGCTATCGATGCGAGTTTTCGCTTGGCAACCATGCGGAAGCTAAACTCGCGTATTTCAAAACAATTGCAAAGGATTGATCAGTGCCGATCAACTTTGCAAATGGATCGTGCTTTGTATTTGGCAAAATGGGCCGCTGTAAGCACAGGGAAAAACCGTGCAACGAACCGAAGCGTTTGAAAGACCCAGCATCTGATAAAATGACGTTTGATTCGCGTGATATTTTCAATTGCGCTTGCCGGGACGAATTTCGAGGAGATCCGGTCGGGCGGGATATTTTTCCATAGAAGAGAAACATAAAGCTCGCCCCCGTCGAATGAAGGAGCAGGCACGAATGGAACGACAAATAGTAATGAATTCGTTTCGAACGACAGCTTGTTCTGGTTGAAAGAGGCGCAGGAATTGGAACGGTTTTATTACGATGATTCCGCGCGCGGCCTGGTGTTACTGGCGAAACTATGAGCTGTACACGCTGAAGCCGGCTTCAAAGAATCTGGATTAACGGTTTCACGTTCCATTTCACCGAGGGTAACACTGAATTCTAGGCTTCCGCTTTGGACGCTGGTTCACGCTCGCAACACAGGAGTTCCACTATCTAACGCGTTGCTTGCCTTTTCATTATCACACCTACACGCGGCACGCACACGCGAGGACCACCCCACTTTACGCTGTGTCGAGTGCCATGTTTCGTACGGTCGCGGGAAGAAAGAATAGTCTTCGAATAGTCGGAAAAGTGATATGCGAACAACGCAGAGGGGCACAGGCCGTCGATAACGCCGCCAAATTTTAACAATTTTCACGATTAGACTGTGCAATCTTTATGCATTCACGAACAAAATCATTGGGTATACGAAACAATAACGGATAAGAAAAATTGAAGAACGTTGCAACGTTGTTTCTAACGCGACACAATCATTAAGGGATGAAATTAATCCAGAACATTTTTATATCGCACTAGAGGGCTCCGCCCCTGCTCGCTTCAATAGCCAATCCCCGCGACGCACAGTGGGCCAGAATCGCTCGCTAGCTGTTCATGAGCTAAAAAATGAAAGTCGTCATATCGATTTTTAACCAATGCACAGTGATTCTTAAATGTCCATTACATTCGAAAACGATAATATTAATTAAAGTTATTAAAAACTCTTGTTATAATAAGCGTTCAAAGATCAAACTTTTTCAGATACGATTTATCACCGAAAAAATTCCGTTTCTTCATGACGATGTCCTGGAAAACCTACTGAGGATTAAGTGCCCACATTTTTTTTTTATGAATTGATTAATTGTTTATTAGCTTTCTCAGCTACTTTGGTTTACATTTACAGTACATTACTTTACATTTGTTATAACGAATTCCTTTAGCATTCTCTTGAATATGTCTAAATGTTCACATCGCTTTACTTCTTCTGGTAGTGCATTATACATTAATATTCCTTCATAAAATAAACTTTTTTGGGCACTTCGTGTTTTACGAAATTCTACTACAATATTACCAGCTTGTCTTGTTTGCATTACACTTCCCTCGGCTACTATCCTCAGCTTATTTGTTAAATACTGCGGTAACATATTTTTTAATATCTTAAAGACAAATATACTTATATTATAGTATAGCCTCTGTCTTATTGCCATGAACTGCAACGCTTGCAGCATATTTTCTACTTTGGTTCGTCTGTCACATTGTAATATGACTCTCATGGCCCGGTTCTGCGCTTTTTGCAACCTACTTATCTGTGTTTCCCCCATATTAATTAATAACGTGGCACAATACTCAAAATGAGGTGCTATGATTGTCTTATATATAGTACATCTAGTATATGCTGTAATATAATTTCCCACTCGATTCAGAAAACCTATTTTCTTCCCGATTTTCTTTAGCATGTAATCGCAATGCTCGTTAAATCGTAGTTTATCATCAATAATTACGCCTAGATATTTTATCATTTCTACCCGTTCAATCTCAGTTTTATCCAAACATTTCACAGCCATACTACCTTGTAGCTCCTTTCTTATACTTCTAACTATCATATATTTCGTTTTCCCTGCGTTCATCTTCAGTTTGTTAATACTCATCCATTCCTCCACTATATTAAATGCTACATTCATTTTCCTCTCTAACTCCATACAACTCTCACCTGTTACATATATTAAGGTATCGTCTGCAAACATTTTTATATCGCAGCCCTCTGGGCACACTTTAACGAGATCATTTATGTATATTATGAATAATAACGGTCCTAATACCGATCCTTGTGGTACTCCATATTCCGTAGTTAATAATTTAGAGCATTCATCATTATATCTAACTTGTTGTGTTCTATTCTGAAGGTATGATCTAAACCAGTCTAGAACCGCACCCTTAAAACCATACTGGAATAATTTCTCTATTAACCTCTCTCTATCGATCGTCTCGAATGCACGCTTGAGATCCATAAATATTACTCCTACCATTTTTCTTTCACTAATTATCAATTTCCATTCATCTATGACTGTTTGTAATGCTGTCTCACATGAATAATTTTTTCTAAAACCTGACTGATGTTCCGTTATGATATTATTATTCTCCAAATACTCTTCAATTTGTTTTTTAACTACTAACTCAAGCACCTTCTCATATATTGGTAACATATTAATAGGCCTAAATTCGCTTGCTTTTTTTGGTTTCTCTACTTTAGGGATTGGAATTATCGTGGATGTTTTCCATTCGTCTAGGAAACAACCTTCGCGTAATAATTCATTTATTATACTAGTTAATTCTTCCTGTATTACACAGAACACTGCTTTTAATATATCACTATTTATACCTTCTTCTGTACCCTTTTTCTTTGGTAGCCCCCTAATAATTTCCCCTAACTGTTCCCCCGTAACCATTTCAAATTTATCCATCTCTCCTTTATTGTCAATGATATATATAGTTCTCCGACTTACATTCACAATATTGTTCCCCTGTATAGAATTTATTATGTCCCTAATACTCTGGATATAATATAAATTGAATTTCTCAGCCATATTGCACCCTGTGGTATTGTTCAATATTTCAAAGTCTATATTAATGAATAATGTATATCTATGTTGAGAACGCCCCAGGAACTAAACGTTAATGTTCATAATTTATTATTTTAAAAAATGTTTAGTCAGCTAAGGAAAATTGTCATAGTCTTTCACCTTTGACAAGGAATAAGTTAAAAGTTTGAAAGAATTTGGTGCTCTAACAAAGTGGAGCATTTTCAGCAAAGTTTCCTCTAAAAGATCCCGTAAAATTCACGTCCCCCCTCGGCCCACCCCGGAAATTATGACGGTTTGAAGCGTCGCGTGACACGCGCTCAGTGATGAGTTCGATCGAAATCGTGGCCAAAATAGGAAGGAGTACGGTGGTGTGACAAAAAAATGTTTCCTGCAAAAAATAATCATTAATCTGTACTCTACAAATCTCAATACAAAAAATTTAAAGAATTTTTTTTTTAAATAAAAAATTAAGGTCGCGTTGATTATTTATTTATCACGATATATTTTTTATTTAATAACATTATAGCTGACGTCAAGACGAATCCAACGACCTATTTATTGTGGCCTTTAAGTTTTGAAATAATGGTGAAATAGGCGTGAACAGCTACCGAGCCATTCTGGCCCACTGTGCGACGCCTCGCTTTCCCCTTCCCTCTCTCTCCCCCACTCACTCTCTTTTTTTTAGCTGCGCCTGCGCGTATATTGCACACATTTTTTGCATATCCTATCGTTTTTGTACAAATAATTAATCGTTCGATCGTTGAACAGACATCTGATCTTACGTTCAGAAATAATGGAGATGTTTAGTCACTATTGCTCACTGCGGTGTTCATGGGGATCAGAAGCCCCTGTAGGGTGACGGCAAGGGTGTCGATCCCCAGGGGGCGTGTCCAGCGCATTTGTTGACCGTTGTAACGCGTCCTGAGGTCTGTGTCGTCTCGTTTGTTATTGGCTGCGGATACGATGTCGGTGTTAAAAGCGCGTGTAATCGTACCAATTTTTGTTGAACGCGCAGACACGATTGGAGGATGCTGCGTTAAAAATGAACGCGTTCCTTCGTATTTCAGCAAAGTGGGAAACTTAATCTTTTAGGTGGAAAGAATTAGAGCGACGAAGCCCTTATTTCATATTTTTTCGAATTTTTTTGTTCTCCGTGAAAGCGAAGTGTAATCTCTTAGACGAAAAGAGTTATAACCGAGGAAACTTTATTGTGCATTTTTTAATCTGTTCTTTTTAATGTTCGTCTCGAGAATGACTGCTGTGCAATTATCGAGGGAGGTAACCTGTCCGTAACAATTAGCTGAAACGTTCCGCGCATTTCGAGGATTACGTTAACGTTTAAAGGTAATTTTGAAGGTTCAGTTGACCGCGGCGGTTTGTCGGAACGCGCGGAAAACTCGTGACGCAAAAACGAGCGACAGTTCTCATGCAGTATGACGGTAACTCGATAATGTTGCAATTTACTGGATTCCCATCGTGCCGAGAAAAACTTAATCGCATTCGCGGAATAATTAAGCACACTAACGAGAGAATTGTGTCCGGGTCTCCATAGTTTCCTGTAACGCTGCCGAGTACACGCTAAGCTATTCAACGTTTACGTATTGTTTTAAGGTGTTCTGTTGGGGGCCGTGACATTTCCCGCTCCGACAAAAAACCTCTCGAATCGGAGCACCGCACCGCCTAGTGAGCGCAAGCGTTACAGCGTCGAGCTGTAATCGCGTTAGGTTAATTTCCCTTGATTTCGAATAGTTTCTCGCACGTTTTATCGATACGATTTACCGCCTTTCATAGGTCAGCTGATTTCATTCTTCCGTTGCACCCTGAAAAGATGCACTTTTCTAAATAAATTGGAAGACGACCGAGGGAAAAGTCGTCGTTAACCTGTCAATTGAGTACGACTTTCACGAAGTTATCGTGTTTCTCTTGATTCGATGAATTGTCGATTTGCGGTTCCGTTGTCGTTGCCCAACTGTTCCGTTGTTAACTGGAGCAACGTTAATCAATTCCTTGGAAAGCATCTGTAAGACAACGTTAACCAGCACCCTCGCACGCCTGCCAAACAACTTCAATCAACTTCCATACGCTTTACGGGTAGGTGTGATCGCCGCGCCGCGCCGGCTCATTTAAACACTATGGAGACAGGTTTAACCACCTCGGCACCTGACCGAGACAGCTTTAATCAGTACCTGTGAACTGCATCGAGGTAGCATTAATCACCTCGCATGCCTCGTTAGGGCCATTAAGCAGGGAAGATCATTCGGTAAATTACAACTCTCGCTCACCTACTTTCACTCTTTTTTTCCGAGTGAAACTTCCTTCTTCGCGGTACAATATTCACACCTTGTATTTTTCGCGATCATCCGCTGTACCAATTAACGCGAGTAACACTATTTATCATCTTTATGTTTCAGGTAAGTCACGGAGGAGCCATTCCTTCTCGCTGGCAGTAAGTAAACGTTCTTCGAGGAACTGACGCGGCGGTCGTATTGCGTAAACAATTTTTATAACATCTACGATACTAGTAAATTTACTCTTAAATAGAACTTCTACGGTTTACTTATTTTGTTTCTGAACGGAAAGACGTGGATCTTTATGTAAATTCTAAATGTCATAGTCTTATCATAAAATTTCAAAGCATAGAGTAGAGAGGTCGTTAACGTTTGTTACGCACAGTTAAATTGTATGCTGTTGTTTTTGATTTTGGCGAGTAAGAAAAATGAAAATACGTAAACTAAATTACGTCAGCTGTTGCAACACATGGGACAAACGGTGTAATTAATGTACAGCGTTGTTCATGTTATCGTTTCGCCGTATTATTCTGTAATTTCTGAGGTGGTTATGCAAATAGGAACAGACAAGTTTCCGGGCATAAAGCTGCAGTCAGCACTTGGAAACGCGAGACAGCAACCAGAATTCTCCTTGGCCCAGATAGTTGATACGTTATACCCAATTTCTGTGCGCAATGCATTGGACGTCGTTAAACTGGCAATTGACAAAACCGATGTGCACTTCAACTTCTTCGCCTCGTTATTCCATTCGATTCGGAAGAACAGAGTTAATCGATGGTCAGGAAAAATTGATTGGGAACTGCATATTGACTGTTCGTATCTACGGTTTTTGTTTAACTGCAACAAGAGAGACGATTTTTTAACTTCAGACTCGTATTTCTCTTTCGCGATGACCACCGTTTATACGAAAACTGAAATTTTTTAAATCGGCTTTGACCATGCTCCAGTTTTACTTGTTCAAAATTAAGAGAGATACTGCTGTTAGCTCGGACACCACTTTCGAAAATCCATATCGCACCGACCACTTTGCCAAACTTTTTCGCGGAATTATCAGAGTTGATCGCTGAACCAGCCGCGCTTCCAAGTAGCATTTGCGATTTCACAATAAATTCGTTCGCGAACGAAATCCTAAAATGCTGGATTAATTGATCGAATATTTATTAAATTTTTATGTCCAGAGCGTTGTTCTAATCCACGGGTTTATTAGAGCTTCGGGGCGGCACGGCGCGGCTCGGCGGTTCTATTAAACTCGGGCAACTGTCGTCGAATTCCTGTATATAGAAGACGCTTTAATGAATAATCTAACGACCTCGTCGTAAGCACGTACGTACGTCCTGTCCATCCTAACCGAGTCGCAACCGAGTCGCCAACATAATCTGTTTTGCATATTTCGAGATGCGTACGGCGCGGTGCGGCGGCGGGTCGATGTAAATGCGTGCGGTGCTCCGCCAAACGTTACACGAACCTCGCCGAATATTCACCGGAGGCCACTAATTAAGTCGAAATATTCGTCCATTTAAATACAGTCGCGGTTGAACGCCGGTCAACTTAACGGTGACGCGGAAAACCTGGACGCGTCTTAAAGCCGCCCCGTGACGCGTCCGATCATTTTGTCGGCACTGACGCGTCGCGACACTCAGCGCCGCGTTCAATTTGCACGCTTATTTCTGATAAATCCTCCCTAAGCCCTCGTTTTACGGTGAAACGATTCCAGCCAGCCCAGAAGCGATTAGGCAATCTCAAGCATTTGTGATCTTGAACAGAGAAAGTGGTTGAATACCTTCCCACGAGAGCTCGCTCTTTTTTGTCACGTTTTTCAAACTGATATTTATCCTTTCCGTTAATTAAGTCATTAGCGTCCAACGCAATGTATGCCGCATAATTGCCCCTCGTGCTTTTTGTACCTTGATTCAGGTTCACTTCCGTTATTCAAACAACAAAATTATATTTCATAATTACAGACTTTGCGATATTCCCAGGAATGCTGTTCCTAACCGTTAGGTAGGAGTCGTTACGCGTATGCAAGTATTAATTATCGAGCGCAAGATGATTTTACGAGCATAATTATGTCGCTATTTGGACGAACTTGGTCTGTTGTAGCTCGACTTTGAAACACGGTTGCTCATGGTTCATTATTTCTACACTAAACGCAGTTTAAAAGTAGAAATGGGAGATGTCGTAATTATACTTGTATCCAAATAGGGGATGTGTGCGAAATTACGTGAGAATTGCGTCGAGGCACTAGAAACACCTGCGAATGTATACTTAATCGAGTAATCGTTTATTACCACGTGGAGTATAAATTTTATCTGCGAGTTCTGAAAATTTCATTGACAAATTTCGAAGATGGTTCTTGCGAGGCAGGTTTTGGAAAACGGCAACGACCGGATAATCGTTAACGTAAAAACAAATTTTAGATAAAGAGACGGTGTATAGTTACTTATTGGCACACCACTTTGCTAGCTGCACGGAACTACAAATGCCACTGACAAATTCACAATACACAGAGAGTTACCGTTGAAACGAATTAACCCTTTGTAGCGAATTCAATAGCAATTTTTGGTGGCGATCTTCATTCGGTTCTGCATCGACAGCTGATCGATATAAGAACTTGAAAAAGTTCTCTCTTCCTTTGAGAAACTTGTTGTTAGTTGCTCGTTGCAAAAGACCGGATGCGTTCCACGGACGAGCCGACCGAAGTCTTTCATTTGATCCAGGACTCGTTAAGGGAACGAGTTCCGATGCTCTTTTCCTCGAAACGATATTAAGCGATTTCATGGCGGCGGCGGCGACGGAACAAGATAGTTTCCGGAGATACGTACGACGACCGGCGAAATATGCTTATTCCGTAATTCAGGGATATTTGTTTGCGGTGTACATCGTCGCGCTCGATTAAACGCAATTACGGGGATTGCCATACGCATTGAAAGCTTCGCCGCTTTTAAACACAGCCGGGAACATTAAGCGAGTGTAAAATGGAAGAAGTAATTACTTTAAGAGGAATTTTATTCGCTTTACGAACGTTTCGCGCAAGCAACTTCCCTTCTGACAGTAATTTCACTTGAATGTGTTTCACGGCACCTTACATCGAATATCGAATGCCTCTGGTTTTTTCTCTCCCCCCTCTTTCTCTCTCTCTCTCTCTCTCTTCACCACGGGACGAGAAAACTTCGCGCGGAAGATGAAACGACTGCTTCCACTTCCCTAGATAGATTTCATTGGAAAGTAACGATGACATCGTTTCCAGTACCACAATAGCGTTCCACGAACGATAGCGCACGAGTGTCAAGCATGACTCAATTTATTCCAGGAGGATAACGCGACTATGCTTTTGTTACAAGCGAGAACGTTATAGAGCAAATTTCAAGGCGGTTCTTATTTTCATAAAATCGATAACAACTTCGACGAAAAGAGAATTTTATACTCGGGCAGCGAACCAGAATAACTTATGCTCGTCCGTGTAAAAGAATCCGATCAGTCTCGCTTCGTTCCGACAGCATATCCTGTCGACTACAGTGAAAGCCTCGATCTAAGAGAAACCCGGGTCCGTGCTGTTTCTTAGATCGGGGAGCTGCAACACGTGGCTCCAGAGGTACTTCCCCCTCTCTTGGATTTCATCGTTGCCGCGTACATGTATTTTTATACTAAACTTACACCGCAGCTGGCTGGTGAAATTATTATATCTTTATACATTTATATTTAATTACTACTTATATTTTTATAAGGCGGACCAATTTTATACTTTTCATTTCACGATTATTGAAATTACAAAGTTATCGTAATCGCTTTCAGTGCTCGGCGCATATACTTTGAAACCATCGAGCGGACAAATTTGCGGAACAGTTATCGAGCTTCGAGTTTCGATCGGAGAGCGTTGGGAAAAGTTGCAGGTGATTTTTGGTAGTTAAAGTTGTAGTTTGGTGTGGCGAGGGTCGGGGAATGGATTCCGGGTTCTTCATAGCGTGACGTTTCCCTTATTCTTCACCGGGAACCAGATTTGATTCCACTTGAATCACTGACTCTGACATTTCCACAACGCCTCCCGGGGATCGACCCAGTAACGTATACGTACACGCGCGCAATTCGCTGGGGAAATTCAGCCGTCTATTCCGGCGGTGCGTAAACTTTTGCGAAGGATCCTCCATCTGTCGATTGGCGAGAGGGAAAGAGAAGCTAGCGTGTGCTGGGTGACCCTGTGGGACCCGACGGGCTGAACGGAATACCCATCCGAGAACGGTAGGGATTGCAAAATCAGCGGAACACTGGATTTACAATCGACAAATGTGATTTCAGCGAAATATCTGTATTCCCACGAAGAATGTAAAACGCGAGGAAGCAGACTACGTTACGCGTGTTTTTTTTTCTCTTTTGTTCCCCCCATAGATCGCCGACGGCCTGGAAATGTTTTTACATTTTCAATGGCATCGACGCGATCCGACCCATCACCCGCCTCTTCGTTCGATTACTTACACGTAACATCCTGTTTCCGAGCTCGCACCGGATCGGTAATCCATTTTTCTTTACGCTTTTTCCCGCACAAACGACCCTAATTACCATTACGAAACTCTCAGAAACGATTACAACTGTAGGAAGTGTCCGTGTTCGGTGAGTGGGATTAAGTTTTGACTTTGTATACGTGTACGTACACTTTATTCAAGAGGACTGTCTCGGAAATCTCGGAGTCATTTGGTCGTTCGTTTAGATTTAGATTCGGATTTTTGTGGTGCGATCGCGGATGACAAATTTTGGGAAAAGATTCGCCAGAGAAATTGAATTTATACGCATTGGTTTTGATGTTGGAAAAATGCGCGGAGTGCTCCGGACTAGACGACCACTTCGAACATGTATCTTAAGATTGCGTTTACTCGAGGCAAACTCCCCAGACGGCAATTGGCGCGCCGATTTCCCCAGAAATCCTGTCATGAAGCGACGTACCTGCAAAATCCACTTTCCTCCCTTTAGAAAGCCCTTGTCTGTATCCCCTTCGTTTTCGATGAGACCAGCGTTTCCGAAAACGACCCTTCAATATGTGTTGTCCGATTCCACGAAGCTAGATTTCTCTCTTGTGCTCGGTCGATGCTAAAAGCACTCCGGAATACGAAAATCGGATCTCGAGCTTGAACGTCTCGAGCACGTGTAC